>CM038794.1:2570452-3170452 GCA_021764765.1 Vicia sativa
AGTTTTTGTATGTATGTATGTGATGGATGAGATACTTCTTCATGAGATGATAAATGTCTAAATCTCGAGGAGAAATTGATTGGATTAAAGGGATGCTTTTAAGAATCCGTGGGTCATATGTTATTAGCCACGAGAGGAGGCATTCGAGGGGTCATGTTCGAGGTCCTTATACTCAGAAGCTCAAGAGGAAGCTATAGGGTATGGATGGCTTTTCTTGTGTTAAAGTTTCTTGATCATCCTTTTGGAATTAAAACCAATTTCAAGAAATTTTACTCTCACGAGGATTTTGGTGATTTCACGAAACCATCCTTCGAGGTTCTCCAAGCCTTGGTGATTCTTTGTATGGAAGCCCAATAGGAGGTACATTAAGAGATTTCTGTCTCTTTCATTGTATGATGCCCAAAGGCTAAACTCAATGAGGAGTTCTTTCATGAAGCCCAAGAGGAGGTGACTCAGCAGTGTTGTCTTATATGAAGCCTAAGCGGAGGCTAAACTCATGGGAAGAGTTTCTTTAGTAAAAGCCCAAGAGAGAGCTAAACTCGGTAGTGATAGAGTTATCTTGTATGAAGCCAATGGAGGCTAAATTATAGAACCCTATTGATTAGTCTAATTGTTATATTATAATTAAATGTGATATAAACAAAAATTATGTGTGTGTGTGTGTGTGTGATATGTATTCAAGGAGTTTATGAAGAAATATAAATAATCATGATGTTTATTTACGGGGTTTATTGAAATATAAACAAGTATACATCGAAACATTTAGCAGGCGTAACTTGATGTACAAGTTTGAAGCTGTACAAAAATGAATATGTACACTAACAGAGTTTTTTATGTACAGACAAGATGGATGTACATAGGAGGGTTAGGACTTACACGTGGGGCCCATTGATTTGAAAGCAGTTTCACGAGGAATGCTCCTTTCAATACCAATGAGTATTGATGTAAAATGTCTGGATAAACAGAAGCAGTATTGATGATTTATCTGTAATTATTACAATATATGTGTTATGTACTGGATAAGAGTTTGTATGAAAATAAATTGATATATACAAAGGAATGTTTGTTTGTACATAAAGAATGTTAGTTGAGTATACACAAGTGAAGTGAAAACAAGCGATCAAAGTTTATCATATGCTTGATATAAAAGTATCATATTATGTACAGATGAAAATTATATGTATTTGAAGAAGAGTTTGATATGTACAAAAGAAATATTATGTACATAAAGAATGTTATGGGACTTACACGTGAGGCCATTGGTTGAAAGCAGTTCCACGAGAGATAATGCTCCTTTCAATATCAATGGTATAATTGTATAAACAAGCAGATGAAAAAACAAAAGAAGAATTTATTTATGTTTGAATATTGACAATGAAGATTTGAGTATGTACAAGTAAAACTAAGTATGTACATAAAGTTAGGACTTACACGTAAAGTGGCCATGATCGATTATGAGAAATTCGAGAAAAGCAATTAGGTTTATCGTTTAAATCGGATTGATCATGGTAAAAAGATGAAGTTTTGATGAAATGTTTGAAAAATGATTTGAAAATGTTTTGAAATGTGAGGTTCATTTATGAAAAGTTTTTGAAAAAATCGGAGAGTGAAAACTTGAAAAATTCACCTTTAAGGAGGTTTGAAAAGTGTTAAGATATACGTTTTATTTCGATTAAAATTTAATCGGATGAAAGTTTTTAAAATTTTTGCACTATCATAAAATAGATGTATTTGTAGACAAGTGTTTAAAAATCACCTTAAAATAAGGAGTTTTGATTGGTCAAAAAAAATTGTGAAAGTTTGTAAAAACACATGAAAAATTGGAAAGTTATAAAAGAAATGGTCTGATTGAGTTGACCCATGACCAAAGGGTGACACAATGTACGAGGAAGACTAAAAGCAAACAAGCTACCCACTGGACAAAGCGCATTGGTATTTTAGTGGATCAGAACACGTGTAAATAAAACATTGGAATATTTGAAATTTAAAATCAAGAACATAACAAAACTATGTTTCTTCGATGTTTGATCTTGAATCAAAACTCAAGCTATAATCTTCGTTTCTCAATTCAATGATGTAAAATCAAACTTGCTCGATTTTTCATCACGAACATGAATATAACTGATTAATTGCATTTATATTAAGCCAGGAATGATTTGAGTTGTGAAGAACACTATGACCCCTAAGCGGGAATTTCAAATTAAATGATATGGAATTGATGATTCTTTGATTTTATTGAGGGCTATTGATGTTATGAGTGCGAGAAGAGATCGGCCAAGGTTTTCAAAAGAATCAAGGAATGGATATCACAGTTCGTGTTCATACCTGGTAAAGTGAGAATCGAAGAAGGTCAAGCGTTTCGAGCGGTTTCTTGATCATTTGAGCTTCGCCATGTGGGAAGCTAGCATGGATAGTCTGCACTCCTTGAATCCTTCAATCAATCCAGCCAAGTCCACCTGCACAGTTCAAAATGGAAGCTCGATTTTGATGTAAATCGTATTCTGATTAGCTGTTGATGGCTTGGATCATATACATGAGTATAGTGATGATGTTTGAATGATTAGAACACAGGTTGATCAAGCCAAGCTATGGATTCAATTGCTTGGGCGGTTTGCAAGTTTATGAGCATGAAGATGAAAACTGATTTTGTTGTTCACTTTGTAATCTTAAGTTATAAACAAGTTTTATATCAATAGTGAAGCATGTTTGACACAAATTTTAACATGTTTTCATTGTTTTCAAAAATCAAGAATTCTCCAATTTGCACTATGTTTTTGTAAATTTTGAGAAAGTGGAAAGCATATTGAATTGTGATGCTTTGGTGTGGTTTGGACTTGAATTTGTGATCTATTTATAGCCAACAGTTCTGAATATTGAGCAAAGGTACAAGCTTTTGGAAAATCAAGGATAGCTTAAGGGTAAGAAAGACTTTTTGCCAAAAAGGAAACTTCCCTTTTTCTGTATGTCTTATTTTACAATTTGATCAATCCTCTCAATTATTACCTCTAACTGATATTTATCAGTTTAATCATCCATTGGTGAGTTAGATTGCTTCTAGATGAAGAAACCAAAATGACCTATAATTGAAGTTTGGATTTTGAAAATCAAGTTTCATAGGCCTTATGTTTCAATTTCAAAGTATGGCTAGACTCCATGTATTTGAGAGTTCTTGGACATTTGGAAAGCTTGTTTCACAAGCTACAACTTTCATGTTTGAGTGTTTTCAATTCAAAATGGAACTAGGTGAAAAAATGGCATGAAGTTTGAAAAAATAAAAATTTCAACACTTAGAAAATTTTCTAAGTATAGAAAACTTTGACTTTTTGTTGACTTTTCCAAATTCTTTGATTTTTATGATCATGATGGATCATTTGAAGTATTTTGATGTTGGAAAAAGTTTTGTTTTGAAAATTTGATCAAAAGTCAAAGTTTGACTTTTTGTCGAGATGAAAATTCATCGGATGTTTCAAAATTGGTGATGAAATCATGAACCCGTGATGTTTTGAATCCGAGTGGGTCAAGATGTTATCTAAGATATAATGATCTCTATCCAAAAAGTCATTTCTTGCTCAAAATCGGGAAAATTCGGGCCGATCAAAACCTAATTAGTCGATCCTTGATTGATCATGAGAGAAATTGGATATCGAGGATTGAAGGTGATGATTTGATCAAGATAGATCAAATGAGGTGAGAAAACTCAAACCTAATTGGTTTCTATTGAATCATGGAAAATCGATGAAACCTAATTTTGACTATGAGTGCTACAGATTAATGTCTAAAGCTGAGTCAAAAGATTTATGCAATGATGATAAGGGTGGTATCTTAGGTCAAAAATTGGGGTATGGCAGTAATCTAATTTAAATAATTCAAATCAATCAATACAGGTTGTCATACTTTCACTTGAAGAAGATTTATTAAGTAAATAAGGCCAAAGTTATGTTTAATAGCGGAAATGAAACATAACCAAAATTCGAATACATCATTCACTTAGTAATTCGGGATAATAAACAAAACATGATTCAAAATATTAAGAGATTCCGTTAAAGTTTCAAAACAACGTTTTGATGTTACATCTACGAACCACGACAGCGCGGATTAACTTCGCGGCTAACTCTAGAGCTATCCTCACCAATCCAAGCTAAATCCTTGAGATGCGAATCATCAAAGTAAGGGTGATATTTTTGTCCAATATAAAATGCATTATACGTTTTTAAATACAACGGAATAATCAAATACATTAGTCCATTATCCAAACACATAATCATAGTCAATTCACAAGGCATCTCACACCATGAACCTGTAATATAACAAACAATGGAAATTGTAACTCTGGAAACCATCCTAGCATGTTACAATCCCATATGCAATCACCAGACTCTATGCATGGTACCAAAGCGTGAACGAGTTCTTTGCTCCATTTACATGTGGAAAGACAGCGGAAATCCATGATTCGCCCATAAGCATTGGGTCAAGAATCCACGATTCACCCATAACCACTGGGTCAAGAATCTAGCCTCACTACCTCTGTTTCCTGGTAAGTTTATTGGCTCAGCCAGTTCACTTCCGCACAATGGGAATGAACCAAATTAACAAATGCTCATGCATGCATCATAAAAGCATGTAACATTAATTCAACTGATGATGATCACAACATAATTCCACATAATGCCAACATCAACGAGTATCGCATGATAACAACATAATCATGATATAATTATCACAAAGCATAAATATGCCAAACGCTTACTCTTCAATCAGTAATACTATCACCAGAATATACAATAACAACAACACATGATATCAATACAATCATGAATAAACAACAAGGAAAACAACACATAAGCGTCAATCTTCGTTCACCCTGTCAGACCAATCTAAACCAATTCACAGATTATGATCTCAACATAATTCACATAATGCCAATTATCAATGTATTACATTCAATCATAATGAATACCAAACATAACATTGTAAGCATTATTCCTCACTCATTAACTCAGACCACTTATAATAATTTCCCATTATCCTTAACATTCCACATTTTTCAAAATCGGAAGCTCGACTCTTTTTAAAATAATTTTAGCAAAATAATATTTTTCCCTTTTTAAAAGATAGTATTTTTAAATTTAAGAAATAATGCCGAAAACGGCACCCAAATCGGAGTTACAGTTTAGAAAATATGAATTTTTTTGAAGTTTTAAGTATTTTGAAAATTGCATAGTGGAACCCGATTCCTACATATATAGGAACCGGTTCCTGAAAAGTTTAAAAATCTCGCTCCCTGGTTTTTGTATGGGAACCCGGTTCCGACATAGACAGGAACCGGTTCCTGAGTACAAAAACCTCCAGTTTTTGAAAATTAACACTGGGAACTCGGTTCCTCCCCACAGGGAACCGGTTCCCACGACCTGCAACAGCAATTTCAGCTACTTTTGACAGCATTATGCATTCCTTATCTCCTCCAATCATTCCAATACCAATTGTGACTTTAGGAACACAAACTTACAACCGTTTTACACCATTATAACATCAAACAACATAGTTTCATCATCCTTATTATTTATTCGACGCACTAATGATCCTAATTCCATACACCGACATAAAATAGGGTTTCATCCTACAACCTATAATCAATTTCTTAACTTACCCAATTACCCGGTTGATTCCCAAAACCCATAAGGCATTAAAATTGAATGAAATCACCCCTTACCTCGCGATGATCTTCGATTTCCTCGACGTCGGCTTTTCCTCTCTTCTCTTCTCTTCTCCAATTCTACGTGAAATAACTTCTTTTCCAAAAAGACCTTATTTTCCTTATTTTCCTTTTTATAATCCTTTTAATACTCCTTTTATTTATTCCAATAAATACAATAATTGGTAATTAGTAAAAGTAGAGTGATTTTCTCCTCACACCCACTATTTACTCTACACACATCCAACCTTTCTTTCTTCAATTAATCCAATTAAATCCAAAAATATAAATACTTAAGAATTTAATTAAATAAATAATTAAATTCCCATTTATTTAATATTCGAATTAAATCGGGGTGTCACAGGAAGCGTCTCTATCACATCGATCTTGGCTTTGTCAACCTCGATCCCCTTTTAAGAAATTTTGTGCCCGAGAATAATGTCTTCGATCACTATAAAGTTGCATTTCTCCTAATTCAACACCAAGTTAGTGTCAACACACCTCTTTAAGATGGTGTCCAAGTTCTTCAAGCACAAATCGAACGATGCTCCATAAACGGAGAAATCATCAATGAATACCTCAATAGTCTTTTCAATCAAGTCGGCAAAGATAGCTTGCATGCATCGTTGAAAATTTTTCGGCGCATTACATAAGTCAAAAGGCATACGTCTATACGCGAAAATCCCAAACGGACAAGTGAAAGCCGTCTTTTCATGGTCTTCCGGATTTACCAAAATTTGGTTGTAACCCGAATATCCATCTAAGAAACAATAAAATTGTTGCCCCGAAAGTCTCTCCAACATTTGATCCATAAAAGGAAGAGGAAAGTAATATTTTCTAGTGGCTTTATTTAGCCTTCTATAATCGATACACATCCTCCAACCCGTTACTTTTTGTGTCGGAACCAATTTATTCTTTTCATTTGAAATAACCGTCAAACCACCCTTTTTGGGGACCAAATGAACCGGACTAACCATGTGCTATCCAAGATCGGATAAATCATGTCGGCTTCCAACATCTTAACAACTTCTTTTCTCACAACTTCTTTCATTACCGGATTCAAGCGCCTTTGAGGTTGGGCCACCGGTTTGAATTCTTCTTCCAACATGATATTATGCATACAATAAGCGGGGCTTATGCCTTTTAAATCGGATAAAACCCAACCTATTGCATTTTGGTTAGTCTTTAAAACATGAATCAAACTACCCTCCTCCTTTTCGAATAAAGTGTTACTAATAATGACGGGTTTGTTACCTCCATCCTCAAGAAACACATATTTCAAATGAGAAGGTAATGTCTTCAACTCACATTTAGGTTCTTCATCTTGGGAATCATTTTAAAATCTCTGACTCCTCCTCCCACGGTTGCACTTATTTTGAAATCTCTAACTCCTCCAAACATTCTTCAAGTTCCCTCTTATCACCGTCATCAAGCACATTAAAGGCTTCGGTCAAGGTTCTTTCAAGCGGATTTGTAAGATGAACTTGGATAGTGACTTTTTCTACTGCTTCTTCAATAACATCTATCTTGAAACAATCCTTTTTATCATTTGAATTCTCTATTGCTTCAAAAAGATTGAAACAAATCTCTTCGTCTTGCACCCGCACTTTCATCAAAACATTATCGATATCTATCATCATTCTCGCGGTTTTCATGAATGGCCAAACTAGAATCAAAGGAGCATCCAAATCTTCTTCCATTTCTATCACAACGAAATCAACGAGAAAAAAGAATTTATCCACTTTGACCAACAAATCTAAGGCTACACCATGTGGGCGAGTAATAGATTTATCCGCCAATTGTAAAGTCATCTTTGTAGATTTTAACTCAATGCTCCCCAACCTCTTCAAAATAGATAATGGAATCAAGTTGATGTTAGATCCCGAATCTATCAACCCTTTGCCAACATAAATATCTCCAATGGTAACGGGCAAAGTGACACGCCTCAGTTTGCTTTCTTTATTCGGTATAGTACGTTGAGTAATCGCACTACTACTAGCATCGACCATGATAGTCTCTTGATCCGTATACCTCTTCTTCTTTGTCAAAATGTCTTTCATAAATTTGGCATATTTTGGCACTTTCTCCAATGCCTCGGTGAATGGAATGTTGATTTGTAATTGCTTGAAAATGTCCATAAACTGAGCATAATGTCGAGCATCATCCTTCTTAGATGGAGCATGAGGATATGGTAAGTTTTGTACCGGTAGGGTGACAACCTTCTCCTTTCCCCTTCTCAACTTCTTCTTCTTATCATCAACATTTTCTTTTTCAACTACACCATTATCAACAACATCATTTTCAACTACAACATTATTTTCAACTTCAACATCTCCCACTACAACATTCTCACCATTATTTTCAACTAAAACTTCCTCCACAACTATTTCTTCATTAATGTCTTCATCATTCACTACTTGCTCTTTTCCCTTCATTTATTTCTTTTTCTCATCAACAACTCTACCGCTCCTAGTCGTAATTGCTTTACAATGCTCCCTTGGATTTTCTTGAGTAGTTGGAGAAAACGAGGTCGAGGCACTTTGATCGGAAATTTGTTTTGCTAATTGTCCCATTTGAGTTTCTAAATTCTTTATCGATGCTTCCGTGCGATTTTGGTTGGCCATTGAAGCTTGCATGAATTGAGCAAGTGTATCTTGAATGTTTGAACTTCTAGCTTGATTTTGAGGTTGATTTTGAGGTTGAGCTTGAGTTTGAGTTCCACTTTGGTAAGGATTTTGTCTTGATTGATTATTGTTGTGTTGTCTCCATCCACCTTGATAACCTTGGTTACCTCTTTGTTGGTAACCTTGGCCTTGATTTTGATTTTGATTTTGATAAGGAGGTCTTTGTTGGTATCCTTGCCCTTGATTTAACATGTAATTTGCTTCTTCATTTTCCGAAGGACAAAATCCGGTCTTGTGACCACCTTTGCATAATTCACAACTAGCAATTTGTTGAGCTTGCTTGATAGATGATCCTTGCATCTCCACGATTTTTTGTGGAAGCCTTGCCATTTGCTTGGTCAATTCTTCTACTTACTTTGCAAATAATTTGTTTTGGACCAGAAGTGCTTCATGACTAGAACCGATTTCAAGAGTTCCCGTTTTCACTTGCACATTCCCTTGATCATTTTGAACTTGGTGGTCATTTCTTCCCATCTTCTCAATGATTTGAATGGCTTCATAAGGTGTCTTCGCCATTAAAGAACCTCCCGCCGTAGCATCCAACAATAATTTATGTTGAGGTTGGAGACCATTATGAAAAATGTGAATTTGAGTGATTTCATCAAAACCATGACTTGGGCATTTTTTAAGCATAGATTTGTATCTCTCTTAATCCCTATTCAAAGGCTCATTAACACCTTGCGAGAACACTAAAATAATGGTTTTTGCTTCCATGAATCTTGATTGAGGAAAAACTCTTTTAAGGAATTTCTCCTCTAGCATATTATAATTCGTCATTGTTTCTTGTGGTTGGTATAAATACCAATCCTTTGCTTTCCCTACCAAAGAGTGAGGAAAAAGCCTTTGAAAATATTGTTCCTCTTCGGCTTTCGGAGCTCCGGTCGCACCCGCAATTTTATAGAACTTTGTGAGGTAGGTGCATGGATCTTCATGGTCATGACCATGAAAAGGATTTGCATAAAGTAGTTGGAGTAATCCCGTGTTCATCTCAGTAAACCTCACATTGGCTAGGGGAGCAAATTGAGCGGTGTGACGAGGGTTATTTGCACAAGGCCCTCTCGGTTGTGGTGGTGGTGGTGGTTGATCCGCCATGATGACTTCTCCTAACACTGGTGGTGTAGAAGAAGTAGATGATTCTCATCTTGCTTGTCTTTGTCTAGCTAGTCTTTTCCTTTGTTTAGCACCGCTATTAAGTCTTATTGCCGTCCTTTCAATTTCTGGATCGAATAGGAGTTGATCGACCGAAACACTTCCTCGCATAAAGTATACTCTGAAAAATTCTAACCACACAAAAAAAAACAAAGAGAGATTAGTAGATAAATCATCTTAAAACACACAAACTATTGCAATACTTGCAATATCAAACGCCAATCCCCGGCAACGGGGCCATTTTGTTGTACGTATATTTCATAAACAAGTATTTTTAATTATCGTTTCCACAGGAATTGATGTGATATTGCCGTCGTTCAATAGTTAAAACGTATTTTAAGATTTGGTAACACAAAGGTTTTGTTTCCTAACTACAAGAATCATAAGTTTCAATCAAAGAAAGTTTAGTATCCTTTTCAAAAAAGAGATGTTTGGATTAAAGAGAGTTTTGAGTGGTTATCAATTGATAAAAGCATTTCAAGATTAGTTTCATTAAGCTAATTTCATATAAATTCAATTAATCAAGCGGATGAACTAGTTGATGATCGATATAATTACGTATCCTCTCAATATTGTTGATTTTCAACCAATATTGTGAGTTTTATCATGTTAATATTTAGATGATTTCTCACTCTAACTATTGACATGATAATCATTAAGATTAATACAAGTAAACACTAGCTCACAAATCTATCTCTAGCATTTGTTCATTAGTGGAAGAATCTCCTATGTCAAGTTTGAACATATTTTTCAATCATGATCCAAAGCATAAAAAGGACAAGTAAATCAAAGAAATCCATCATATATATATCATCAACCAAGTTCATACACATTATGATAAAAAGAAATACATAAAAGCTAGATTAATTACCTCTAATCTTAACACAAAGAGGGGGTTTAGCTATCCATTTCCATGGTAGCTTAATGATCAAGAAATCTCCAAAGCTTTATGAACATCAACCTTGAATGATTAAAGATTGAGGTAATAAAGCTTTGATCTTTGTAACAATGGAGGAAAATGGGTTTTCTTAGGGTTTTCTCTCCAAACTTGCCCAGGAAGCTTATTAGAATGAGAAGAAGAAGTACAAAATATCTTAAAAGTAGCTCAAAAATATGGGTTGTCCGCCCAGATTCGCCAGGCGACCATAAAGCATCGTCGGGTGAGCACCACAAAATGTGAACACGTGCCAAGTTAGGTGAGCCAAGCAGTTTGAAATCAGGTCCATCGTCGGGCGAAGCTGCTTCCTCCCCGGGCGAAACACTCCAGAACCAAACCCAAAACTTGAAGCATTTTCGCTAGGTGACATTGGATCCTCGTCAGGCAAAGCTTCGCAGAAGGTGAAAAATTGCTTGCTTTCTTGACATCTTCCAAACTAACCAAATGCTGCAAGTTCTTATCAAATTAAACTGAAAATTTAACAAACCAATTAAAATATTCAAAATAGTTATATTTACACTAAATGACTTAAAAATAGGTAATAACTTAGATAAAATAAACGAAAGAGGTTAAAAGTGTCAATAATCAATACGATATTTATCCAAAAGTTGACACTTAACACATGTTACTAATCATTACCCACAACATACAATCAAATAATAACATGGATTCTCCCCCTTACCTCTTGAAGATTCCTCTTCTAGGGCTTCCTCTTCGCTTTTCCCTTTTCTTCTCTTCTCTTCTCTTCTTTCCTCTTTCTCTTCTTTCACCAAATGACAATTCTAATTATGATTTCTTTCTAACCCTTTACTAACTAATATTGTCTTATTGGGCTTAATACTTAACACCTCTCTATTACTTCTATTTCATAAATAGGCCCAATACTAAATAGCCATTATTCTACTCATAAAACACAATTATTTAAATAACACACATATTCAAATAATTCATATTTAAATTAAAACACCCAATTAAATTAATTATCACATAATATAATATATAATAATAAATAATAATTAACTATAAAAATCGGGATGTTACACTCAGCAACTCAAAGCTCTTTTGAAGCTGGCTCAGGAGAAGAAGGAAGTGAAGAAAGTGGAGATTCTGCAAGTTCTACAGAACACTGATTTGGCCTGAAGATGTTGATTGTGTTTCCATCTGGTTTTTGTTTATCCCTCTTTTATGTAATTTTAGCACTTAAGTGCATGACATATGTCTTATTTTGGATTGTACTTAACATTAGATATTAAGTAACTTAGATGAATCTAGTATTTATTTTTGTTATCCTCTATGAATTACTTTTTGGTTTGGCCAAATTATGGCTAAAAAGGGGGACAATATGAGTGATTAAACATTAAGTAAAGGGGGAGTATGAGTGATTAGACATTGAGTTGAGGGGGAGCATCTGTGAATTGTTGTAGCTGTGAGCCATTGTGTTTTTTTTCTTTGTGGTTTTCTTGTATGATTCCACATGTGTGAGCATCTGATATGATGACTATGCTAAGGAGGAGCTGCTGTTGTGTTCATTGTTCTTTGTGTGCTTCTTGTGTTGAGAAGAAGCTGATGTGTTAATTTTTGATAGTGTATCACTGAAGATACTATGTGTTTCAACAAGAAGAGAAACTGCTGTGCAGGGGGAGCAAAGTTTTTATTTGTCAATTGTGCATCTATGTGTGCTATGTGCAGGGGGAGTAAAATATTGCATCTTTGAATGTTCTAACTGATGTTTGAACATTTGTGTTAATTGTCCGCTGCTATCTCTATTTTGATTATGACTCTACTTTTACTGTGTTGCTTTGATGTATGTGCTTGAATGCCTATGTTTATTATGGTGATGTTTTAATTGTATGGCCTGCACCCCAAATAATGTTTTAGCCAAAATTTTCCAAAGGGTGAGTTTATTGGTTCTATTGATTGACAATAATTTTGATAAAACATTCTGCTCAAAAATACCTTAAAGTTTACTGAAGTAGATGATGTCACAACAAATGTCCTGACATGTGAAACTGACAGAAGTGCAGAATTTTTAGGAAGTCGGATTATTTGTTATTTGTATGCTTCGACTAAGGAAGCTTGAGAAACACCTTCAGCAATATACTTGGGATTTAATGTCCTGCTTTCATTGAGAAAAGACAAGAGGCGCTGAAGACTTGTGAGTAAAGCAACCGTAGTTGTTGTTACTCTATTTATAGGCTACAAACCCTATTTTGCAGTTTGTCCGTTCCAGTTTTAGAGAGTTTAGTTTTTAATTGTTGGTTGTTCATTGTTTTGGTTGTTAATTGTTTATTGTGAGCCTCTCGAGTATTTCTACTTGAGAATGATGACCTTTGAGTTGTAAGTTTTCTATCACCATAATCTTTGAAGCAAGTGTGATTGTGTGTCTTTGAAGAGCGTCTTCAGTTTTAGTTTTGTTTAGTGTCACGAGTTGTGATACTGAAGGAGTGAGCGGAGGTTCTCATATCTAAGTGTGGTATCTTAGGTATAAGGGTCATTGGGTAGTTTGATTAAGTGAGAAGGTGTAAACCGGGAAGGTTTAGCTCCGAATTAATACTGTTGATAGTGAACTTCATCCCTGGCTTGGAAGGCCCCAGACGTAGGTTGGTTAGAACCGAACTGGGTTAACAACTCTCTATGTTTTTATTACTTTCTGCACTGTTAAATTTTGTTTTGGTTACCTGTGTTCAAAGTAGATATAAGTGTCGTGTCATTAACCTAGACATCTTATATCTGATACCAAAATTTCAGATCGTATCATATCTATGTTTCTAGTATCTATATTTTTTCAAAGTACACATCGTTCCTAATGGAGTGTTCATGGATATAGGTGAATCTGCAAACTCATTTATCCAACCCAATTTTGAGAATTTTTCTTTCCACCCCCACTTGTACTTGGCACCCCCCCCCCCAATTTATATGAAAAGACAATTTTGCCCAAGCCTCATTCATTGTTGAAATTTACGGTACACCGTATTTTTGAAAAAATTTGGACGATACCGGATATTTGAGAGCGCTATCACGAAAATAAGTAAGTTTACGGTAGATTTGTTAAAAATTATGGTATTTCGTAACGAGTATTTTGAAATTTCTAGTAGGCGATACCAGAAATTTCAAAATATCCAGTATTTTTCACCCGGAAATTTCCAAATCCCCAGTATTTTTATTTGAAGCTGATACCGGGAATTTCGAGTCGGTGTAGGAGCAGATTCAAGTGTTGGTCCAAGAGGGCATGGATGTGGCGTCTCGTGCTGATACAAAGACCACGAATGATGCATCTTCTAAGCCGTCAGTGTGTACTGATGATGGTTTCCTTGAAGGACCTTCTGACAGGTCCGTTTTGACGGGATTTGCTGACCATGTCGCTTATAGGATATGGTAGGGCGAGGTAAGTATTATTGGTTTTGTTTAACGCTTAATTTTTATGTGTATTACACTATTTGATGTATACTAATTTGTTGTAATTGTGTTGTTGATTTTTGGAGCGTCATACTTGGAATGTCGCTTCTCATGGGTCGAAGTTGAAGAACTTCCCCGAAACTCCAATGCCTGAGTAGGTGAGGAGGATAACTGAGGAGTTCAGACTAGAGGACTTTGTTGGATGCTCATTGACGATGTTGGACTCCCCTTGTTATCAGCATTTATTGATAGGTGGCACCCAAAGACATCTTCTTTTCATCTTCTATTTGGGGAGATGACGGTTACTTTGGATGATATGGATGCTCTCTTTCACATATCAATAGTTAGTACATTTTTCACACTAGTTCATAGGGATCAAGCGATAATGGTGCGCGTGGTTGTCTATGCGTTTGAGGTGGATGAGGCGGAGGTCCTACAGGAGTTTGACGAGACTCGGGGATTTCACCTTTGCATGCCTTGGTTAAGGACTACGTATAAGGCGCTGGTGGAGGCACGTAGGTTTCAGGCTGCCGCTAAGGTGTACATGCTACATCTGGTGGCATGTACTCTCTTTGCGGACAAGTCTGGAGTGTACATTGATGTCAGTTACCTGTATCTATTCATCGCCCTTGACGATCCATCTTGGGCTTGGGGAGTGGTGGCTTTGACGATGTTGTACACGACACTTCATGTTGTTTCCCGTTCTGATACCAAACAGCTTGCTAGTTACCTAAGCTTGTTGCAGATATATTATAATTTATTAGATGATTTTATTTATTTATAATTATTAGGTTTTAATATAATAATTTATTTATTCTTATTTATGCAGTGTTGGATATACGAGCACTTCCCTTACATCTGTGATCAGAAGATCCAGCGAGTGGCGGCTAGAGATCCACGTGCGAAGAGGTGGAAGGCTAGACAGATCCATCCTGGAGGTGTGATTGAGTACAAGAGGAGGCTGGATGCTCTGACCCTGGACGATGTCATCTGGACACCGTACAAATTGTTTTGCGTTCTAGACCACACACAAGTGTCGGTGCAATCTGGACCCTTCAAAGTGTCGGAAAAATCTCAACCGTTGGAAAAACAAGATAAGGAAAGATACCAGAAATTTCAGCCATATGCGAAATTTCCGGTATATCGGATTTTTCAAAAAATTTCGTTTCACCGAATTTTTTGAAAACACTTCCGGATATTTGGCATATACCGAAAATTTCTAAATTTCTGGTATACCAGAAATTTGGAAATGCCCTTCTGGAAATTTTGCATATACCGAAAACATACCAGAAATTTGAAAATTTACGGTATACCGAAAATTTGGAAATGCCCTTCCAGAAATTTCGTCCGAAAATCTCTTTGAAAAAGGCCAAGGTTAAAGTGAGAATAAAAATCTTCGGGGGGTGCCAGGTTTAATTTAAGGGGTGGCAAGAAAAATTCTCCCCAACTTTTATTTTTACTCATCCCAATTATATACATGTCCAACCCGAACCAATTCAAATCCATTAGTATTTGGCTTAAGTAATGGATTTGAAAATTTAAATCCGTGAACCCAACCCAACCCAATAATATGTCACTCATGTCACTCTATTTTAAATTTATTTTATTTATAAATTATCTAGAATAATTCTTATTATGCATATGTTTTTTTATATATAATTATAGTTTTTATTAATTGTAAAAATCTAAGTCTAAGTTAAATTTGAGTGATCAAATTTATTTATTCAAAGAGAGATATATCTTATTTTTTAAATCATACTTTACACTATTTGTATTTTTTTTGACTTGATTTGAATCGTAAAAGAGTTTTTAGGTATTAAACGATAAATTTTATTCAAATTAAATACTAAAATTTTATGATAATTAATTTTTTTTTAAATGAATGAGTTAATTAAATTTATATTTTATTTAAAATTTAAAAATTATATTTAGTGGATGATCCACGAATCCAACCCAACCCATTGATAAGCGGGTTAATTTAGTTTGGGTTAGTCCTAGAAGTATGAGTTAAACACTTAACATAAATCAAAGACTATTGATTGGATCGGGTATTGGATTTAATTAAATTATACCTAACCCGCGAACACTCCTAGTTTTTGTATTACCATATATTATAGACAGTTTTGGTTATGACCGCTTGATCCTTGCATTTTTCCAACCCTTTCTCTTGGTAATGCCAATGAGCCAATAGAACTCGTCATCCCACCTTCTAGGAACATGCACAATATTCGACCAATCTATGACTTTAGACCATATTGTATCAAAGACATTACACTAAAAAAATGATTTATGGACTCTTCCTCCACAGACATAAGCTGCAAATAATGTCCTACAACATACCAAACTTTTTCAATCGATCTTTAGTAGTCGGCTTCCTATGGCAGGCTAACCACAAACAGATCTTTGTTCTAGGTCTAGCCTTGTTCCAACTAAACAAGTTACTCCATGGTACAATGGTATTATCATCATTTAAGACCTCATACATAGCTTTCATAGGGAATTTCTTCTGATTCAAATCCTACAGGTTCTACACTCAAACTATGATATCCCTTTGCTTCATGATATTCTTTATGATCCAAGAGATGATATTGCTAACGTCCATCATCATCAGTTTTGAAATAATGGATACAGATCCATTTCACCCAAAGATTATCATATTTTCTGCACATGTTCCAAAGGTATTTCAACAAAGCTACATCATTCCAAACAGTCAAGTTCACAATGGTAAGACATCCTTGATTTTTAGAGCTGCAAACTTTTTTCCAGGCAACATGACTTTTCATGCTAATGTCTGGAGAAACAATCTATATAAATATCATGCAAATTGCATCAATCTTATTGCTACAAACTTTGGGATGGGAAAGCAAAGCATCCAGTGTTGAGCTATAGCACATGAAATGCTTTTAAGAAATTGGACTTTGGTTGCATAACTTAAAAGCTTCACGGTCTAGTGCTTTATCATGCCAACTATATTATCAATAAGAGGCGTGTAATGATGGATGATAAGTTTTTTACTAGTGAGGGGAACTCCAAGGTACTTCACAAGCAGAGAACCTTCCACAAATTTAGTAATTCTAAGCAACTGAACCTTAATGATTGATAAATAAGTAAGTGTACTAATTTGCCAATGTAGTCATAATGAGAAATCTCAAAGTATCAATCTCAATAGTTGTGTGGTGATATAAACTTATTGTTTCAATTCAGTTAAACAAAAGCCTTTTGGGTTTTAGTTTGGAATTTTTGTTGTTGAGAAATAAAACAATAAATAAAAGTAAACAGAACACTTGAACATATTTAAGTATATGCGAATAAACATGCTAGGTAAGGTTATGATCGGATCCATTGATAATTCTAATTTGAACTTGCAATAACATCTTCTAAACTATTGATTACCGGTTCTCAAGAATGTCTACTCCTAAGTCCTTAGTGAGTAAATCTTTAAACATTCAAATTAACTCTTGTGTCCATGGTGAATTACAGATGAAATTAAGCATTAATTTATCAAGAACAATTCTATTCCTATAAGGTATCCCTAGTCCTAGGGGACATCTACTACAAGATACTTTCAATTGAGCTTAACATCGACAGTCTTGCCTAACTATTAACCGTAAATCAAATCTCAATTTTTCTGAAAGAGGAAGCATTAAGCACAAATATAAAGTAAATTCAATAGAGAATAAATTGTTGTCATTACAAGGTTCAAATAAAAATCACTAACAAATCTAGATCAAGGACACCCCATAGCATTAGGGGTTTAGCTACTCATAGAATTCAACAAAAACAACATAGAAAAAGTCATAGTCATTAAAGAAATTTAGATTGATGGGTCTTCAATCACAAAAATCTCTTGAATATTTTGATCCACCTTGAAAATATGAGTTTCCCAACCTTCTAAACATGTCTTTGCCGTCAAAAATAGTCCAACTCTAGAAATTAAGCTTAAGTATACTCGCATTAGGCTTTTTAGCCAATTTTGTGAAGGTGGAGAAAAATACAAGAAATGAGGGTTTGAATTGTGTTTTAAAAACTAATTTTAGCTTATAAATGTTTTGATAAAGCATTTAGAAATGTTTATCAAATGAATAGATATGTTCTTATAAAATGATTAGAAGAGCTTTTTCGAAACAAATTAGAAGTTCTTTCACAAACGATTAGAAGTGTTTTTCATAAGCGATTAGATAAAAATAAATGCATTAGAAGATAAATATGACACTTTTGATTTTATGCAAGTTCACCTTAGAAAAACTACCTCTTGTCCACCATCAAGGTGATTTTGCCTTAGTCAAGGACTTAATCCACTAATCTCGACATATTACAAATGAACGGGCTACCTACCAATGACAAACGACAAAATTGTGATAACCGCTAGTGATCCTTCAAAATTCCAACCTACGTGGTCCCTTAAGAGATATCGGGATCACTAACTCCATAAGGCTTCTAACCAACCTGGTCCCTTGAGGAAGATTCCCTTGCCTTAAAAAAGGAATTAAATCAACTACCCATTGAAAGGTTGTGTTTACAAATATGCTTCTAATAAGAAGATTACACAAATGTTTAAGTACGTATTGCTTAACACAATTATGAGCAGTAACTCTTGTGTTTAAATAATTTACAATAGTTACACAAATATGAGCAACAACTATTGTGTTTCTAACTATTACAATTCTAACACAAATATGAGCAACAACTCTTGCATTTCTAACAAATATCAGAAGAACAAATAATAACACAATTAATGAGAAACAACTCCTATTCCTTTGTCTTCTTCCTTAGATTGTTCTAACAATGTATCAACATAATAATGAGCAACAACTTATGTGTTTAATCAAATAGTATTAACACAAATAACGAGCAACAACTCTTTGTGTTTTTTATATTTTAGTGGATTTGATTCTTGCGTGTATTGTTCTTGTTCTTGTATATGTTCATTGTTCACCAATTCCTCAATTTGAAAATGAGGTGCTTGAACCTTTATATAGGCGTTGAGAAGTAGACCGTTGGTGAAGTAGACTGTTGTAGTACACACATCACTTTCATCGATGTCAGCTTGCAACAGTAAGAAACGGTCGTGGGAGACACACAATACACAGTACATCCATTTGAGTGGAATGTGTAGTTGTACTATTATACTCATTCTCCAAACTCACATTTCTGATGGTACTTGTCTTCTAATGAATGTTACTTTTGCCAAGTAGATTGGATTGAGAATATATCATATATGATATTTTCTTCTGATGACAATGTTATGTTGATTAGAAATGAGTCTAGAATATCTTTTTTTCTTTGTCTTTCTTCTGATGGAATACTTCTGATGTAGAGAAGTCACTACTACAAAATGTGCATTCAACAACGCCATGTTCACCATGATTCTTCCGTACACCATGGTGACATCTCTAAAATGAGGCGCTGACATATTTATTTTATTTATTTATTAAAAACTATTTGTATATAACAACAGTTAATGTACTAACCATGGTGATACAAACAAACTTTCATGGGTTCGAACCTCAGCGCCATAAAATATTTTATTTCTTTAACGTTAAGGCGCACCTTTTCTTTTTATTTATTTTAAAACTCGCAAATAAAAGGGATATCGCTACAATGCTTTTTATCAACCGTTGTGATATATTTATAATAAATAATTACTTATCTATACGGTTGCTAGTGTTAACCGTTGTGAAATAGTTTACCCATATATAAGCGAATTAACTATCACTTATTGATAGTAGCGTCGTTTCCTTCACAAGTAAACCCTAGCACCCTTTTTTTCCTTCTTCTCCACCATTAGCCGTGAATCTTGTGCTTCAGTATGCTTCTTCTTCCATCTTCTTGTTAGATATGTAGTTCTCAATCATCGCTTCTGTTACATGTTGTTTTTGTTGATTGTACTCCTTTCTTTTTCTATAATTCTGATTGAAGTGAATGAAAGCGATTTTATCAGAGTTTGCTTTATCATAACTTATTTCTTTATTATAACCTTATAATCAATAGAAGTTCTATTTCTTGTACTTGAAACACATCAAAATCATCTTTATGATTTCTCCCCCTTTTTGTCATAATCAAAAATATTTCATTCATTTATTTTTGAAAAAAGAGAAAGTACATTGATAGAAACAAAACAAAGCAACAAAATATGGTTTCTTAGAAGTGTTTAATGGTTGGAAGAAGATGGAGGTTTCTGAAGGATTTTTTTAAGCATATTTTCAATTTTTGAGTTGTGGGAGTCCTGCTTATCAAACTTTCCATCTACATGAGCTTGATGACTTTTCAACTCTTCAAGAGTCCTTAGAATGATTGAAGTTTATGTGGCCTTCTCAATAACCGCTTTTCGGGCAACTTCTTATTCAACCTTTTTCTTTGCTTCTAAGGCCTAATATTTCTCTTCTTCTTATTGAACAATCTTTTCTTGAATCTAAGTAGAGAGGTTTTTTATTTTTAAGCCCTCCATGGCTACCCATTTGCTGAACCTGTTCCATTTGGTGTTTACACTTGAAAAGTGATAGCTCACGCTAGATACCTTAGTGAGTTTCTCAACTCTTCTTACTGCATAGTATTTAAAGATCAATATTACTTCATCAAAGTTATGGTTGAGCTGTTTAGGAATTGGAATTGCTTCTTCATCAGATGCAGTATTAATAGAAACCATTTCATCAGAGTCAAGAATGTTTAAGATCATTGAGAAGTCAAGATTAGAGGTTTGGTTATCAGAAATAGGGATTACTTCTAAATGTAAGTTCTCTGCAAGAGTTGAGATTTCTGAGTTGGAAAAATTTTGGTTATGTTTTCAAGGTCTATTTGTAGGAGGGATATTTCCTGAGGAGTTGTGGAAAAAGGATTTGTGGAGGATGTAGGTGCAATTTTTTTTGAAGAGAATGGCAGAAAGGGTGTGAAGGTTGGTGGTTTGAAAAGAACTTTAGGGGTAATTGGTGATGAAATAACAGAGGTAGTTTGGGAATGTGTCATGGTGAATGAAGAAGTAATATTTATAGATTTAGAAAAGGAGGAGGTAATAAGAGAATAGCAAACTTACTTAATGAATCAACACAAGTTGCAGGAGTAGCGTTTCTTAAGTAGGTTCAAGATGTTGACAGCGCTGAAAGTTTCTGCTTCCTTTCTGAGGTCTCTCTTTCTTGAGAAGCATCAAGCTTTCTCTTAGATGATGAAGGTCCAAGAGGCGCTTTCATAAGATTTTCAAAAAGAATCCCATAAATGTCTACTTAATATTCCTCATATTTTTCAAGTATTGAACTACAACTTCAGGTGGATCAAGATTAGTGAAAAGAGGATATCCATTCACTATCATCCTATTATTTACTATGTTGTTGAAATCCAAGGAGATACTTGGTGGGATTAAAGCCCTCAATTTTTTTATTACTCTTAGGCTTTTCAGATTCGACCATTAAAGGGTTTTCCAACTTTTCTATGAGCAACTTCTAAATGTTTAAAATGCAAATACTCAATGAGACCATTTTCGGTCAAAATATATGAAATGAGTCCTCTCAAAGGAATGTAATTCTTTGTAGCGATTCAGTTCACTATTCCTTATTTCTATGAAAGTGTCTCTCATATGTTTGAAGAGAAGGGATGGTAGGTGGACTTTTTCCTTATTCATCAAATGATACATAATATATCTACGATCAATGGTTACATGATTGAAGGGAGTTGGTTTGTGATGTATGCATCCTTGAATGATTTTAAGACATACCTTCAAATTCTTTAAGAAATATTTGTATTTGAAATATGATTTATGATTTCCTTCAGTGAAAATTGCAGGATTTACCAGGCGCTTCAGAAAGTGTGATTTAGACTTCATATGATAGATCTGTTTTCCACCGTCTTCCATTCAAGTAATGTAGCTATAGATTTTCCGTGATCATAACATGTTTACCCAAAACATACGATACTATTTAGTATTTGTCAGCTCATGCTTGTCTCCAAAATTCTTTTACCAACTTAGAGTAAACATGACCATAAAGACGACAGAAGCAGTTTCCCCATCCTTGATTGTTTAATTCATTTGTTAAATCCATGCCATTTGCCTTTAGATTCTCAAAATCCACTAATAATTCACAAATAACTTCTAGTTGATTGGTTGGTGTAGATAGATGAATGTGTAGACGACGATTGAGTATGTGAGGTGGTTCGAGAGGTTGTTTAAATGTTTCAAGAGATTGCCTTAGTGACGAGGATTCTAGTGGTGGTGTACTTGAACTCATTTGATGAAATAATTTTTCTTATTTTCAAGTTCTTGAGAGAACTCAAAGATTTCTTATTGATGGGTATTTGTGGTGAAAAATAAAGGATTAAAATAAATTTGGGGTTTTAGGTTAAAGGAGGATTTATGGTAAAGTAGACAGCGTAAATGTGTGAAAAGTGATTTCCTTTTAACCAAGAAGGGGTACTGAAGCGTTGGATCCATACCAACCGATATGTAATGATGATTTTAAACCTAATTTCCAGACATGACATCGTACAAAGTGTCTTTCAAACGACGTATTTTGACAGGTGTCATAATAGGCCGCATCCAATTGTTTGAAAGGACTAATAAGTTATTGTTCTCAAAATTCAGGAAGACCATTAGGGTTTCTGATTTGAGATGTTTTTGATCAAGATGTCTTATAACTTTTATAAGTATCTCGATACATTTGAGTATTTAAGGATAAATAATTTCTAATATGATTTCTTCACTTTTTTAGTTAATTGAATTTTCCACTTTCTCTCTAAATCTCTCTCAAGCATCGTGCTAAGCATATCTAGGTTCCGAATTTTAGAACATAGGCTTTCTTCTTGTTGTGTGTCACAAGCATCCAGAGTTTAGGTGTCATGATTGGGGTTTCAGTTCTGCTGCATAAGATATCTATAACATATATAATCTTTTTTTTTGGTACCAGAGTCTTTTGGGTCCTTTAGAGTTAGTTCTTCCATAATTTCTAATAAACTAGCTTTTTCATGCAAAAATAAATTTTTGTGTATGTGCAAAAGTGTAATGATAAGAGAATGGAGAAGCTCTAGAAAGGGGTTCTTCAAGTTCTAAATAGTTTTTATTTAAAAAAGTTTTTTCCTTTTCTAAAGTCAAATTATCAAACTTTTGTTTAGAAATTTCTTTCTCCAACTTACCATATTCTTTAATTTCATATTTATGAATCTTTTGAAGATTCTTGAGTTTTCGTTGAAGCTTTTGATGCTTTTCCATAATTTTTTATAAACATAATTCTAATTCAACACGAAAGAGTTCAAAATATACCTCTTCAAAGTCAAGCTCTGTTTCTGATGTATATCCATCTGAAGTGGAGGTCGTGAAAGCTGAAAGCTACATTTGTATGTTCTTCTTCTAATTCAAAATTTTTGTTTGAGTTTTGGTTTCTATAAATTTTCTATTAGCAAGTTTAGTCCCTTCAAAAGTTAAAGTTATATATGCAAATATCTTTTTTTAGAAGACAAGTTATTCTTAAATCCTTAAAATATTATTAATTTGATAATTTAATCTTTAACTTAAAGCTATAAATAATTTAATAAAGATTGAAAAGTTAATTTATTAAACTACTAATATTTTATAATTTTATTAATCATATGCCATAAAAAATTACTTAAAGGAAATTGCCTAAGTGTACGACACAATTTTCGTATAACTTGTACGAATGAATTATTACCTTACTTGAAAAAGAAAAATATTATCAATGAAATAGAAAGTGTAATATTTTGTAGATGCAATGGATCTATTTGTAAATTAAGCACCATTTTTTTCATAGTTAAAGTACAATCTATAAACCATGACCCAAAAGTTATCTTTATTTTAGTCTATATTTCATAATTTATTTTTAGTGTAGTGTGAATCATTTCATTACGATGTATAAAAATATAAGATAGAAAGCATCAATAAAAAAAGTTTACTTTCACATACTATATTGTTATTGCTGTCAGGATACATGTGAATATAAATTTTAGTGTAAGTGTAATCATCTCATTACTGTAGTAGAAAAGTATCAATGCAAAATTTACATACCCAAAAAAACATTCGTTTAAATCTTGCGACGAAACCTCTTGTGCTATATAACACTACTCTTACTTAAATATGCAACATGAATTTTTGTACAAAAGTATAAATTAAAATTGTCACCAAAAAGATTTAGAGCGACCAAAGTTAATTTTTTTTTTAAAGATTAAAAATAACTTTTTTTATATACTCTATATAAAAATCCAAAAATAAATTCTAAATTTAATTTGAAGGTGAGTTCAACTCCTTTAATTCATAAAATAAACTCAATAAATTAATTTTCAAAACTTTATAAAATAAACTCAATAAATTAATTTTCAAAACTTTGAATTATGTTTTGAGCTCACCTCATTCTTTGTCGGCCCTACTTAGAACCTCCTTAGAGAAACATAAGAGCAAACCATTTACCAAAAAAATAAATAAAGATAAAATAGAAGCTAGTCCAAATTCATAGTAAGGTTTAAAGAAAAGCAAATCAAGATATTAATTTAAGTACTACATAGTTAGGATATGAATTCTCTAACTAGCTTTTTCTTTGGTGTTCATAACTAAATCAAATACAAACAAAACAACTACTCATAGTTAAACTAATAAGTCTTGTTGTTGTAGAATAGAATATAATAGAATAGAATAGATACTATTATGATATTATCATTTATATTGATGATGGTGATGATGATGATGTCCATTGGCATCAACATTTCCATGTCCATCTTGAGAATGAGAAGAAGAACCTTCAGCAACATTTAGTGCATTGTTACTACTACCATCCCTCATCATATAAGTTGATGGATTACCATAATACCCTCCATTTGGATGACCAATATGAAATTGTGGAACAAAACCACCTCCATATTGATCCATTGTTCTCTTTCCCAATGGTTCAACTCTCATTGAAGCACGATCACCTTCAAGCTCGCGATAACGATCAAGATACATAGTAAGAGGTTCAATATAATCATCAAACCCTAACTTACTCATAGCCCAAAGAACATCTTCAGCAGTTATCGTCTTCCTTTGCTCTCTCTGACAACGTTCATTTGCTTCACCAGTTATAAAACTGATATACTCAGATACACACTCTTGAATTGTTTCCTTTGCATCGTCAGAGATTTTTGCATGCGGTGGTAGAATCTTACGCATGATCCTTATCACATTTGCAATTGGCATGAAACGATCTTGTTCCCTAACAGTGCATTCATTATATTGTTCTGATCCTACTGATGAATGGTTGTTGTTGTTGATCTCTTCTCCTCCTACATATTGCCTCGTGTTCATCTCGGACACGATGATAACTTCAATGTCCCTGCATAGATAAAGGAGGTGTATGTAGAGAATGAGAGATGTATATGTAAGATAATAGGTTTAGAGAGAACATAAGAGGTAATGACATGTAGGATGGGTCATTGGTGTAGGGAGGAGTGTGTGTGTCGGGTAGTTTCGATAGCTTTTCTTGAAAGAAATCATAAGAAAATGACAAAGATTGTTTCATAAGTCATGCATGCCATTAAAGAGGACAAAAACAAGAACAAATAAACGAATGAAAACAATTTCTCTTTTTTCATGGCTTTATTTGTTCATTCATTCGTTACTCTACTACACATTTCAAAGATATGAGAGTAAGTAAAATAGACATCTGAACAGTTGTATCCGAGGTTAAATTTAAGGATAGCTACATCAATTTTTAAATGTTTTATTTTAGAGAACTAAAAAACAAGTGCATGTTTAAATTCCCATTTCATTTAGTTTGAAAAATTCAAATTTAGGGTTTATGTTTGGTTTGCATGAGAAATATAACAAGAGCGTGAATAACAAAAACTAGCTTGTTTATAAATAAATTTGGCCTTATTATTAATTTTATTTTCCAAAACATAAATCCATTTGGTTGACTGAAAATTCAGAATGAAGCAGAGACACTGGCGAGATAAAAGGTGTAAAAGGTGATATTAGTGGGACTGGATCGATCATGACATTAAGTTGAATAGCAGAAGAATCCATTGAAAACATTTGTAACTAAAATTCAAAGATCCAATGCATGCATGCATGCATGGCACTATACCATTTTGTTATGATTTTCTTTTAAAATTACGAGAAACCGGTACTAGATAGCAAAAGTTAATTAAAGGAAAGAATGAATATCAAAATTTAGACCAAATGCAAAATATCAGAAATGCAATAGGCTAGAAACATGAAATAATTTGACCGATACTAATTAACATTAACATCAGTCAATTCAGTTTTTGCATGAACGAGACACAACATCAACTACTAAAGAAAGACATATGTGCACACACATATATAATAATTGAAGTAAATATATTAATTAATGTATTGAATATTGCATGTGAAAGATCATGATCATATTATATATGAACATTTTCATCAAAAATAAAAAGTACAATGAGTGTTTGTCAGGTTGTTTCAAATAACTTTTCTTGAGATGAGAGAAATCAGAAGAAAAAGACAAAGAGTGTTTGATAAGTTATGCATGTGATTAAAGAGGACAAAAACAAAAACAAATAAACGAATAAAAAAGGTTTCTCTTTTTTCATGGCTTTTTCTGTTCATGCATTTGTTACTCTATTACACATTTCAAATAGGGGAGGGCCACCTACAATGCAAATGATAAATAAAACAGCTATCTTAACAGTTGTATCCAGGTTAAATTTAACGATAGATACATCAAATTTTAAATGTTTTATTTTACAAAGAGCAAAAAAGACAGGTGCATGTTTAAATTGACATTTAATTTAGTTTGTCAAAATGACTATGAAACCGTAATTTTATCAAGGTTTTAAGGAATTTCATTTCATCATTTTGAGTGGTTTTAGTTAATTTTGATGAAAGAAAGTAAAAATAAGAAAAATTAAATGTGAGAGAATATTTTATAGCGAGTGAGACACAAAGTCATAGAAATTTAGCCTAATGTTTTAAGTGTATGCTTTACTATTTTGATAACTATTTTTAACCATACTCAAACACATATCTTCTAATGTCATGCGCTCAATTATCTAGTATAGTGAAGAACATTTTAACAATGTGGAAACTCCCAAGAGTCGATCTAGTGGTGAAAGATTGAGTCATTCGGGACAAAATTCAAACTTAGGATTTAAGCTTGGTTTGCATGGGAAATATAACAAGAGTGTGAAATTTTTCAAGATGAAATGTCACATATAACTTCAAAATAAAAACTAGCTTGTTAAATAAATCTGGCCTTATTATTAATGTTCTTTTCTTAGTTGTACAACGTTATCTCTTTCCAAAACATAAATCTCTTTGGCTGGCTGAAAATTCAGAGTGAAGAAAAGACAGTGGCAAATAAAAAGGCGTAAAAGGTGGTACTAGTGGAGAATGGAGATTATGAAAAGAAAAAAAAGAATAACTGAAGAACCCATCAAAGACACTTGTAACTAAAATTCAAAGATCCAATGCATGCGCGCATGATGCTTATACCATTTATGTTATCATCTTCTTTTTAAAATTACACAGGAAAAGTAGTACTAGCTAGCAAGAAGTTAAATTAATGCAACAAAGGATAACAAAATTAAGACCAAATGCAAAATATCAGCTGCACAATATGCTAGAAACGTGAAAGAAATTATTCGACCGATATAACATTAACATTAACACTAGTCGAATTAGTTCTTGCATGCACGACACGACATCAACTACTAAAGACATATGCATGAAGTAAATATCTGTATTAATTAATGTATAGAATCTTGCATGTGAAATATCACGATCATATTATATATGAACCTTTTCATAAAAAATAGAAAACATAAAAACACAAAACAAAATGCACAAAGAAGAAACATTTGAGATGTTTCTTAATTATTATATATATGTAGAGTTTACGTACCTGAGGTAGTGTTAGAGAGCTTGCGGTAGCCATGAAAACCACCTCCATTGTTCATTGTTGTGTGTGATGTGAAGAGATATATGAGAGAGAGAGAGAGAGTGACAATGGAGTAGTTGGCAGGTGTTCACATTTTATAGTGCTCAAAAGTGCCAATTAGGGCGGTGTAAACAACGAACCTGGTTATATTCGGTCACAAACCCGTTAAAGAGGTCCACATGGATTAGTGACATGAAAATGATACTATAATACCCTATAGGTTGCCCCATATATTTACAGCAACCCAAGTTAAATATTAAAAAAAAAAAAGAAAAAAAAATTGCTATACACTCCATATAGAAAATATAATAAAATAAAAAATATAATTCTAAATTTAATTTAAAGGTGAGTTCAACTCCTTTAATTCATAAAAATAGCTTAATAAATTAATTTTCAAAACTTTAAACTATGTTTTGAGTTCACTCCATTCATTGTCAACCCTATTTAGAACTACCTTAGAGAAACATAAGACCTAATAAACCATTTACCAAAAAAAAGATAAAATAAGAAGGTGGTCCAAATTAATACTTAACTTTAAAAAAAAAACAAGTTATTAATTTAAGTACTGCATAGTTAGGATATGAATTCTAACTAGCTTTTCCTTTGATGTTCATAATCAAATTAAATGAAACAAAACACTACTCATAGTTAAACTAATAAGTCTTATTGTTGTAGAATAGAATATAATAGATACTACTATGATACTATCATTTATATTGATGATGATGATGATGATGTCCATTGGCATCAACATTTCCATGTCCACATTGAGAATGAGAAGAAGAACCTCCAGTGGAATTTGGTGCATTGTTACTACTACCATCCATCATCATATAAGTTGGTGGATTACCATAATACCCTCCATTTGGATGACCAATATGAAGCGTGGAACAAAACCACCTAAACCACATGCATATTGATCCATTGTTCTCTTTCCCAATGGTTCAACTCTCATTGAAATCGATCACCTTCAATCTCGCGGTAACGATGAAGATACATTGTAAGAGGTTCAATGTAATCATCAAACCCTAGCTTACTCATAGCCCGAGAACATCTTCGATTATCGTCTTCCTTTGCTCTCTCGACAACGTTCATTTGCTTCACCGATTATGAAACTAATATACTCGAGATACACACTCTTGGATTGTTTCCTTTGCATCGTCGAGATTTTTGCATGCGGTGGTAGAATCTTACGCATGATCCTTATCACATTTGCAATTGGCATGAAACGGTCTTGTTCCCTAACAGTGCATTCATTATATTGTTACGATCCTGTTGATGAATGATTGAGGTTGTTGATCATTCTCCTCCTATTTGCTGCCTCATGTTCATCTCGAGACGATGATAGCTTGATGTCCTGCATAGATAAAGGGTGTGTATGTAGAAAATGGGGGTGTATATGTAAGATAATAGGTTTAGAGAGAACGAAAGAGGTAATGACATGTAGTATAGGTCAATCGTGTTGGGAGGGAGCGTGTGTGCCAGGTTGTTTCTATATCTTTTTCTTTAGAATAGATAAATCAGAAGAAAAGGACAAAGAGTGTTTCATAAGTCACGCATGTCATTAAAGAGGACAAAAACAAGAACAAATAAACGAATGAACCCAGTTTCTCTTTTTTCATGGCTTTATGCGTTCATGCATTCGTTACTCTATTACACATTTCAAAGATATGGGTGAAAATAAAACAACTATTGAACAGTTATATCATGGTTAAATTTAAGAATATATACATCAATTTTTAAATGTTTTATGTTAGAGAGAACTAAAAAAACAAGTGCATGTTTAAATTCACATTTCATTAAGTTTGAAAATTTCAAATTTAGGGTTTAAGTTTGCTTTGCATGGGAAATATAACAAGAGTGTGAATAACAAAAAATAGCTTGTTATAATTAAATTTTGCCTTATTGTTAATGTTCTTTTCTGAGATGTACTAGTACAACATTGTCTCTTTCCAAAACATAAATCCCTTTGGTTGGCTGAAAATTCAGAGTGAAGCAAAGACAATGGCAGATAAAAAGGTTGTATTAGTGGAGACTGGATCTATCATAACATTAAGTTGAATGATTGAAGAATCCATTGAAGACACTTGTAACTAAAATTCAAAGCTAAAATTCATGCATGCATGACGCTTGTACAATTTATGTTATAATCTTGTTTTTAAAATTACACAGGAAACCCAGATACTAGCTAGCAAGAAGTTAATTAATCGCAAGAAAGAATAATAAAATTTAGATCAAATGTAAAATATCAGAAACACAATAGGCTAGAAACATGAAAGATTCGATCGATACTAATTAACATTAACATCAGTCGAATTAGTTTTTGCATGCACGAGACACAACATCAAGTACTAAAGAAAGGCATATGTGCACACACCTATATAATACTTGAATTAAATATATTTATGTATAAAATCTTGCATGTGAAAGATCATGATCATATTATATATGAACCTTTTCATAAAAAATAGAAAAAGACAAAGAGCATGTGTCAGGTTGTTTCGATAGCTTTTCCTGAGAAGAAAGAAATCAGAAGAAAAGGACAAAAAGTGTTTGATAAGTCATGCATGTGATTAAATAGGACAAAAACAAAAACAAATAAACGAATGAAAACGGTTTCTCTTTTTCATGGCTTTGTTTGTTCATGCATTATTACTCTATTACACATTTCAAATAAGGGAGAGGTCACCTATAATGCAAATGGTAAATAAAACAACTATTTGAACAATTGTATCCAGGTTAAATTTAAAGATATATACATCAATTTTTAAATATTTTATTTTAGAGAGAACTAAAAAGACAAGTGCGTGTTTAAATTCACATTCAATTTAGTTTGAGAAAATTACTATGACACCATAATTTTATCAAGGTTTTAAGGATTAAAATTTCATCATTTTGAGTGGTTTTAGGTAATTTTGACGAAAGTAAAAATAAGAGAAAAATAAAATGTGAGAGAATATTTTATAGCGAGTGAGACACAAAGTCATCGAAATTTAGCCTAAGGTTTTAAGTATATACTTTACTATTTTGGTAACTATTTTTTATCTTATTCTCAAACACATATCTTGTTATGTCTTTAATGTTATGCTGCTCAATTATCTAGTATAGTGAAGAACATTTTAACAATGTGGAAACTCTCAAAAGTCGATCTAGTGGTGAAAGATTGAGTCTTGCGGGACAAAATTCAATCTTAGGGTTTAAGCTTGGTTTGCACGGGAAATATAACAAGAGTGTGAAAATTTTCAAGATGAAATACCACATGTAACTTCAAAACAAAAACTAGTTTGTTAAATAAAATTGGCCTTATTATTGATGTTCTTTTCTGAGTTGTACAACATTATCTCTTTCCAAAACATAAATCTCTTTGGCTGGCTGAAAATTCAAGTAAAGAAAAGATACTTGCAAATAAAAAGGCGTAAAAGGTGGTACTAGTTGAGACTGGAGATTATGACAAAAGAATAACTGAAGAATCCATCAAAGACACTTGTAACTAAAATTCAAAGATCCTATGCATGCATGCATGACGCTTGTACCATTTATGTTATCATCTTCTTTTTAAAATTACAGGAAACCCAGGTAGTACTAGCTTGCAAAAGTTAAATTAATGGGAAGAAAGAAGAACAAAATTTAGACCAGTTGCAAAATATCAGCTACACAATATACTAGAAACATGAAATAAGTTCTTGCAGGCACGAGACACGACATCAACTACTAAAGACATATGCACATACTTGAAGTAAATATATTGTATTAATTAATGTATAGAATCTTGCACGTGAAATATCATGATCATATTATATATGAACCTTTTCATAAAAAATAGAAAACATTAAAAACACAAAAACAAAATGTCACACAAAGAAGAAACATTTGAGATGTTTTTTTATTCGTATATATATGCATAGTTTACGTACCAGAGGTAGTGTTGAGGAGCTTGTTATAGCCAGGAAAACCATCTCTATTGTCCATTGTTGTGTGTGATGTGAGAGAGAGATAGAGAGAGAGAGAGAGAGAGAGAGAGAGAGAGAGTGTGTGAATTACAATGGAGTAGTTGGCGGTGTCCACATTTTATAATGCTCAAACGTGAAAATTAGGGTGATGTAAACGAGGAACCAGGTTATAGCCAATCACAAATCTGTTAAAGAGGTCCACATGGATTAGTGGCATGAAAATCATACTATAATACCCTGTAGGTTTCTCCATATGTTTACAGTGACCAAAGTTAAATTTTTAAAAAAAGATTAAAAATAAAAAATTGTTTTATACTCCATATAGAATCCAAAAAAATAAAATAGAATTCTAAATTTAATTTGTAGGTGAGTTCAACTCCTTTAATTCATAAAAATAACTCAATAAATTAATTTTCAAAACTTTAAAATATGTTTTGAGCTCACTCCATTCATTGTCAACCCTATTTAGAACCACCTTAGAGAAACATAAGACCTAATTAACCATTTACCGAAAAAAAGAAGATAAAATAAGAAGGATGTCCAAATTACTACTAAACTTTAAAGAAAAGCAAATCAAGTTATTAATTTAAGTACTACATAGTTAGGATATGAATTCTAACTAGCTTTTCCTTTGATGTTCATAATCAAATCAAATCAAACAAAACAACTACTCATAGTGAAACTAATAAGTCTTGTTGTTGTAGAATAGAACATATACTACTATGATACTATCATTTATATTGATTATGATGATGTCCATTGGCATCAGCATTTTTGTGCCCACTTTGAGAATGAGAAGAGGAACTTCCATTTGGTGCATTGTTATTACTACCATCCCTCATCATATAAGCTGGTGGATTACCATAATACCCTCCATTTGGATGACCAATATGAAACCGTGGAACAAAACTACTTAAACCACCTCTGTATTGATCCATTGTTCTATTTCCCGATGGTTCAACTCTCATTGGAGTACGATCACCTTCAAGCTCTCGGTAATGATGAAGGTAAATAGTAAGAGGTTCAATGTAATCATCAAACCCTAACTTACTCATAGCCCACAAAACATCTTCAGCAGTTATCGTCTTCCTTTGCTCTCTCTGACAACGTTCATTCGCTTCACCGTTATGAAACTGATATACTCAGATACACTCTTGAATTGTTTCCTTTGCATCGTCAGAGATTTTTGCATGCGGTGGTAAAATCTTACGCATGATCCTTATCACATTTGCAATTGGCATAAAACAATCTTGTTCCCTAACAGTGCATTCATTGTCTTGTTCTGATCCTGCTGATGAATGGTTGTTGTTGTTGATTTGTTCTCCTCCTACCTGCTGCCTAGTTTTCATCTCAGACATTGATGATAGCTTCAATCTCCCTGTATAGATAAATGAGGTGTATGTAGCAAATCAGAGGTGTATATGTAATAAAATAGGTTTAGAGAGAACAAAAGAGGTAATGACATGTAGGATGGGTCGGTGGTTTTTGGAGGGAGTGTGTGTGTTAGGTTGTTTCGATAGATTTTCTTGAGAACAGATAAATCAGAAGAAAAGGACAAAGGGTGTTTCATAAGTCATGCATGCCATTAAAGAGGACAAAAACAAGAACAAATAAATGAAAACAATTTCTCTTTTTTCATGGCTTTATTTGTTCATGCATTCGTTACTCTATTACACAGTTTAAAGATATGAGAGTAAATAAAACAACTATCTGAACAGTTGTATCCAGGTTAAATTTAGGGATAAATACATCAATTTTAAATGTTTTATTTTAGAGAGAACTAAAAAAACAAGTGCATGTTTAAATTCACATTTCATTAATTTTGAAAAACTCAAATTTATGGTTTAAGTTTGGTTTGCATGTGAAAAATAACAAGAGCATGAAGAACAAAAAAGGCGTAAAAGGTGATATTAGTGGAGACTAGATCGATCATAACATAAAGTTGAATATCCATCAAAGACACTTGTAAATAAAATTCAAAGATTCAATACATTATGAGAAACTGGTGAGAATTGATACATATTGTGAGAAACGAAAACTATTAATAGCAATCATTATATTTAACCAACGTATAAGATTTAAAATTTTCATATACAAAAAATCATTTTGAATTATTTTCTATTACGCTTAATATTAAAAACTCCATAAAAATATATTCTTACCATAATTACTTTTATTTATTGATTAAACCATTATTAAAATATTGTTAAAATATTTTCTATAAACATAGTTAATATTAATTTGAAAATAATTTTAGTACTATAAAGTTGAGTAAAATTAATTTTAGCACTAAAAGATGATACAACTTCAAAATATAATTCAATAAATCTTAAACATTAATTAAATCTAACGATTGATATTAATAGTTCGTTTCAAACATATCAATTATCACCGATATATACATACATACATATATATATATATATATATATATATATATATATATATATATATATATATATATATATATTAATATATAGAATCTTGCATGTGAAAGATCATGATCATATTATATATGAACCTTTTCATAAAAAATAGAAAAGGACAAAGAGTGTGTGTTAGGTTGTTTTGATAGTTTTTTTTGAGAAGACAAAAATCAAAAGAAAAGGACAAAGAGTGTTTGATAAGTTATGCATGTGATTAAAGAGGACAAAAACAAAAACAAATTAACGAATGAAAACGGTTTCTCTTTTTTTCTGGTTTTTTTTGTTCATGCATTGATTACTCTAGTACACATTTCAAAGATAGGGGAGGGGCCACCTACAATGCAAATGGTAAATAAAACAATGACCTCAACAGTTGTATCCAGATTAATTTTTAGGATATATACATCAATTTTTAAATGTTTTATTTTAGAGAGAACTAAAAAGACAAGTGCATGTTTAAATTCACATTTAACTAGGCGTTTAACCGCGCGATGCACGGATAAGTTTATAAATTACTATCGATAATACCGATTTAGATACATATAAAATATATTTGTATTAATATTTTTTATTGAGTTTATTTTTTATTAAAAAATTATAATAATTTAATATTTTACATCTTATATATATATATATATATATATATATATATATATATATATATATATATATATATATATATATATATATATATATATATATATATATATATATATATATAAAATCAACACAATCAATTAAAAAGTGAATAAAAATATTTAATATAATATAATATAAACATGTTTAATAGTGTGAATTTATTATAGCAATACTTTCATTTAGTAGACATCTCAATCTTCCACAATATCTATTTGGTTCATAATATTGAAATAAAATAAATAAATATTAATATAATTCACTTCAATACAATCTACTTATAAAAAATTAAAACATTCAATAATATGAGTTTTTATAGTAATACAATATTTTATTCATTATTACCATAAGTTGTTAACATTTTCATAAATTATTGTTATCTACTCAATTAAATTTAAATTAATAATAAACCCAAACACTTTTTTTCAAAAAAATATAATATTTTTTATTATAAATCCAATCTAAGTTAACCAAAAAGATAAACTAAAATTACAATAGAGTGAGGCAAGACTTAACCGTTAAAATTTCAATAGTGAGAGGCAATATGATCGTGTGTTCTATCTAGTGAAATTTTAGAGATATGTTATTGATTTGTCAATTTTAGTGACATATGATGATAAATCATAATAAGTTAATTGACTTATAATTTGACCATTATTCTTAAGTCTTATCTAAATGTTTTAGAGATAGTGATGTCAATACTAAATACCTTTTTACCTAGATTTTTCTTAAATCTTTTGCATGTGCTTGCAATATGTTGTCTTTGCTAAGCCTTTTAAAAATATATAAGGTGTTTTATATGATAATAAAATAATACACCAAGAGATCTTATATTCAACTCCGCTATCGAGATTATGTGAGGATCTCTTTGGAAGTGATATGTAAGTATCTCTATAAGCGATGTTGATGTATGCCTAACCTAGTGAGCCCAGAGTCCAACTCACCTAAATAGTTTGTAACAAAAAATAGAATAATTGAATATAAAATTTAATAAAAAGATAAACAAATATGTGAATAGTAATTAGAAGAAAAAACCTACTAATGATTAGAGTTGTTATCAATAGAAAACATCGTAAAAAGTCCTAAAAAAGAATGAATAAAGGGAAATAAGTAGAAAACAATGAGTAAATAATGAATTTAGAATTAAAGGTGTTTATAAAAGTGTGTAAGAATACAAAAAGCCATAATATTTTATAATTGTTTTTATATGTTATTATGACATATCGGCTATCATATTCTACCAATTAATAAAAAATAATAACCTATAAATAAAAATAAATAAGACATTGCACTAAATAGCATTTTTATGACACTTTTAATAAAGAGTTAAAGATATGAAAAGAAAACTGAAAAACTGAAAAGTGGTAAGTGAATAGAAAAGAGTTTGTTATATATTTGTAATAATTCACATCAAAATATATTATCATTATTATTATTATTATTATTATTATTATTATTATTATTATTATTATTATTATTATTATTATTATTATTATTATTATTAAAATTAAAGTAATATTAAAGTTAAAAATAAAGATAAAATATAGTAATATTAGTATTTTTCTAAATTATGTATTTTACATGTTGTCCCTATTATACGAATATGTATATTATTGGTATAAAATATATTATTTTATTGGTCTATGTAGTGTTTATGATTCTAAATAAATAAAAGTCATTAAAATTTTTTAAATAAGGTTAAAATATTGAAATATTAGTTTTTTTTAATTATGTATTTATTATGTTGTCTTTATTATAAGGATATGTAAACATATATATTACCTAAAGACTATCATAATTTTAAATTATATTAAGATATTTTAGATTAAAAAATATTAAAAAGTGTTCTTTTTTATTATTTTCATTTATTTACTGTTTGTGAAACTTAATAAATAAAATCCGCTAAATATTTTTAAGAACAAATATATCATGTATTATAAGAATTCATCTCGAATAAAACCTACACTAGTTTAAAGATAAAGTATATTACAAAAATTAAATTCTAAAACATATATGATTCTATAAACAGTTAATTCAATGACTATTTTAGTGAAAAAGTAATGGAAGAATGATTTACATTTAAAATATATTAATAGTAAATGAATTATTAAAATTGATTTATAATAATGTAAAAATTAAACTTTAGAAAATGAGTAGTTTTATAAATAGTCAATTCAATGATCATTTAACAGAGAAATTAATTAAAGAAGTTATAAAAATATTTTATAATTAAAATATAGTAATGATAAAGGAATTATTAAAATTAATTTATATTTAAATTATTATAGTTTTGAATAATAAATAAAAACTAAAAATCCTTTTAAAAATAGAAAACTCCCCTATTGCACATTTCATGTTTAAAACACCATAAAAGATTAAATATTTTAATATAAATGATGAAAATTGTTTTATAATAATTTTCAACATATATTTTGATTTGGAAAATTTCTTTAATAATAATTATATCACTAGAGTTGGGAAGCTTTAAAACGTTATGTATAAAAATCAATTTAGACAAATATAAAGTAATAAATACTATAATAATTTTACTTTTTATAAAAATGTTAATGTTACTTTTTATTAAAAATGGATTAATATAATATTTTATGCCCTATCATTTTCAATCAAAATAAAACAGAAATTTTTAAAAATAATTTTGAAAAACTAAATAATTCAAAATTTATATTAAAATATCAATAAAATATAATTGTATTATTGTCATTGTAGTGTATAAATTAAAAAATTTAGTGACTATTAAAATGATTTTTTATTGTTATATATTGTCATTATTGTAGTGTATTATTGTAGTGTATTAGTTAAATTTTTAGTGACAATTAAAATTAAAGAAAATATAATTATAAAATGTAATAATTAAAGTATATAAAAATTATGAGATATATTTTTTTGAGATATTTTTTGACATAAAATTATAAAATCTAATTAAATATATTTTAAATTTAGATTATCATTATTATTATTATTATTATTATTATTATTATTATTATTATTATTATTATTATTATTATTATTATTATTATTATTATTATTATTATTATTATTAGCTATTAATTTGAGAATCAAAGACTTCTTTTATAAAATTGTGAGAACTATAGTAATAAGATAAATGAGATATTTTCTTAATTTTTGTATTATCTTTTTTGTATTATCTTTTATAATATTTTATAAAATGAATGAATTAATAATTAAAAAATGAATGAAATAAATAAGATTTTAGTTTTTTTGTTACAATATTAAAAATGTAATGATATTAGAAATATTAGATCTTCTTATAAAATGAATTAATTAATTAATGAAAATTAATTAATTAATTAATTAATGAAAATGAATGAATTATGTTTAACAAAATATTGTTAGTAATAAAATATCAGTTATACATTATTTTTTTAAATGAATGAACTATGTTTAATAAAATATTATTTTTATTAGACAAAACTAGTTATATATTTACAATTTATTTGATATTTAATATATATATATATATATATATATATATATATATATATATATATATATATATATATATATATATATATATATATATATATATATATATATATATATATATATATATATATATATATATATATATATATATATATATAATTTTATTATAATTATGAGTATTATTATTACTAGGGTTATTATTATTTTACCTACCTGTCATATAGGTCATTTCTGGTTTAATCCCTGTAATTGTTTTTTCAAAAACAACCTTGTCATTTCAAAAAACTAACAATTCACTCCCTAAAGTCAAAATTTGCAGATTTCCTGCGAATTTACCTGTGGATTTTGAGTTTAGAGACTAAATTATTAGTTTTTTAAAATAATTTTTTTACAGGGATAAGCGAATTTTCTTTCTAATTTACCTGTGGATTTTGAGTTTCGGGACTAAATTGTTAGTTTTTTGAAAGAAATTTTTTTACAGAGATAAACCAGAAATTACCTATATGGCAGGGGATAAAGTTGTAATAACCCTTATTACCATTATCTGAGAATTAAATTCTTTTTATAAAAAATGAGAATTAGGATAGTAAGATATATTAGTGTTAATTGAATATATTATTATTATTATTATATTATTATTATTATTATTATTATTTATGATTGTAGTCGTTGATTATATTATTATTATTATTATTATTATTTTACTGTTATTATTAGTTTGATATTATATTATATTTTTTAATTTAGTATTGAAATGGAGTAGGAAGATAAAAATGAAGATTACTATTATCATAATTCATAAATTATATCAATTTTAAAATAGTATAATTATATCAATTTTATTAGTATTTTTTATTTAATTTTTTTGTGAGATTTACACATAAGTTTGAATTTTTGTGAAATTGACACATAAACTTAAATTTTTGTGAGACTGACACAGAAGCTAGGGTTTAGCTAAGGTTACCATCATGATTTCTTTACATTCATATTAAGTAGATTTAGTTTGACAAAATTACTATTGAAGGTGTAAAAAACACAAAAAATGAGGGATTTGAATTCAGTTTTAAGTCAATTTTTTTAATAAATAATTCCCTTAAAAATACTTCTTCACTTTTGATTAAAAAAAACTAGAGATACCAAAAAGAAAGAACACAATATGTTTATATTAGTTCACTTGAAACTATCAAGCTAGTCTAGTTCACCTATCAAGGTGATTTTATCTGTCTCAAACGAGATCTTAATCCAATAATCAAACAGATTATTACAACACACAAACTAACTGCAAGTGACTAACAAACAACCTCTAAGACACACAAGTCCTAGACTTCTCAAGAATTCTGACCTAACTGGTCTCTCAAGGAAAAATCAAACAATTGTTTAAGAATAATTTGATTATATAAAAAGCTTCTACAGAAGCTGAATAATAAACAAATTGTTAGAAGTAGACTTAAGAAAATAGAAGCTATGAACAATATGATTAGAGCGTATGAACAGTGAATTAGCAGTCTATTCTTGAAGTCTTCAAGCCTTTATATAGTCATGCAAATGATGTGACTGTTGGAGGGTACTTTTGGAATTTCCAAAATTATGGCATCTTGAAAGAGAATGTAGAGGACAAGATAGTATGTTGCTTCCGCTCTTTCCGGAGTGGAATGAAGCGTCTTTGGTTGAACTGTTGTACTGTTGTACCATGTTTCTTAGTCTTCCCAACTTTTGGACATCAGGGGCTTCTGAGAGCATGAGTTAGAAGGAAGAAAACAAAACTTGAATCATCAGAGCTTTAAGTCGTCACAGTCTACATAGTTTTGTCATTAGAGTCTTCAACACTTGGTCTTCAGAATCCATTGTCTTAGAAACACTAGATCACTGACTTGTGCTTCACACATGTATATTAGAAATTAAACTATGTTTTTTTAATAATAATTGATATTTAATTTTTATTTGCATATAAAATTATTTTGTAGGTGATTTAGATTATGTTTATAATTAAAGTATTAATTTTTTATTGTGAAACAATAATATAAAAAGTGTTTTATATTGTTGTTTTATTTTTAGGTTATTAGAAGATCTGTTATGGTTTATTTTTATATTTAAATAAGTAAGTTATTTCGTAAACATAAATTTGTAAAATAGATGGATAAAAATAAGAGAAAATAAAATTAGAGTTGGGCAAGAACTGAACTGCTATAAAGATAACACGTCAACACATAGGTAGGATTGAGGCTAGGGTTGTCATCATGACAATCTTAAATTTATATTAAATATATGTGAAGACTTTATTCAAATACAATTTTAAAATATTATTAGTATTTAATTTAATGTCTATTTTGTCTAATTTAGAAGTTATGCATTACATATTTACATATTTACGTCTTTAGAAATTATGTATTAGTTAAATTTTTAATAAATAAAACTAATATTATACATTATCATTAATTTTAACAATTAAAAAACAACTTTCAAATATCACTTTTGAATATAAAATTTAATAGTAATTAAAGTTATACAAAAATTAAAAATAATATTAGCTCAAGTAATTCAAATTAATTAAGCATTTGGAAGATAAGATTGAGAGATATAAAGTTCAAAAAAATAAAATAAATGTATTTTAGTAATATATTTATTCAATCATTTTTATTTAAAAATAAATTTTAAATGTGAATAAATAAAATCGTGTCCAAATATTTTTATATAATAATTTATTAGGAATGTATGATAAATTATATTAAAATTTTATTTTATGACAAAACAATTCAATAGGCGATGTACTTTCTATGAAAACAATTTCAATAATTATTTATATTTTTAAATAAACTATCTATTTCTTCTATGTTCTTACAACTATATATTTTGCTCCAATTGAAGGCATTCTAAGCATTGCAACGTGTTTCTGAAAGTCTTCTGAAGCATTCGGACCTTCACCATCGAACTTCGAAACACGTCACATCCTTTGTTGCTCTACAAAATTTTGAAATCGAATTCATAGTTACATGCATTTTTAACATAATTTGATTATATATTTGTGTTTAGGATGATATTTCGAAGCTATTTGAATCGTTCAATTGAGTTTTAAGTGCAGGAATACCGTGATGCCATTGTTAGGATTTCGAAGCTCTAATTCGGGATCCTTCGATTTAGCCAAAATTGGACGAAATTAAGGGCGTGGTTGTGTTCAAAGGATCGATTCCAATTGATCTATGGTCTCCTCATGAATTTATATTGTGAATTGCTTGATTTGTGATTTTACAGGTGCTATAGTGATGTAGAAAACCGTTGGTAAAGGTTCTAGCTACGAACTATAACCGTAGCTAAAAACCTTGGATATTTCAAATGAGGAAGAAGACCCGTGCACACGCTTTCGTTTGAGTTTCATTCTCAGAAATTGTTTTCCTTTACATACATTTTGTTTCAGTTTTTAAACAGATAGCATGCCTATCTCAGTTGGTCAGAAGACGCGCGTGTGAGGGACAGGAACAGGGTTCGATCCCTGACTCTAGCATATTATTTTTATCACTTGTTTTAACCAACAATTTTTCTTATTATTTTCTTTTTAAACATTTTTTTAATATATTAAAAAATCACTAATTTTTTTTTTCATAATTAGGTTAGAAAAACTTTAATTTAATTTTTGACATTAAAAAATATTATTTTTCATCTTTATTTTATTTAATTGTTAATTAATCGAAAGTTAACTTTTAATTACTTTTTCTATACTGAAATTAATCCAGAAAATTCCCAAAAAATATTTTCCTTATTTAATTAGGTTTACTAACCCTAAAAAAAATTTCTAACTCAAAACTTTCTTTTTACTAACATGATTTTCTATTATTTTCAATTCGATCCTTCTTGCGATATTATTTCAATTCATGTAACTGCTTCCAGGTTGTAATAGCTAGGTTTATCTTCTCGCACATTTTTTTCTAATATTATGTAACTGCTCATGGGATGTAATTGTTTAATTAGGGTTTTACTTTCCGCACTCCTTATTATGTATCTGCCCCAAAACCATGTAATAGTCTAGGGTTTTACTTTCCCGCACTTTACATTTCTGCAATTTACTTTCTGCACATATTAACTGCTAGTAACTAGGCATGTATGGCAAGACTAATTCAATCAACGTAGATAACCCTAATCACAAGATAAATATCTGAATACAACACTTTTCACACATGCACTCACCTTAGGGTATCCTCTCTTGTTGCCTTACGAACAATGGTCATGTCCCTCGAACGCGGGGATACCTTAGCTAAGACGCTTACAAATATATCATCATTGTCCCTTCGATATAAAGATCATAGTCCCTCGACGTCCCTCGATGCTGCCTACGAATATATGATCACGTCCCTCGATGTTGCCTACGAATACATGATCTCGTCCCTTGATTGTTGCCTATGAAAAGTGATGATCGTCCCTACGAATATGCTAAGGTATCCCTACAAGTTGCCTTCTATGACCATCTGATGTCCCTTCAAATGTCCCTTTACATCCAACGAATAAGATTACCTACAAACTAATGGTATGGATAGCCTTATTCTAAAGGAAAGCAAAATAACATGGAAACGACCATTCTGAGTAGGTATATAAGTCTCTTTTGCTTGCTCAATCAAAATACCTTTTACACCTCACACTTTTCAAAATCTTTTCAAAACACTTTGTATACATTCCAGCGTGAATCATTACAAAGTCTTTTCCAAAACAAAACATTTCCAAACACTTTGTATACATTCCAGCGAGAATCATTACGAAGTCAAAGTGAAATGCCTTTTCAAAAATCTTTTCAAACACACACACAAAAAGCAATTTATAAAGTGAGCTAAGCAATTAAGAGCCCGTAGATAACTACGGATGGAAAGGGTGCTAACACCTTCCTTTTCATAACTGCCCCCTGTACTCAGAATCTAACGAAGGTCTTTTCCTGTTCTTTTCGCCTTCCCTTAATTGGATAAAAGAAAAGTCGGTGGCGAATCTTGCTATCCGCAACATTTGCGATAAAACGCAAAACAAACAAGTCAGTTCTCCCACTGTATTACACTTTCCAACACAGTCAACTTCACTAAAGTAATCTTCAAAACTCTCATCTCTATTCTCATCCTCAATGTCACTCAAACCCTTCAAATTTAATTGTGCTTCTTCTTCATCTACATCAAAATCACCCAAAAGACTTCTTTCACCAAGTACTTCACACTCATTAAGTTTCTTCTTACAAGGTCTTCATATTTTTCCTTTTCCTTTACCTTTCTCCTTCCCCTAACCTTTACCCTTTTCTTTTTTTCCTTTTTCAGACCTTTGTAGTTCTACCCCCTCATCTTTAGAAATTGCTGCCTCAACAACTACTATATCTTCACTCATAACCACATCATCATCAGAATCTTCAAAGTTTATTCTCAATGCACTGTCATCATTGCCAACCTCTATTTCATCATCTTTTCCATCATCTATGTCACAGTTAAGTGCCTCCTCAACCTCCATTCCCTCCATGTCACAAATCAGATTACAATGTACCTCTATGTTATATTTCACATCCTCAACTATATCCTTGTCACAGTTGAGTCCATCATCTACGTCCATTTTACAACTTAGTCCCTCATAATGTCAACTTGAGTGGTCCCCTCACCTTGTTCAACTTCAGTGGTCCCCTCACCATGTACAACCTCTATCGTCCCACAGTCTCCAACTTCCACATTATCTATATCCTCTGTGGTCCCATTGTCTCCAGCTTCCACATTGACTATCATGTCACTTAAGGATGTCCAGTTGGACTGCCACCCTAGCCAAAACTAATAAAAATACACAATTTTTAATAGAAAGAATGATATTGGCTAACGGAATTATAAATAAGGGATATTGAACTAACATCATTACATAAGAGACAGATTGTAATCTAAAATCATGTTAAGGACCAAAGAATGCATTGAGCTAATTTTTTAAATTTCATCCATTTAAATATTTTTTTGATTGAAAGAAAATATTTTTTATAAAAATATAAAATAACAAACAATCTTTTCGTTTTAATAAAATATAAAATATATTTGTGTTAGGTAAAATAAAAATGTCACCTGACATCATGGATAAAAATACTTTAAGTGAGCATCATGAATTACTATTCCATCTTTAATATTTTTAAAATTTTAAATTAAGTTTTAACTAATTTTATTTCATAAGAATTCCTTAAAAGCTTTTAGATTAAATAATAAATTTCATTCTTATCTATATCAGTTTCAGAAAAATAAATCAATCCATTACAACTAAGTATTGTGATTTGATTAAATTCAATGAATTGACAATGTCATTTTGTTATGTTAAGTCTTAAAATATCTTCATAAATATTTATGGTTAAGTTATATTATTGTGTGAACTTTTTTTTACACTGAGTATGTTATTGTCTAGTATTGCATTGTCACTTTTGGTGCCATCTTGTACGGTCTTTGTTTGCTATATATGGTTGGTGAATTTAGCAAATAATACATAGCTTATCCAAAAGCATGGAAAAATATTACAATGTAATCTCGTCTTTTTAAGTCCCTTATTTTTATGCAGGATTTTATTAGATCAATTAGTCAAAATTGTTCCTGTTATTGTTATTATTATGTTGTTTATTTATTTATTTTGTTTTAACTTTTTATTTTTAATTCTACTGATTTTGCAGTTAATTAATATAACACATCGCATAACTCATTAAGAATAAATTTATTATAATTAATCATTTTTAAATTATTATGTTGATCATTTATCTAATAAGGTGTCAATCGTATCTATATCTCTATTGCATTTTTTAAACAAATAAATAAAATATAAATAAAATAATGTAAAATTTTGTATACGGCATCTCTCTAGGAATTTCTTAATGGAAATTTTTAGACTATTAAAAAAAGTACTAATTTAAATATAAAGACAAAAAAATATTATTTTTAACGTACCTAATATGATTTCGGGCTTCAACATTTAATGGAATTAGCATATTTAAGAAACTAAAAAGCAAGATTCCTAGCATTAAATATTATTTATTTTTATATTTGAAATGATAAAAATAAAGAGAATTTGCATATTGAAAATAAATATAATATTTGTAAGCTAATATATCTCCCACGGGCTATAATTATAAACAAAAATTTGCTTTTTAGTTTTAAAAGATCTTATTATTATTCAATAAATTAAAAAAAGAATTTTTATTTATATTAATGGTCAAAGGAGTATTTAGTATTAAAAAAATATTAAAATAAGTTAAGTGATTATCATAATATTATGTTGGCTATATCAAACTAGCACAGACTTTAAACTTTCTCCCTTCAAATCATCCGTCACATTTGTCAAAGATGGTGACTTTTAAAGCTTCTCGCTCACTCATACCTCATCCTCAAAGGACTAATGATCAAGTCCTGACTGCTCATATGTTTTTTTGTTGGATCATCATGGAAAGCATTCATATTGGATTAAGAACAACACACAAGTAAAATAGACACCACATATTTATTCAAAACTTTAAGATAATAGGTGTATAGATCATCTCATTTATATAGTGATCACCCTTCACTATTTCAAACAATGTGGGACTAACAATTCACATTTATATGCAACAATCTTTCCCTCTAGTATGAGTCCATCCACTATGATTTTCATGACTTAATTCGTGTGTGATTATTATTGTTTATGATATATGTGATATACATCATTGATGAGGATTGAAGGTTTGAAACATAAACATTAATTTCATAAAAATGATGAATAAATTGTGTAAATATGTGAAATATCATGTTATGAAGATGATATAATACGTGCTATATATTTTTTTGGGTGAATTAGGATGCAAGAAATCAGAATTTGGGGGTTCAATTGAGTTCTATGGTGAATTTTTGTGTTTCTGCATTCTAGTGCAGGGTGATGGGCGCCACCCAGATGATAGTGAAGAAACTGGACAAACTCATCTGATAGAATATCAATGAAGTCGCCATCGAACGTTTTTTATCTCACCTAAGGATAAAGGAAAACATCGAGTAAACCAGAAAGGGAGAAACCACGGTCTTTCGATCGAGAGATCGGGTAAGGGAGTCTATTACTCAAGGGGAAGAGATTAGCACCCCACATGCCCGTAATACTTTACGGTATCCACTTCTATTTTCTGTCTAATGTGGTATGGATATCTATTTACTTCTTAAACGCTATGTCTATGCTATGTGCTAAGGAAATGCATGCGAAAGAAAGAAAATAAAGAAAACACGGGAAAAAGAAGAAAGTATTTACAAAGTTTGCTCGATCGAGCCCCGTGACCAGATAAATGCCTATGTATTGCCTCGTGCAATGGGAAAGTCAGAGCGTCGTAGTTCGACTCACATGTTTTGGTGGGTTGCAATGTTTTTTATGGGAATTCTGTTGCGCATCCTTACAATTGCAACTCGTGTTTGGCGTTGAAGCTTATAATAAGTCTTATGCTCGACCGCTCACACACTAGCAATTTGCTTGAATTTGAAAAGGAATACCCTAATCGAAAAGGTTTTCAAAGAAAGAAAAGGTCCGAAGGCAAAAAGATTTGAAGTGAGGTTGGTTGCTTTTACCTTTGCGAAAGGAGTTTTGAACCATTATTAAATATTTTGATTTTCAAAAGAAAAGAAAACAAATTTTAGTTTTATTACATGCAAGGATGCAAAAGAAAGAAGAAAACATATCAAGGGAAACTAACTAGTTCTACCCTGATGTTGTCATACAACGACTAACCTTAAAATTAAGAATAAAGGGAGCTTCTAACTAAGTTAGGATGCATGGATAACAATCCTAAACTCTACCTCGAATCGTTACCTAAGATAGAGTCGAGAGAATCCTGAGGGAGCATATCAAAGGTTCACAACCTAGATCTACGTCCATCTCGAATCGCTACCTAAGGTAGAGTCGAAGACAACTAAGGGAACATGGAAAAGGACTACAACCTGAATCTATGTCTATCTCGAATCGCTACCTAAGATAGAGTCGAAGACGACAAAAGAGAATGGAAAAGGTTTACAACCTAAATCTATGTCCATCTCGAATCGCTACCTAAGGTAAGTCGAAGGCGACAAAAGGGATAAACAAACAAGTGCTTTAGCATAAGCACACAAATATTGCAACACACAAACAAATGATATACTCATGTATGGGAAGAAGAAAGAAGTCCCGAGCCTCAACGGTAGAGAGTCTACGGGAGCCGACTTTAGGAGGAAAACCAAATCCACGAATGAAATTGAACGTGTCAACCAGGAGTTTCCTATGGGAGAAAGGTATCACAGCTTGATATGAATTACCAAGTGTGAGGAGCATATGAGTGCGAGTATCAGTAATGAATGCGAACCCCATGAGAAAGCGTGGAGAGTCAGAATAGGGGACTCTTGCCACTTTTATTATTGACTCGATAAAAGGAAGCATCATAATTCGCGTGAGTTGAGCTGACACAGACTGAACTGTGCAGTGGTTGATTGCGAACCCTTTCCGCTTGCCCTTCATATCATCATATATCAATATCATCAGTATCATAAGCGGGACTTTTCTTGGTGGTACCACACTAGGTTGCCTAACCACTAATGACCTATGCAAGCTCAAATGTAAACACACAACGAAAGTCACCTCCCTTTGCACGGAAGAGGATTTTAAACAAACCACACAGAGTTAACACACAGAATTTCCCTAAACGGGTCTTTAAATAAACTAGAGGGGTTCCAAAATATGCTCCAACTACGGAAGCCCCATCATGCATCTCTATTCCTACTTCTCATGGAAAAAGAAACGGTGAAACCCTACTTCTCATGCTCTCTAGAAAAGCGGTAAAAGAATACGGTAAAAAGGTATAGAAAATACCAAACGTCCGTATAAGCAAAAGCAAGTTAAAAATACTCCGAAAAACTTCGCGTACTGTTGACAAGCAATAAGGAAAATCGATGAGAAATACGGATAGATACCAAAAGCATGAATAGAATGTGGGTCGTACACATCCGATTACTCAATATAAACTTGCAAGGGATAACAATCCAGACAAAGGATGCGCATAGCATATGCACAATCAGAATGTGTGTTCGTACACATTTGAGCTAAACCGATAAACCTACAAGAAGGTGAAAACCAAGCAATGCAGACAAAAGGTGTGCATATCGTATGTGATATCAAAATGTGTGTCGTACACATCTGAGACAATTCGATAAACCTGCAAGAGATTACAATCCAGACAAAGCAGACAAAGAGTACACACACATGTGTGCAAGATCGGGATGTGTGTTGAACACGAAATCGGAATTCAAAATGACAATTCAAATGAGTTTTCTGGTTACATAATCAAGTGATAATTACGTAATCAAAAACCACCTCAAAGGTACCTTTCATAATCAACAAACATGTCAAAAACAACAAGGAAAACATTGGTAAGCAAGAGGGGAAGAAAACTTGGAGAAAGCATGACATTTGAGCAAAGAAAAGTCAAAAAATGAGGAAATTTGGCAGTTTGAGTCGACCTAAACAGGTTATGCGTCAACCTAAAAAATCTGTGCGACGACCTAAGGGTCAGCACGTAACTTCCAGCAAGTGGTCAAAAACAAAAAACTGTGAGTTTGCGTCAACCTAAATGGACTTTGCGTCGACCTAAACGGACTTGCGTTGACCTAAGGGTCGACATGTAACTTCCAGCAAGTTGTCAAAAACAAAAAACTTTGAGTTTGCATCGACCTAAATGGACTTTGCATCGACCTAAGCAGACTTGCGTTGACCAAAGGGTCGGTGCGTAACATCCAGAACTCAACAAAGCGTGCAGATTTTTTAAAAACTTCGAAGCAACGTAACTTTTGCATCGAGTATCCGTTTCGCGTATCATTTGAACCACTGGAAAGCTTGAAAATAGTAGAACGCCCATGGATTGATCGAGAAATAAATTGTGGCGATCATGTGACAAATTCCTTCCGAAAGTTTTGTGTCGATCGTGAATTTGCCATCGTTTTTAGGCCTCGACATGTTTCGTAAACAATATTTATGTCGAATAAAAGGAAAAATTCATGTCGATTTCAGAATCATCATAACAAGGAGAATTTGTACATGCAAAGATTGAAGGAAATTGTGCGTTGTATCGAAGCTCGACGGCTTAAGCATTTTCACAAACACCTAGAATGCGTTTATTTACACATGGTTTTGGTACATGGATCAAGGTTCAAACCTTAGGTTAATCACATGAAATTCAAGGTTTCGAATCAATAAATCAAAAGCATCAACAATTAACCTCTTGAATAAACACTTTTCACATGAAAACCAATTAATCAAATAAGTGCTTATTTCATCCAATTCTGGGTTTCATCATGATGATCACATCAAATCAAAATTCCTCAACCTAGTCCATGATCTCTACTCAATTCCTCAATGAAAACCTTGATTACTTTTCAATTCTAGAAAAATGCTTATTTCAAGAATCAACTATGTAAAAGTGCTTAAATCAAGAAATCTTACTGTCGAAACAAAGAAGAGAACGAGGAGAAGAGATCACCGATGTCGAATCAAAGATCGGAGAGGAGATAATAGGAGGGAGAGAGGCGCGAGTTTGGGAGAGGGAGGAGAAAATCTTCAATTTTTCACCTCGACACCTTGAATGTTCTTCAATTTTCTTGAGAAAGATTGATGAAAAACATGATTTGATCCTTGAGAATTGAGAGAAAATAGAAGAGCGTGTTTGTGGTTAAATTTTACAAAAGATTTTTTTTCTTGTTCTTGAGAAATTTTAGAGAAAAAAGCTTTGAGAGTGTGAAATTTAGCAAATGATTCTCCTTCCTTAATTTGTGAGAGGCAAATTTTATTTATAGGTGATAATTTTGGGCTTTGGAGTGCCTTGGATCCCCAATTAGGCCAAAATCACGATTATCCGAATAATTTTCGTATACAACCCGAAACATCAAAAATTGTGCAAAATTTGAATTCAGACTCTAAACAAAAAATGTCCGGAACGAAAAATCGGATGAACGGTTGATGGGATATGAATTTTTGAAGTTTTAGCACACTTTTTAGACATCTGACATATGCAAAAAATTTATTGCGCCACTCGGGGAAATTGTCTCGAACGAGGATCTTCTGATCAAAATTTGAACTCAAGGTGTTCATAACAATCGAAGCCAACGAAATTTGTGAAATTTTGAAACTGGTCCCACCTCGTTTCCATAAAAATCGAGCAAGATATGATTTTTTGAACATTGCACATCAGATGAAAAATGCTCGGTTCATCTCAAGATTAACTCCAAAGATTAAAATTCTGGTATTGATTGGTAAAGAATTATCTCTTGGTTTGTGAATGAAAGTCGTAGAAGACTTCAATACGAAATTTTAGACACCGGCCCCGCTCAGTTTCGATATTCCAGCTAAGAGTTATGAATTTTTTAGTGCACCGTGAACACGGTTCAACCATAAAACTCAATTTATCCCACTCGAAAGATCAATTTATTTCGAGAGTTTCTTCACACAATTAGCCTTCGACCTGAGAATGAAAGTTGTATATAATATTGAGAGTGACTTGCCAGTCGAAAATCATCCAAAAAATACCCAACGAGCTGAGAAATATAAATTCCTGAGCATCTGAAATGCACAATAAACCAGAAATTCACTTTATTAAGAAATGAACTATTAAAGTTTTTGTTCGAAGAAATGACTCTCGATCTGAACAGATGGATTGGAGAATATATTGAAATGATCCCAATGCCCGTGTGTTGTAGGATTTTTCCGTAAACAAGTATTTTTAATTATCGTATCCACAAGGATTGGTGTTGTATCGTAGTCTTTCAATAGTAAAGCGTATTTTAAGATTAAGTAACACAAGGGTTTGTTTCCTAAGCTACTAGTATCATGAGTTTCAAGCCAACAACTTTAAAATCCTTTTTAAAAGAGAGTTATGTTTAGATTCAAGAGAGTTTGGGTTTGTTTTCAAATGATGGAAGCATGTCAAGATTAGTTTCATTAACCTAATTTCATATATATATATATATATATATATATATATATATATATATATATATATATATATATATATATATATATATATATATATATATATATTCTATTAACCAAGTGATGAACTAGTTGATGATTGCTATAAATACGTATCCTCTCAATCTTGTTGATTTCTCACCAAGATTGTGAGTTTTATCATGTTAATCTTTGAATGATTTCTCACCACAACTATTGACATGATAAATATGAAGCTCAATACTTGTAAACACTAACCCACAAATCTATTCATAGCATTTGTTCATTAGTGGATGAATATCCTAGGTCTACTTTGAAGCACCCTTTTTCAATCATGATTCAAAGCATAAAGAGATAGAAGAACAAAGATATTCAACATATATAAATCATCAATCATGTTCATACACAAAGAGATTAAAAGAAATACATACTAGTTAGATCAACTACCTCTAATCTTGACACAAAAAGAGCTTAGCTACTCATTTTCATGGTTGCTTTGCTTACAAGATTGTTGGAGAAGATGAACATAGAGGAAGAATCAACAAGAACAATGTTTTTGTTTTATATTTTCTATGCCCTAAATTACAACAATGATGAATAATGATGAAGACGTGATATCCCCTTTTTAGCACAGCCCAAAGCCAGCTGGAAAAGCAGAGAGTTGGTGGGCTAAAAGGTGAAAGCATGGGTCTATCCTTTTTCTGATTTTCGCAGATCGCTCTAAGCCCGGTTACCCGCGCTAAGCGCACTCATGCTGCAACCGCGCTGAGCGCGACCTGAAGCATGCTTCTTCTCCCAAAAATTCCTTCACAAAGAAACATCCCAAGAGCTCTTCAAGTTTCCTTGAATCCAAGCTTGAGGGAATCAATATTAAAAACCTACAATTAAAATGTAAACTCAGTTAAATAATATATTATAAACAAAAACTAAATAGAAACATAATTAAACCAAAATACTATACTAAATACTACTAATTAATTAAAAGACATTGTAAAGGACCACAAAATCATGTACAAAATATCCACAATTTGGTCCTTAACAACTCTCCCCAACTTACTTCTTTGTTTGTCCTCAAACAAAAGTCAAAAACTCACAAAGCAAGAAGAATCAAAATGTAAGCATGTAACTCAACACAAGAAGGATGGTTCAAACTCAACATACCCGACATAGATACACATTAATCGCTTCTTCGAAACACAACATGGATATGAATTAAGTTCTAAACACAATATATTGATACATGTAGACAAAACAAAAGACATGTTCACACTTGAATCACCTAAAGATTTCTTCAATATATCTTGAAGAACAAAATGCAATATTTACAAATGACTAAACACTCTCACTAATAGTCATGCACGTCCAAAATAATTCACGCATTCATCAAAACAAGTTAAATGAACAAAATGGAAACAAAGATCACTAAGGACTTTCAAGGGTTGTAACTTGACTTGGGTTAAAAACAAGGGATATTAAGTACAAAGCCATTAAAACAAATTTGGGAAAAGATGATGAAGAGCATTTCACAAAATCATTCCCCATTTCCTCTTATTATTCACAACCACTTTTCTATCTCTCACACAATGATCCTCTTTTTCTTTTCTTTTCATATACATACATATATAATTTTTTTTTTCTTTTGTATTTTTCTTTTCTCTATATTTTTTTTCTTTTTTCTTTTGGATCATTGTGTCATCAATTCAAGGTTCTTTTTGATCAACCTCCCCAACTTGAATTTATCAATCCTTTTTATTTAAGAACATGCTCTTCAAAGGGTTAATCCACAAAAAGGGTTGGTATTCACAAACAAGAAAATTTTATAGAATGAATCATCATTGAATTTTCATAGATTATCAACAACTATTAAGTGGCCTACTTAACAATTAGTTGATTTGATAGATTCATTCCACAAATACAATTTTTAAGCTCAAAAGGGTTCGCAAAGATTCACTCACTCACGGTTAGTTGAAGCCCTTTTGGAATTGATAGTTTTTCTCGTAATGCACAAAAAATTGCCTTGATCCTCTCTAAGTTTCCTCAATGTCACAAACAAATTAAGATTAAACATGAATCACACGAGTTAACATAGCTATTAGACACTCAATATTTGGTATAAGGTGGAAAGCTTCTCACCTTTGTGGTTTAAGTCCTAATGATTCAAATGTGAACACAAATTTTTTTTATGTACATGCCAAGATATTTTGCATAAAGCACGAATTTCATAGACATGTTAATATTCTACAAAACGATTAAAAATGTACCTTAATTGTGGATCGAGTTGAGAATTATATCATCACCATCACTTTTGGTGAAACACACTTACTTGCTTATGAGTACCGTTGAAAAATCGGGACAAACCAAAAGAAGTACGATTTGAATTAAATAAGGTAAAACTTAGAATAAAATAAAGCAAAATAAATCAAAAGGACACCCCAAAATGGTGTTTCAAACTAAAAATAGTACTTAGGCACTTTGCCTACAAAATAGAAATTTGGAATTACAAGCACATCCTAAATAGGATGGCAACCAACAAAATCCAACTAAGTATAAAAGAAAAGAAACAAAAAGAAAAACTAAAAACCATAAAGAACTAAAATAACAACAAAGAAATTAAAAGAACATCAGTTTGATGCCTCCAAAATGGAATCTCCCGGAGTCTCCGAACCAGAATCACCATCTCCATCATCATCACTCTCCTCATCCTCATCACCATCTGCATCATCTACCTCCTCCTCTGCATTTGGCCCGACCCCCGGCCAACTGGCATAATCTCTCAAATGATGTCTCGTACGAGTGAAATGATCCACTTCCGGCTCTCTAATTTGCAACGCCAATTGCTCCATGCTCTCGTGCATGAACATAAATGCTCGCTGATGAGCAAAATACATTTGCCGGTTCCATTCTTCTCCTGGACCGGCTTGAGGAAGTACAGCAGCTACAGGAACAGCCCGGGCCGCAGGGTTAGCATCCAAAGCCCTACAATAGCGGTCACAATAACTATCGTCAATGACCCCATCTATCGTGAGGTGCCCCACAACAGGAAACACAACCCTCGCCCTCTTCAAAAGTCCCATGATCAAACCAGGATATGTAAGAGCACATTTTATATGTAACACCCCAATTCTACCCCGCGTAATTATATAATAAAATCAGAGTTTCAAAATTCCATTTAACAAAATTGAGGCATCACATCTTCGCATTTCCAACAATTAGCATTATAATGCACATCAAAAATCGGATATACCGAATCATACATAATTCATCATACGTACATATGAATATTCACAGCACAATGGATATGTTAACAAAATATACATAACATCATGTTGTCATCAATCCAAAAGGTTATAACATAATAAGATAGTATATACAAACTATCCTATCAAAATAATGACGTCGCCCAAATCCCGAGTGTTACTACGACCAGAGCAGAACGACGCAAAATAAAGTGACTCGAGCTAATCCACCTCATCCTCGGGGATCACCTGCACGTTACCAATATATAGGTAACGGCGAAACAAGTAAAGGGGTGAGATAATTCCAAAACATATAATTAGAAACAATGATGGAATATATAAATAGTTGGAATTATAATTGATATAAGTTAAATAAAGTATATCAACATATATTTAAACTTACATACTTTAAATTAGCATTTGGTGTATAAATCAACACATCAATTTCATCACATAATCATTATCTTCACATCAACACAAAACACCATGTACCGTCGCAATTCAATTATCATTCATCAATCAAGAACTCAATGATAAACAACTCGAACATAAACATAACCGACTCCAAAATAAACATAATGGACTCCATGAGACACGACTATGTTATGCATGTGGTACCCATCGCTTTGTCCGTAATTAGGGACACTTGGCATAAAGCCCAACTTCGCTCGGCATAAAAGCCATCATCGCTTGGCATAAAAGCCCTCTTCGCTTATGAAATGTATGTGACTCAATACATAAAGACCACACAACAACATATCATCATCGCTCATCACAATTGACATAAAGTCTACTTCGCCATATTTAATCACATCACATAAACATGCCATTGCATCGCGTAAACAACAAGTATTCGTAATTGTATACACCGTCGCAAACATCACCGTCAATTAATCCATCAATTCCCAAAAACGGAAAAATAGTAAAACATCAATAACCGTCGCGAAAACCATTCTTATTTACCGGCACAATTTATAAACATCAACTTCAAAATCGGATAGTTCATATACGTCTTAAAATGACTAAAACTCAATCCGGGTCAATTTACCGTATTTTAGCCTATTTCGGGTCGTTCCGTAAAAACTCACAATTTCGAAAAACTAACTTCACCACTACGTTCTACACGTCAAACTTAGCTAGCACGTCAATTTTCGTTGAATTCGGAGCAACTTGCTCCGTCGCGAATTACGAAATCGGAAAATCGGAACATCATCGGGTTCTAAATTTAATCGGCTATCTTATCCCCTAATTATATTTTATAATTACCAAAAGCTACTAGGTGGAATTAAAGATTTATAAACAAACAGAATGTATTTCAAAATAAATTATGCGAGTTTTTCATTGTTGTGATAAAATAACAACATTCAAGTTGTGACAATTTGCAAAGCATAAAAATCCATTTCCATCAGCATACAATGGGACGAAAGTCCCTCCACCCTCCAAAATGAATTTTTCAACTCCCATGCGTTTTGCTTGTGGTTATTTGAATTACATTTTTTTTTTTTTGTTTTATAGTTAGTTTACTATTATTTTTTTTTGTTTCATAGTTAGTTTACTATTTATCTTCATCCTAATCCCATTTACCTTTATATTTCATTTATTTTTCTATTTTCAACCTACAATCCAAATACTACAACACTAACAACAATACTTATAATTTCTACACCAAGATCAAATCTTTTAAACCCAACAATAATCACCTAACACAACTCTACAAACCATCTATCAAATTTTTCCCCAAATCAAACTAAAATCCATCAAGCCCTAAATATAAGAAGTGGAGATCAAACCCCTTACCTAGCAAGCTTTGGGTATTCAAGATGATTCTCCAAGCCAAGCTTTTCTCTCCTTCTTGATCTCTTCTTCTTCCTCAACCAACCCTAGCTTTACTCCAACTTCTCAACTTTGGTGATTTTGGTGTTATGTTTGGAAAGGTGGAGGAAATGATATAAATATAACATGTCATACTAGCTAACTTAATTAAATTGCTCAAATGCCCCTCAACTATTCTTAATACACTACACATACCATCTAATTATATTTCTAACTTAATTGGTTGATTTAATTCCGGTAAATTAAATATCAGTCCGAAAAATATTTTACCGAATCGAACAGAACGTCGCTAAATATATTAATAAATATACCGATTAATATAATTATTTTCGTTGTCAAAATAATCGTCAAACGATAATCCAAAAATAATAATATAATTTAATATTAAATAAAACGGGCGTTACAACTCTCCCCCACTAAAAAGGTTTCGTCCTCGAAATTACCTGACTCGAAAAGCTCGGGATATGAATCCCGCATCTTACTCTCCAATTCCCATGTCGCACTTTCACCAGCTGCTCCAATCCAAACAACCTTGACCAATGAAATCTCTTTGCCACAAAGGGTCTTCACCTCACGATCCTCAATCCTCAAAGGCATCGTTTCCACCGTAAGATTTTCCCGAACTTGAATGTCATCCATCTCGATCACATGTGGATCCGGGACATACTTCCGAAGTTGTGACACATGAAAAACATCGTGCAAGTTTGAAAGATTTGGCGGTAACGCCACCCGATAAGCCACTTTTCCCACCTTATTAAAAACCTACAATTAAAATGTAAACTCAGTTAAATAATTATAAACAAAAACTAAATAGAAACATAATTAAACCAAAATACTATACTAAATACTACTAATTAATTAAAAGACATTGTAAAGGACCACAAAATCATGTACAAAATATCCACAATTTGGTCCTTAACAACTCTCCCCAACTTACTTCTTTGTTTGTCCTCAAACAAAAGTCAAAAACTCACAAAGCAAGAAGAATCAAAATGTAAGCATGTAACTCAACACAAGAAGGATGGTTCAAACTCAACATACCCGACATAGATACACATTAATCGCTTCTTCGAAACACAACATGGATATGAATTAAGTTCTAAACACAATATATTGATACATGTAGACAAAACAAAAGACATGTTCACACTTGAATCACCTAAAGATTTCTTCAATATATCTTGAAGAACAAAATGCAATATTTACAAATGACTAAACACTCTCACTAATAGTCATGCACGTCCAAAATAATTCACGCATTCATCAAAACAAGTTAAATGAACAAAATGGAAACAAAGATCACTAAGGACTTTCAAGGGTTGTAACTTGACTTGGGTTAAAAACAAGGGATATTAAGTACAAAGCCATTAAAACAAATTTGGGAAAAGATGATGAAGAGCATTTCACAAAATCATTCCCCATTTCCTCTTATTATTCACAACCACTTTTCTATCTCTCACACAATGATCCTCTTTTTCTTTTCTTTTCATATACATACATATATAATTTTTTTTTTCTTTTGTATTTTTCTTTTCTCTATATTTTTTTTCTTTTTTCTTTTGGATCATTGTGTCATCAATTCAAGGTTCTTTTTGATCAACCTCCCCAACTTGAATTTATCAATCCTTTTTATTTAAGAACATGCTCTTCAAAGGGTTAATCCACAAAAAGGGTTGGTATTCACAAACAAGAAAATTTTATAGAATGAATCATCATTGAATTTTCATAGATTATCAACAACTATTAAGTGGCCTACTTAACAATTAGTTGATTTGATAGATTCATTCCACAAATACAATTTTTAAGCTCAAAAGGGTTCGCAAAGATTCACTCACTCACGGTTAGTTGAAGCCCTTTTGGAATTGATAGTTTTTCTCGTAATGCACAAAAAATTGCCTTGATCCTCTCTAAGTTTCCTCAATGTCACAAACAAATTAAGATTAAACATGAATCACACGAGTTAACATAGCTATTAGACACTCAATATTTGGTATAAGGTGGAAAGCTTCTCACCTTTGTGGTTTAAGTCCTAATGATTCAAATGTGAACACAAATTTTTTTTATGTACATGCCAAGATATTTTGCATAAAGCACGAATTTCATAGACATGTTAATATTCTACAAAACGATTAAAAATGTACCTTAATTGTGGATCGAGTTGAGAATTATATCATCACCATCACTTTTGGTGAAACACACTTACTTGCTTATGAGTACCGTTGAAAAATCGGGACAAACCAAAAGAAGTACGATTTGAATTAAATAAGGTAAAACTTAGAATAAAATAAAGCAAAATAAATCAAAAGGACACCCCAAAATGGTGTTTCAAACTAAAAATAGTACTTAGGCACTTTGCCTACAAAATAGAAATTTGGAATTACAAGCACATCCTAAATAGGATGGCAACCAACAAAATCCAACTAAGTATAAAAGAAAAGAAACAAAAAGAAAAACTAAAAACCATAAAGAACTAAAATAACAACAAAGAAATTAAAAGAACATCAGTTTGATGCCTCCAAAATGGAATCTCCCGGAGTCTCCGAACCAGAATCACCATCTCCATCATCATCACTCTCCTCATCCTCATCACCATCTGCATCATCTACCTCCTCCTCTGCATTTGGCCCGACCCCCGGCCAACTGGCATAATCTCTCAAATGATGTCTCGTACGAGTGAAATGATCCACTTCCGGCTCTCTAATTTGCAACGCCAATTGCTCCATGCTCTCGTGCATGAACATAAATGCTCGCTGATGAGCAAAATACATTTGCCGGTTCCATTCTTCTCCTGGACCGGCTTGAGGAAGTACAGCAGCTACAGGAACAGCCCGGGCCGCAGGGTTAGCATCCAAAGCCCTACAATAGCGGTCACAATAACTATCGTCAATGACCCCATCTATCGTGAGGTGCCCCACAACAGGAAACACAACCCTCGCCCTCTTCAAAAGTCCCATGATCAAACCAGGATATGTAAGAGCACATTTTATATGTAACACCCCAATTCTACCCCGCGTAATTATATAATAAAATCAGAGTTTCAAAATTCCATTTAACAAAATTGAGGCATCACATCTTCGCATTTCCAACAATTAGCATTATAATGCACATCAAAAATCGGATATACCGAATCATACATAATTCATCATACGTACATATGAATATTCACAGCACAATGGATATGTTAACAAAATATACATAACATCATGTTGTCATCAATCCAAAAGGTTATAACATAATAAGATAGTATATACAAACTATCCTATCAAAATAATGACGTCGCCCAAATCCCGAGTGTTACTACGACCAGAGCAGAACGACGCAAAATAAAGTGACTCGAGCTAATCCACCTCATCCTCGGGGATCACCTGCACGTTACCAATATATAGGTAACGGCGAAACAAGTAAAGGGGTGAGATAATTCCAAAACATATAATTAGAAACAATGATGGAATATATAAATAGTTGGAATTATAATTGATATAAGTTAAATAAAGTATATCAACATATATTTAAACTTACATACTTTAAATTAGCATTTGGTGTATAAATCAACACATCAATTTCATCACATAATCACTATCTTCACATCAACACAAAACACCATGTACCGTCGCAATTCAATTATCATTCATCAATCAAGAACTCAATGATAAACAACTCGAACATAAACATAACCGACTCCAAAATAAACATAATGGACTCCATGAGACACGACTATGTTATGCATGTGGTACCCATCGCTTTGTCCGTAATTAGGGACACTTGGCATAAAGCCCAACTTCGCTCGGCATAAAAGCCATCATCGCTTGGCATAAAAGCCCTCTTCGCTTATGAAATGTATGTGACTCAATACATAAAGACCACACAACAACATATCATCATCGCTCATCACAATTGACATAAAGTCTACTTCGCCATATTTAATCACATCACATAAACATGCCATTGCATCGCGTAAACAACAAGTATTCGTAATTGTATACACCGTCGCAAACATCACCGTCAATTAATCCATCAATTCCCAAAAACGGAAAAATAGTAAAAACATCAATAACCGTCGCGAAAACCATTCTTATTTACCGGCACAATTTATAAACATCAACTTCAAAATCGGATAGTTCATATACGTCTTAAAATGACTAAAACTCAATCCGGGTCAATTTACCGTATTTTAGCCTATTTCGGGTCGTTCCGTAAAAACTCACAATTTCGAAAAACTAACTTCACCACTACGTTCTACACGTCAAACTTAGCTAGCACGTCAATTTTCGTTGAATTCGGAGCAACTTGCTCCGTCGCCAAATTTACCGAAATCGGAAAATCGGAACATCATCGGGTTCTAAATTTAATCGGCTATCTTATCCCCTAATTATATTTTATAATTACCAAAAGCTACTAGGTGGAATTAAAGATTTATAAACAAACAGAATGTATTTCAAAATAAATTATGCAGGTTTTTTTTTCATTGTTGACAGTAAAATAACAACATTCAAGTTGACAGCAATTTGCAAAACGCATAAAAAATCCATTTCCATCAGCATACAATGGGACGAAAGTCCCTCCACCCTCCAAAATGAATTTTTCAACTCCCCTGCGTTTTGGCTTGTGGTTATTTGAATTACATTTTCTTCTTTTTTTTTGTTTTATGGTTAGTTTACTATTTTTTTTTGTTTCATAGTTAGTTTACTGTTTATCTTCATCCTAATCCCATTTACCTTCCTATTTCATTTATTTTTCTATTTTCAACCTACAATCCAAATACTACAACACTAACAACAATACTTATAATTTCTACACCAAGATCAAATCTTTTAAACCCAACAATAATCACCTAACACAACTCTACAAACCATCTATCAAATTTTTCCCCAAATCAAACTAAAATCCATCAAGCCCTAAATATAAGAAGTGGAGATCAAACCCCTTACCTAGCAAGCTTTGGGTATTCAAGATGATTCTCCAAGCCAAGCTTTGCTCTCCTTCTTGCTCTCTTCTTCTTCCTCAACCAACCCTAGCTTTACTCCAACTTCTCAACTTTGGTGATTTTGGTGTTATGTTTGGAAAGGTGGAGGAAATGATATAAATATAACATGTCATACTAGCTAACTTAATTAAATTGCTCAAATGCCCCTCAACTATTCTTAATACACTACACATACCATCTAATTATATTTCTAACTTAATTTGTTGATTTAATTCCGGTAAATTAAATATCAGTCCGAAAAATATTTTACCGAATCGAACAGAACGTCGCTAAATATATTAATAAATATACCGATTAATATAATTATTTTCGTTGTCAAAATAATCGTCAAACGATAATCCAAAAATAATAATATAATTTAATATTAAATAAAACGGGCGTTACAACTCTCCCCCACTAAAAAGGTTTCGTCCTCGAAATTACCTGACTCGAAAAGCTCGGGATATGAATCCCGCATCTTACTCTCCAATTCCCATGTCGCACTTTCACCAGCTGCTCCAATCCAAACAACCTTGACCAATGAAATCTCTTTGCCACGAAGGGTCTTCACCTCACGATCCTCAATCCTCAAAGGCATCGTTTCCACCGTAAGATTTTCCCGAACTTGAATGTCATCCATCTCGATCACATGTGGATCCGGGACATACTTCCGAAGTTGTGACACATGAAAAACATCGTGCAAGTTTGAAAGATTTGGCGGTAGCATACCGATAAACCACTTTTCCCACCTTACTAGTAATTTGATAAGGACCAATAAAGCGAGTTAGCTTCTTCGACTTCAATGCTCGTAGCGGGTTGTAGGAGTAACTCTTAAGAACACATGATCACCTTCTTGAAATTCCAAATCTTTCCTCCTTTTATCATGATAACTCTTTTGACGACTTTGAGAAATTCTCATCTTTTCTCTAATCATCTTCACCGCCTCCGTAGTTTCCCTAACCAAATCGGGTCCAAGTACCACACTTTCACCCGACTCGTGCCAACACAAAGGAGTCCTACATCTCCGACCATACAACGCCTCAAACGGTGCCATTCCAATACTAGCGTGAAAACTGTTATTATAAGTAAACTCAATCAAAGGAAGATATGTATCCCATGAACCACCGTGCTCAAGAATACAAGCTCGTAACAAGTCTTCCAACGATTGAATCGTCCTTTCCGTTTGACCATCAGTTTGAGGATGATAAGCCGAACTTAACCTTAACTTAGAACCTAAAGCCTCTTGCAAGCTTTTCCAAAATTCAGAAGTGAACCTCGGATCTCTATCCGAAACAATACACAAAGGAATACCATGTAATCTAACAATCACATGCGTATAAATCTCCGCCAACCTCGATACGGGATAAGTGATGTTAATAGGAATAAAGTGAGTCGACTTTGTAAGCCTATCAACAATCACCCAAATCGCATCGTGTCCTCTTTGTGTATTCGGCAACCCCGTTACAAAATCCATAGAAATGCTATCCCATTTCCATTCCGGGATCTCCAACGGTTGCATCAACCCTGCAGGTTTCTGATGCTCCACTTTAGACTTCTGACAAGTCAAACAAGCATAAACAAACTGAGCCACCTCTCTTTTCATACCCGACCACCAAAATAGTTTTCTCAAATCTTGATACATTTTAGTCGCTCCGGGATGAATACTCAAACCACTTCTATGACTTTCTTCCAAAATCATCCTCTTTAAATCAACATCATCAGGAATACAAATCCTACCTCGGAATCTTAAAACACCCTGAGCATCCAACTTGAAATCTTCACTTCCAGCTTGTCCAATACTAACCAACAAATCCACAAGTTTCACATCAAGCTTTTGAGCTCCTCTAATGCTATCAAGGAAATCGTTATTGATCTTCAACATCCCCAAGATAACACTCTTCGGCGTCACTTCTATCACAAGACTCATATCTCTAAATTGTTCAATTAATTCCAACTCTTTCACCATCAAAAGTGACATATGCAAAGTCTTTCGACTTAAAGCATCGGCCACCACATTTGCTTTACCAGGATGGTAGTTCAATCCGAAATCATAATCTTTCAACAATTCAAGCCACCTTCTCTGTCTCATATTAAGCTCCTTTTGATCAAACAAATATTTCAAGCTTTTATGGTCACTAAATACTTCAAATCTAGAACCATAAAGATAATGCCTCCAAATCTTAAGCACAAAAACAACCGCCGCAAGTTCCAAATCGTGAGTAGGATAGTTCTTCTCATGAATCTTCAATTGCCTCGAAGCATAAGCAACCACCTTGCCACCTTGCATAAGCACACCACCCAAACCCATCATAGAAGCATCGCAATAAACCACAAGCGGTTCTTGAGATTAGGTAAAATCAAGATCGGTGCCGTTGTCAACCTCTTCTTCAATTCAACAAAACTTTCTTCACACTTGACATCCCACACAGCTCCTTTACAAGTTAACTTTGTCAAAGGAAGTGCCAACTTAGAAAAACCTTCAATGAACCTCCTATAGTAACCGTAACCCAAGAAACTTCTAATTTCGGTAGACTTAGGAGTCTCCCATCTTAACACAACATCAACTTTAGAAGGATCAACCGCAATGCCATCACCGAAATGACATGCCTAAAAGCTCACTTCACCTAGCCAAAATCGCACTTTGACAACTTAGCATAAAGCTTCTTCTCCTTGAACTTCTAACACGGTCGCAAATGTTCGCATGCTCTTCCTCCGATTTAGAATAAACGAATATCATCAATAAAAACAACCACGAAACTATCCAAGTAAGGATGGAAAATACGGTTCATGTACTCCATGAATACTCCGGTGCATTAGTGACACGAAGGCATCACCGAATACTCGTAATGTCCATACCTCGTCAAAGCGGTTTTACGAGCGTCTTCTTCTTTCACCCTTATTTGATGGTAACCCGATCTCAAATCAATCTTACTAAACATGCGGGCACCAACCAACCGGTCCATCAAATCATCAATCCTAGGAAGTGGATACCTATTCTTGATAGTTACTTTATTCAACTGGCGATAATCAATACAAAGCCTCATGCTACCATCTTTCTTCTTTACCAATAACACAGGAGCTCCCCATGGTGACACACTTGGTCTAACAAACTTCTTCTCGAGCAAATCTTCTAATTGACTCTTCAATTCTGCTAGCTCCGATGCGGACATCCTGTATGGCGCCATAGAGATAGGTCTGGTACCAGGGACAAGATGCACAGAAAACTCAACTTCTCTTTCTGGAGGTGCACTAGGAATCTCATCAGGAAACACTTCGGGAAAGTCGCACACTACCGGAAAGTTTGCAATAACAGATTGACTCTCCACAGAAAGAGTCGCCATCAACAAGAAAACCGATGCTTCATCTTTCATGAACTCCTTCAATTGTTTCATCGACACCAACATAGTTTGATCTTCTTTCGCTAAGGAAGAAAACCTTACAGTGTTGTCATAGCAATTAATATGGACATAGTTAGCTTTCAACCAATCCATACCCAAAACCACGTCCAACCCAACAAGCGGTAAACAGATAAGATCCACCACGAAGTCTCTACCAAAGATTGATAAAGGGCAATTTGCACACACAAAAGAAGTAGTAACAGTTCCCTTAGCCGGAACATCCACCACCATATCTCTATCTAGAGATGACAAAGTAAGACCCAATCTCTTAACACAATCAGCAGCAATAAAACAATGAGTAGCACCAGTATCAATAATAGTAATAAGGGGAATGCTATTAATGAAACTAGTACCTCGAACAAGACCATCTTCGTTTGCCGTCGGAGCACCCGACAAAGCAAACACCTTCCCTGCTCCTTGCGCCTTCTTAGGCTTCTTGCATTGAGGACTAGTGTGACCTCCCTCACCACAATTAAAATAGACCACTTCTCTATGCTTGCAATCACGAATCAAATGACCCGTTTCACCACAACGGAAACACCGCACCTCATTCTCTTTAGTCTTCCCATCACTCCTACAAACATTACTCTTGTGGCCAGGTTTCCCACATTTGTAACAAACAATACTAGCAGGAGCATCTCCCCCACTAGTCCTTCTTCCTTGAAACGCTTGCTGTTTCCCTTTACCAGTAGGGACATCATAAGGTTTCCCACGGCTCTGCTGGCCCTTGCTCCTCTTATCAGACAATATCTTATAATGTGCATTACTATCCTCTTCAAAGATCCTACAACTATCAATCAAATCCGCAAAGACACGGATTTTTTGATAACCGATCGCCTTCTTAATCTCAGGACGCAAGCCATTCTCAAATTTAATGCATTTGGAAAATTCAGCACCCTCACCATTAAAGTGAGGATAGAACTTAGCCAATTCAATAAACTTGCAGCATAATCAGTGATGGACATGCTCCCTTGCCTTAGAGAAAGGAACTCAATCTCCTTCTTTCCCGAACATCTTCGGGTAATACTTCCTCAAGAACTCCCTACTAAAACATTCCATGTTACTTCTTCACAAGACTCAAGCCTTTGCGGGTGTCAACCCCAATCATCGACCTCCTTACTTAACGAGTTCCATAACGGACTTTCTGCGAGTGCAATCCATCACCGAAAGATTCTTTCAATCTCCTTCAACCAAGTTAGAGCACCCTCAGGATCATACTTCCCGTAGAAAGTAGGTGGATTCTCCCTCTGGAAGGTCGCCAAACTACGAGTCACAGCGCCCTCGTCAGCATTAGGCGGGTTTTGGAAAGCCTGAGCCATAGCCTGCATAGCAGCAGCAATAGCATCATCGTTCCTTCCAACGCTCGTACCAGCATTCCTACCAGCATGCCTACCAGCCATAACAACTTCTGCTCACAATAAAACAAGGATTAGAATCAACAAATAACAATACTTGATTGTTAGACAACAACGGACTCAACAACTTGGCCGGACAGACCGACCTGCTCTGATACCACTAATGTAACACCCCAATTCTACCCCGTGTAATTATATAATAAAATCAGAGTTTCAAAATTCCATTTAACAAAATTGAGGCATCACATCTTCGCATTTCCAACAATTAGCATTATAATGCACATCAAAAATCGGATATACCGAATCATACATAATTCATCATACGTACATATGAATATTCACAGCACAATGGATATGTTAACAAAATATACATAACATCATGTTGTCATCAATCAAAGGTTATAACATAATAAGATAGTATATACAAACTATCCTATCAAAATAATGGCGTCGCCCAAATCCGAGTGTTACTACGACCGAGCGAGCAGCGCAAAATAAAGTGACTCGAGCTAATCCACCTCATCCTCGGGATCACACGCGTTACCAATATATAGGTAGCGAAACAAATAAAGGGGTGAGATAATTCCAAAACATATAATTAGAAACAATGATGGAATATATAAATAGTTGGAATTATAATTGATATAAGTTAAATAAAGTATATCAACATATATTTAAACTTACATACTTTAAATTAGCATTTGGTGTATAAATCAACACATCAATTTCATCACATAATCACTATCTTCACATCAACACAAAACACCATGTACCGTCGCAATTCAATTATCATTCATCAATCAAGAACTCAATGATAAACAACTCGAACATAAACATAACCGACTCCAAAATAAACATAATGGACTCCATGAGACACGACTATGTTATGCATGTGGTACCCATCGCTTTGTCCGTAATTAGGGACACTTGGCATAAAGCCCAACTTCGCTCGGCATAAAAGCCATCATCGCTTGGCATAAAAGCCCTCTTCGCTTATGAAATGTATGTGACTCAATACATAAAGACCACACAACAACATATCATCATCGCTCATCACAATTGACATAAAGTCTACTTCGCCATATTTAATCACATCACATAAACATGCCATTGCATCGCGTAAACAACAAGTATTCGTAATTGTATACACCGTCGCAAACATCACCGTCAATTAATCCATCAATTCCCAAAAACGGAAAAATAGTAAAAACATCAATAACCGTCGCGAAAACCATTCTTATTTACCGGCACAATTTATAAACATCAACTTCAAAATCGGATAGTTCATATACGTCTTAAAATGACTAAAACTCAATCCGGGTCAATTTACCGTATTTTAGCCTATTTCGGTCGTTCCGTAAAAACTCACAATTTTGAAAAACTAACTTCACCACTCGTTCTACCGTCAAACTTAGCTAACCGTCAATTTTCGTTGAATTTGGAGCAACTTGCTCCGTCGCCGAATTACGAAATCGGAAAATCGGAACATCATCGGGTTCTAAATTTAATCGGCTATCTTATCCCCTAATTATATTTTATAATTACCAAAAGCTACTAGGTGGAATTAAAGATTTATAAACAAACAGAATGTATTTCAAAATAAATTATGCGGTTTTTCATTGTTGTGATAAAATAACAACATTCAAGTTGTGACAATTTGCAAAGCATAAAAATCCATTTCCATCAGCATACAATGGGACGAAAGTCCCTCCACCCTCCAAAATGAATTTTTCAACTCCCCTGCGTTTTGGCTTGTGGTTATTTGAATTACATTTTCTTCTTTTTTTTTGTTTTATGGTTAGTTTACTATTTTTTTTTGTTTCATAGTTAGTTTACTGTTTATCTTCATCCTAATCCCATTTACCTTCATATTTCATTTATTTTTCTATTTTCAACCTACAATCCAAATACTACAACACTAACAACAATACTTATAATTTCTACACCAAGATCAAATCTTTTAAACCCAACAATAATCACCTAACACAACTCTACAAACCATCTATCAAATTTTTCCCCAAATCAAACTAAAATCCATCAAGCCCTAAATATAAGAAGTGGAGATCAAACCCCTTACCTAGCAAGCTTTGGGTATTCAAGATGATTCTCCAAGCCAAGCTTTTCTCTCCTTCTTGATCTCTTCTTCTTCCTCAACCAACCCTAGCTTTACTCCAACTTCTCAACTTTGGTGATTTTGGTGTTATGTTTGGAAAGGTGGAGGAAATGATATAAATATAACATGTCATACTAGCTAACTTAATTAAATTGCTCAAATGCCCCTCAACTATTCTTAATACACTACACATACCATCTAATTATATTTCTAACTTAATTTGTTGATTTAATTCTGGTAAATTAAATATCAGTCCGAAAAATATTTTACCGAATCGAACAGAACGTCGCTAAATATATTAATAAATATACCGATTAATATAATTATTTTCGTTGTCAAAATAATCGTCAAACGATAATCCAAAAATAATAATATAATTTAATATTAAATAAAACGGGCGTTACAACTCTCCCCCACTAAAAAGGTTTCGTCCTCGAAATTACCTGACTCGAAAAGCTCGGGATATGAATCCCGCATCTTACTCTCCAATTCCCATGTCGCACTTTCACCAGCTGCTCCAATCCAAACAACCTTGACCAATGAAATCTCTTTGCCACAAAGGGTCTTCACCTCACGATCCTCAATCCTCAAAGGCATCGTTTCCACCGTAAGATTTTCCCGAACTTGAATGTCATCCATCTCGATCACATGTGGATCCGGGACATACTTCCGAAGTTGTGACACATGAAAAACATCGTGCAAGTTTGAAAGATTTGGCGGTAACGCCACCCGATAAGCCACTTTTCCCACCTTATTAAAAACCTACAATTAAAATGTAAACTCAGTTAAATAATTATAAACAAAAACTAAATAGAAACATAATTAAACCAAAATACTATACTAAATACTACTAATTAATTAAAAGACATTGGAAAGAACCAAAAAATCATGTACAAAATATCCACAATTTGGTCCTTAACACCGTGGAACCAACCCGAAATGACCTTCTGACCAGAAAATCATGCCTCAAGCATACAAACCGAAAAATATCGATTTCTGACTCGAAATAGTCTGAATGACCGAAACGCACAGTTTCTTCCACAATTTGAGATGCTCTGAACCTCATCACCATATGATCGATGAATGATATGTATGCAATGCACCTGTAGATTAAGTGTCTGCTAATTATTTTACCAAAAAATGAAGAGGGTGAATTTTGGGGTGTGTTATACCCCAAAATATGCCCTCTTATTTCCCAAGTCAATCCACATCTCCATACTCATGAAGAAGTGCAAGTTGAGCATGATACAACTTGTGCAAGTTTGGGAAATTTGAAGAAGTGCTTGAAGAGAAATACTTAGCAAATTCAATTTTTCCTTAAATAGACCTAAGTTTTGGTGATCCAAACTTGTTCTTGATATTATCCATGACCTACAAACTCAATTTCATGCCCTCCTCTCATGTATTTAATTTATTTTTGAATTAAATCATTTAAATTCAATTTAAATAAAATAAAATGCAAGGAATGAAGTCATAGTGTGTTGGGATTATTTTCCAAGTATCTTGAGGTCCAAGGAAGCCCAAGCAAGCTGGAAAATTCGTGCAAGAGGCATTAAGGAAAGATTGAGCCAAATTTGGGAAGTTTTGATAAAATATTTCAATCAAATATTTTGCTTTCAAAGAATATATTTTTCATTCAAGTCTTGACCTAATTCTCATGCCCTATATATACACTACAAGTCCAGACATCAAGAGGAATTCTATAGCCAAAAATCTAGGGTTTTGCTTCAAAAATCTCAAGAAACTTGCACTTTTGAAACCCTAGTTGCAACCTCTTTCAAAAGCTTCCAAGCATTCCATAGTGTTTCTAAGGTATTGTAGGGTAAGTACATGTCCAGAGCCATGGCAAAACACCTTTGAAACGCATGCATCATGAACTCAGCCTGTCTTAAACTTTTGTTATTCGTATTTTAAATATTATTGTGTTTTTTATTGAACTAACACTACTAACGCTTTCCTGAGATGCTATGGAATAGTTTAGATCTGCCATTGTTAGGGCTTTGGGTCGGAGAAGCTTCGTACCACATGTTCCAGGCTATTTCAGACTAAACTGACACCACCATTAAACTCGCAGGGGTCAATTTAGGGGGGGGATAGCCATGATATCTCGCTTTGAATTTCGTTATTTTACAAGTTTGAAAAATCAAACCATCGGAGAAGATGATGGTTCCCGTCTTCCACGACGGCATTGACCGGTCTCCCATCAACGTGGCATGATCAAGCGGTCTCATTGGCTATTCAACAACCATAGCACCCTGTCTCCAGTTCTGATTGGCTCGACTCGAGCATCTAGGACCCACGCGCAGACTTTGTTTGATTTCAATTTTTAAACTTTGTTTTATTATATAATCATTTGTTTGTGTTTCAGTGACAACAAGCGACCACAGTTAGTGAAGGAATATACTCATAACCCACAAAACACAGGATCGATCCGGCGCCATCCTAATTTTTGCCAAATTTTTCTAACCTTTTCCTTTTTTTTGCTATTTTTCTAATTTCGTTTTTTTCTTATTTTCTTTTCAAAAATTAATTCAAACATTTTCAAAAATCACAAAATAAAATAATTTTAGATTTATGTTAATTAAATATTTAATTAATTTTTATATAAAAATAATTTATTTTTCTCACAATTTAAATTATTTTCATAATTAATTAATAATTAATCTAGAAATTAGGTTTTATTAACTAAATCGATTTCAAAAAATACCAAAAACATTTTTTCTTTTACAATTAGGGTTTATACACTCTTTCTTATCCTTAGACATTTTTTCTCCAATTTATTTACTTTATTTCGCATTTAAATTCTAGAAATCGATGTATAGGTCATAAGGACATTTTTGTAATAGCGTAGTTACTTTATGTCTTTACTTTCTGCACCTCCTATTATGTATATGCCTCAAAGCCATGTAATAGCATAAGACTTTAGTTTCCGCACCTTTACTTTCCTGCAAATATACACTGCTAGATGTATGCTAACTAGGGTTTGTATGGAAAGATTAAGATCAACCTTAGACCACTTCTAATCTCAAGATAATATATCTAAATTGACCACACTTTTTCACACTTGCACCACCCTCTAGGGTATCCTCTCTTGTTGCCTTTCGAATAAAATGGTCATGTCCCTTGAACATAGGGATACCATTAGCAAAGACGCTTTCTAATAACATCATCATAGTCCATTTGATACAAAGATCACAGTCCCTCGATGACCCTCAATGTTGCATACGAATATATGATCTCATCCCTCGGTTGTTGCCTACAAATAAGTGATGATCGTCCCTACAAAATGCTAAGGTATCCCTACATGTTGCCTTCAATAACCATACGATGACCCTACGAATGTCCCTTCACATCCAACGAATAAAGTTACCTACCAACTAATGGTATGGATAGCCTTATTCTAAAGGAGAAGGAAAATAATAAGAAACGACTATTCTGAGTAGGTAATAAGACTCTATTGCTTGCTCCAATCAATCAAAAAATACTTTTCACACCTCACACTTTTCAAAAGATTTTCAAACACTTTGTATACATTCCAGAGAATCATTACCAAGTTAAGAATTCTCCAAACAAACATTTCGAACACTTGTACACATTCCAACGAGAATCATTACGAAGCCAAAGTGAAATGTCTTTTCAAATACTTTTCAAAATACTTTTCAAAATACACACACAAAACAAATTAAAGTGAGCTAAGCAATTAAGAGCCCGTAGATAATTACGGATGAAAATGGTGCTAATACCTTCCCTTTTCATAACTACCTCCCTTACTCGAATCTAACGAAGGTCTTTTCTGTTCTTTTCACCTTCCCTTTATTGGATAAAAGAAAAGTCGGTGGCGACTCTTGCTATCCGCAACATTTGCGATAAAATGCAAAATAAATAAGTCGAGTTCTCCCACCGTGTTACAGGTGCAAAAATAGTCTAACCTTGGCACCTTAAGCAATGGGCAGTCATCATCGTGATAGGAGACCGTCATGGTCTCTAGGCTTAGTTAACATATCGATCATCATTAAAATTCCTGATCAAGAAGACCAACTCTTAGGTCAATTATTGGATAGGAATATGGAGTAGAGAAATGATCTAGAGGGGGTGAATATACATTGTAAAATTTTGATTGATATTCAATGTGAGATATCATAGTTTTTTTTCAAATGCAGAAGGCTTAAAGCAAAAATGGAGATTTTATGCTTATATCATAAATCAACCACAAATACAATTTACACAATTCCAAAATACATCAAATTGATTATATTACAACCAAAAAGTTACAAACTATTCAGAATCGATAATTCGTAAACTTTATGAGGTGTGCTATTTACAAATTAACAATTTTCGCATAATTCTAACATCTCTAGTCCATAGAATTTCATCAGCACTAAAACACATAGAGGTTCTCAATTCTAACAAAAAATAAACTCATGTAATAAATCTATACCAATGGAAATTAAATATAAACTACATTAAGAATCAAATACATAATATGCAATAACCTATGAAAATAAAAATGCAAGAAAGAGAGAGAGATGGGTAGTGAGAGAGAGAGAGAGTACACTCTCCAATGGTTTCCTATTGAAAGTACATCTTCCAATATGTTTTGACAAATATTACACGAGTTCATACAATCATTAGTCCACAATAATGCTAAGAAAGATAAATCTCCTATCTGGCTAGGTCTTGATTTGTATACAACTTAATATCGATCTCTATGTGAAATCTTTACTTGATAATCGCTTCTTGAATCTTCCAGCTTCACTAATTTGCTTCGAGTCTTTGTGTGTGGAAATCACCCCTTGATCACATTGATTTCTTGTCTGAAGAACTGTTGAAAAATTGAGAAGAAGTCCTACCATGTATGTATGCTTCCACATAGTAGTACCAAGGTTAACTTGGAGAGAAGAACCTCATTCTTTTCAAGAACTAATAGTTTCAAGAAACCTATCCCTCAACAATTACAAATCTCCATGATCAAGATCTGAAATCTAACTAGAGGATGAAGATGAAAGAAATTCTATTTGCAAGATTTTTTTAGTTTTCAAAAATGGAGGTTATTGATTTCACAAAATCACAATGTTGATTATGAAATTTCTTGACCATTTTTTTTGGAATGAAAATGAAAAATTGAATTTATATGTGTCAGATATTATACACAAAAATTGGTGAAAATGGGTTGTTATATTCGAGTCAAGAGCATCTGTGATTTTAGTTAAGCGAGAAAGTAAAATGAAACAAGATATCATAAAGAGAAACAATATGTTTCCCTTGATTCGATTCATGTTGTGTCTCTAATTCCAATCATAAATGCTCATGATTTGAGTCATGTACAAAGCTTAACCCAAGTTAAACTGGTTAGGACCAAGCAGGAAAAAGAGAAGCAACATGTTTCCCTTGATTCGAGTCATGTAGTATGTGTGTTTCTAGTAATGTAGGAGGTGTGATTCAAGCCAAAAAAAGGCAGTGGCGAAACATGAGGTGTTTGATTCAAATCAAGTGAAATTTGTGATTCGAGTCACAATGTTGCATGATTCGAATTATATGTACATTGTGATTCAAGTCACGTACATAAAAATTTCGCGCTCTCCCGTGTTTGATTTGATTTGATTTGAGTCATGAAATATGAGTGGCTTGAGTCATACACAATAAATCTCAAATTTTCAAGTTTTCAAAATAGTTTAAGATTTCATTTCCCACAAAAAACTTGAACCAAATTCAAATAAGGTTCTTGTTCCATTAACTCAAGATATTGACTAAAACCAATAATGGTCATACTCAAATGTATGAACAATTTATTTATGCATGTTACAAATTATGTGTGTAACACGGTGGGAGAACTGACTTGTTTATTTTGCATTTTATCACAAATGTTGCGGATAGCAAGAGTCACCACCGACTTTTCTTTTTTCCAATAAAGGAAAGGTGAAAAGAACAGGAAAGAACTTTGATAGATTCTGAGTAAGGGAGATAATTATAAAGAAGTTAAGGTATTAACACCCTTTCCATCCGTAGTTATCTACAGGATCTTAATTGCTTAGCTCACCTTTTGAAAATTTGCTTTCTGTGTGTGTGTGTGATTTGAAAAGTATTTGAAAAGTATTTCGCTTTGACTTTGTAATGATTCTTGTATAAGTACTCAAGAATGTATACGAAGTGTTTGGAAATGTTTCTTTAAAAATATCAAGCTTTGTAATGATTCTCGCTGGAATGTATACAAAGTGTTTTTTTAAAAATAGTTTGAAAAGAATTGTGAGATGTGAAAAGTATTTTGATTGGAACGGAGCAAGCAATAGAAAGTCTTTATTACCTAATCAGAAGGTCGTTCTTGTGAGTTTTATTCTCCTTTAGGATAATGCTATCCATACCATTAGTTGGTAGGTAACTCTATCCGTTGGATGTAAAGGGACAAACGTAGGGTCATCGAATGGTCATTGAAGGCAACATCGTAAGGATACCTTAGCAATTCAAAGGACGATCATCACTTATTCGTAGGCAACAACGAGGGGCGAGATCATATATTCGTAGGCAACATCAAGGACTATGATCTTTGTGATGATTTTGAATCGAGGGACTTTGCTAATGGTACCCCTACGTTCGAGGGACATGACCATTGTTATTCGAAAGGCAACAAAAGAGGATACCCTAAGGGTGTGAGTGGGTGCAAATAATGTGTTGATTCAGATATTTATCTTGAAGTTAAGGTGATCTACGATTGAATGATTAGTATTGCCATACAATCCTAGTTAACATACATCTAAGTAGTGTATATGTACATGAAATAAAGGTCCGGAAAGTAAAAGTGCAGAAAATAAAACCTAAACTATTACAGGGCTTTGGGGCAAATACATAATAGGAGGTGCAGAGAGTACATGTCCTAATTATCTATTACATCCCATGAGTAGATACATAATAAAAGGCGTGCGAAAAATTATACGTCCTGGAAGTAGTTACAATAATACGCGTGAAACAAATTAATCGAGATAAAGAAATAAAGTCCGGAGAAGTTTAAAAAAAGTCAGTGAAAAAGGTTGAGGTTAATTAAGTCAGAATTAAGTTAACCTAATTATTATATGAAAAATCGGGTGAATCGAAAAACCCTAATTCTAATTGTTTTTAATTAATAAATTTTTTAAATTTAAATTAAATAACCTAAATTAAAATAATTAGATTAATTAAGAAAATAGAAAAATAAAGTTAATTATTTACTAATCCTAATTATTTAACTAATTATTAACCTAATTAACTAATTAACTAATTAAATAACCTGATTATTAATTAAATAATTAATTAATTAAATAAGTTATGAAAAATAAATGAAAAATAGGTTAGAAAATAGAAAAGGAGTGAAAATTGGAAAAAAGAAAGGAAAATGGAAGGGGGTCGCTGAGATTAGAACTCAGGACCTCTAGGTTACTAGTGTCAATGCCTTGCCATCTGAGCTGTCCGTTTCATTTGTTACTAAATCAGAACCATTAGATCATATATGTTCCTCGCGTTTCATTTTGGATTTCAACGTTAGTGCGCATGGGCCCTGTTAGAACATAGTTTGGTTCTAGACATAATCTTAGAGTTTTGATGATAACAAGTGAAATAAATTTTGTATAATAGATATGATACTCTGATGAATATTGTTTTTCATTTCAAATGATGTTCTGACTCAAGCTTGAATAAAATAAAGACATCAAAAATTTGTTGAGTAAAAGAAGTATTAGAAGTTCAAATGAGAGTAGAACTTCTGGTCACGTACGCTAGAAGCAACTTATGATAGAAGCATGCAAGTGCAAACCTCTAATAAGAAGCACCAAAAGAATGTTCTGACTAGAAGATGTTTTAACAAGGCTTACAAAAGATTATGATCTATGTGTACGTCATCCTCTAAGACAAGTTCTGCTACAACAACATTATCCTACTAAGCTAAAACAGCTAAGTACTTGAGTGGCTCAATTTTTAAGAGTCATTGGTTAAGAAAAATCATGTGAAGTTATGCATCCTTAATTACTCTTTCCTATATCCAAGACACGCTACCATGCAACTAAAACTTTCTAGAAACTCTATATAAAGCATTCAAATTCAAAGAGAAAAACAACAATTGCTCATAGAAAACGTACGCTGCCAGATTGAAATCATATTCTTGTAAAGAATTATTTTCTAAGTTTTATGCTAAGTTATTTGTGTAAAAATCATTGTAAGTGATAAAGCTTGTTAGAAGCATTTGTAAACACAGTCTATAAATTCTTGTGAAATTGTTCCTTGAGAGACCAGTTGGGTCAGATTTCTTAAGAGGGCTAGGACTAGTTGAGTCTTAGAGGTGTTAGTCATTTGCAGTTGGCTTGTGCATTGTTGTTAGTCACAATAGTTTATTGTGCAATGTAATCTTTTGATTATAGTGGATTAAGTCCTTGTTGAGAGAGGCGAAATCACCTTGACGGGTGGACTGAAGTAGTTTGAGTTTCAAACAAACCCGGATAAAAATCCTTGTGTGTTTAGTATTGTTGTTAAGAAAAAGAAACATCTAAAAAGGAAAAACTTATTCAAACCCCCCCTTCTAAGTGTTTTCTAAGCCTTCAGGCCCCAGGTGTGCATGAATCAACCAATCAAGATGGGCTCGGGCTTTAATTGGCCAATCACAAATGAGCAGCCATTTGAAGGAGGTCCAACCACCATCTGTGGTGGTCAACTTCTTCCCGCGAGACCAATTTCGAACCTGCAAAACAATGAAATTCGAAGCTTGGGATTAAGTCTACCCCCCTAAATCGGGGTCTGCGAGTTCAATGGTGCCATCGTTTGGCCTGAAGCAACCTGCAAAGATAGATACGAAGCTAAATCGTGCCATAACTATGGCATATCATAATTCATGCGTCCTAAGCTTCATGCGATGGATGTAGTATGTTCTATTTGATCTCAGGAAAATATTGGTAATGATAGTTCAAGCAAAAACACAGTAAAATTTAAAATATGAATATTAAAAGTTTAAGGCAAACTGAGTTCATAATGCATGCGTTTTAAGGATGTTTGGCCCTGACTTTGGACTTGTACTTACTCTACAATATATCAGGAGCACGAATTGATACTTGAAAGCTTTTGAGGAAGGCTGCAATTAGGGTTTTGGTGGTGCAAATTCACTTGGAAATTTTGAAACACAATCGCTAGTGTCTTGGCTGCCAAAATTCGTGTCCTTGATGTCTGAAAGTGTTGTGTATTTATAGGGCAAGAGAATTAGGTCAACCATAAGTATGGAAATATCTTGCATTGATTGGAAAATATTTGATTTAGAAATCAAATGAAAAACTTCAAAAATTTCTCAATCTCATACAATCATCCCTTGTACGATTTTGGCCAGCTTGCTGTGACTTACTTGGACCTCAAGAATGATAAATATCCAGCCTTGCACGCCTCATCTCTAATCTTTGTATTTTATTTTGATTTAATTTGATTTTTAATTGATAAAATAAAAAATAAATACAATAAAAATGAACATGGCGCATGGATGGTCTTCGGGCCTCTTGATGATGTTAGAAACAAGTTCTAATCATAAAAATGTAGGTCCATTTGGAAAAATTTCAAGATTGCTCAATATTTCTTTCATACACTTTCTCAAAATTTCCAAACTTGCATCAACTATATCGTGCTCAATTTTCATCATCTTGAAGTGTTCTTGGACTTTTTAGAAAGCTTAATATGTCCTCTAAACAATCCTTTTGGTTTCATCTTCATTGAAGCTTCCATGTTCATGTACACACCTTTGGAAAAAGATGACTTTTTGTTAACTTTTAGAAGGACCTATAATGTCTTGATCCATAACTCTCAAATGAAGCATTTTTTGGGAAAAGCTTGTGAGTCACAAAGTTGAAGATAAATTGAATTCTATTCAAAATAAGATTTGGTGGAAAAATTTCTAATAAAGTATGTGAAAGTTATACTGGTCAAAGTTCTGTTGACTTTCCCCCTTAAGAAACCCTAATTTAGAAACTTTGACTTTTGATCAAATCTTGAGTTTTCTTGATGAATCATGATCAACCCTTGATCAAATGATGAATGTGACTTCAAAATCTTGATGTTGACCAGAAATAATGAAGTTTGACTGTATGTTGATCATAGTTGACTTTTTGTCCATTATAATTAATTTTCAACCATCTGAGCAATTGATTGAGCAAACTTGAGCTGTTAGGCTTGAAACATGACATGGTGACACCTTGAGACATATAAGGAGACATAATGATCCCTTGAGGCATTAGAAATCATCTTTTACTTGAGAGAATCAAAACCCGAGTTGTGGGTTGATTGCTTAGGAGAGGGTCCATCTGGTCAACCCTTGAGGAACTCTTGAGTATGGAGATGTGTATCGAATTGAAATATAGGAGGGAAAATTTTGGGGTATAATAATGTGCAATTGAGAAGGAGACTCAATAAGCGATAATAAATGAAACAAATCGAAAGCTTAAGCGACAAGCAACAAAATCGTATTGGGGTTCTCCCTCGAATATATAAAAGAGATGCGACAACTTCAAATTTGGGATCCAATACGTCCCAAAGGGAAAAGTCAAATGAAAATCTCTCATAGACTTTGTGGCAGAAATTATCTCCCTTGTAGACAAGGAGACGCCTCCAGAGTGGGCATTATCTATATATGGCACTTTCACTGTTAAAGGAAGCGACATCGAGATAGTCCTGGAATAACCTGGTGACATACGTATCGAGAAGGCAATAAAGTTCAAGTTGACAACCAACAACAATCAGGCGGAAGGTGAAAAAGTGAGTCCTAATTGGTTGTCAACCAAGTCTCCAGGTAACACTAAGAAAATAGCCACAATTGATAAAATACCTCCAAAAGGTATGGAGGCTATCCTCTCGTTTTACTTTTTTGAAATAGAAAACGTCCTCGACAAACATAAATTTAGTGTATAACACATATCCAAGCCCGCCACATGGAAGGCATCAAGGTTTGACCGCCCAGCCATTCAGAGACTCCCACCTCCCCCAAAATCAAGGTGAGCAAGGTGTACTCCTTGGAAGTTTCCCCAAGTCTATTTAGATGTCTCCAATACTTTATTATCTAAAGGTAGATAAACTTACAATAGACGAGGGGGAAGAAATAAGAATATAAAAATAGGTTATCAACTAAACCATACTCTCTAGAAAAATCTACAAAATTAGAAGGTATTCTCCTATTCTGTGGTGCCTTGGTAAGCATTAACCCACCTTGGTGCTTTCAAAAGTACACAAGAGAGCCTGTGGTAGTCACATTGACGATAAAGCCCTCGCCCACAAGTTGTTAAGCGCAAGATATTATTGGCCAAATCATATTAAGTATAAAATTTCCTTTGTCAAAAAGTGTGATCAATGCCAGCAACCTGGTGACCTTCACCACACCTCCAAGTAAACTTCTCCAGTCTTAGGCTTTTAACCAATGGGGCGTGGACACCATGGTAGCATTTCCACTAGCATCGAGTCAAATAAAATTCTCGATCAAGGGATTCTATTACTTCACCAAATGGATAGAAGCGAAAGTTGTTGCTAAAATCAAAACTCAGAGAGTTCGACTTTTCTATTGGTAGAAAATTATGTGAAATACAAATTTCCTAGAGCTATTATCCGTAACAATGGAACCTAACTTGCTAGTACTATGGACCCTGACTTTTGCAAATAATTGGGAGTACGGAAAAAGTTTTTATCTCCCTCACGAAAACATCCATGCGAAATCAACAAACAAAGTAATTCTGAAAGGAATACAAAAGAAGATAGACGATGCAAAGAGCTTATGGGAAGAACATATCCATGAGATGTTATGGTCATACGACACTACCCTGCACTTCAACACCAAGGAAACTCCATTTTCCAAGGTCTATGGAGCATACATCATGCTACATGTCGAGATCAACACGCCCTTGTGGCGACAATGACGATCCTAATTTAATGAAGAAGCAAATAAGGCAGGGTTGGATTGTGTGACTGACTTAATCGATGAATTGAGAGAAGTCATCCATGTAAGAGAGTTTTCTTCCCAACATAGAGGCGATATAAGTTGTAACTCCAAAGTCAGGGTGGGAGAGATGCAAAAGGGTGACTTGGTATTAAAAGATATGGTTCTTACCACACAACTAGGAAAGCTACAACCTAAGTGTGATGAGCCATATCACATATTCTAGAAGCTCCCTCATATGACATACAAGCTGCAAGAGTTGGAAGGACCGATATTTCCTAGAACCTAAAACACTCTCCATCATATATACTATTATTGTTAAATTATTTGTAGTTTCATAATAGGCATCATAACTATGTACATGTGAACAATTTCTTGAGCACTTATGACCAACAAGAACGTTTGTTTGAATATTTTTATATGTTAAACTTCATAGCAAATATCCTTTTCAACCATTGAGGTAATATTTGCTGGGATTTATAAACGAAGATCCTTTCTGCTCCTTAAGAACGTGATAGTTGGTCTTCATAGCGAAGAACCTTATAACCCATTTGAGGTAATACCTGTTGGATTTCATAATGAAGATCCTTACTGCCCCTTATGGAAATACATATGAACTATAAAATGCCTTGCATAATGGACTCATGGTCTCATCAATCGAGCTACATATATCTTTCTCTTGAGGGACATAGATATCCCAAGCTAATTAAAACCTAATCTAAGGGACTTAGTGTTTCCTCGGGTGGGGTCAAACAAAAATATTTCCTAAAAGTTGTGATTAAAGTCTGGCTTAAGAGACTTGATCACAAGTCTTGCATGAGTGCTTGAAAAAGTACAACCCGGAAGGTCCAACATATAGCTTGAGAGACTTATGGTATCATCAATCAAGCTACATATATCTTTCACCCGAGGGATGTACATATCCCATTTTAAGTAACACTATGCTTGAGGGACTTAGTGTTTCCTCAGACAGGGTCAGACAAAGAAGTTATGCCTAAAAGACGCGGCCGAATTCTGGCCCAAGATAATTAATCATAAGTTTTTCCAGAGGGCTTGATAGAAGTTCAACTCATCTTATAGACTATGGTCTCATCAACCGAGCTACATATATCTTTGGCTTGATAGAAGTTATACCCATCTTATAGACTTATGGTTATATCAACCGAGCTACATATATCTTTTCCTAAGGGATTTAGATCTCCCATACAAATTAAAACCTCACATGAGAATCTTAGTATTTGCTCGGGTGGGATCAGACAAAGAAATCATGCCTAAAAGACACGTCTGAAGTATGGCCCAAAAGACGTGATCAAACGTTTTACCCTCGAGCATGATAGAAGTCCTGTATGAGAGGTTCAACACCTCACCTGAGGGACTTATGATCTCATCAACCGAGATACATATATATTTCACCTGACCGACTTAGATCTCTTAGGCTAATTAAAGCCTCGCATCAGGGACTTAGTGTTTCCTCGAGTCGGGTCAAAAAAATAAATCACGCCTAAAAGGCATGACTAAAGTCTTGCACAAGAATCTTGATCACAAGTCTTGCCTGAGGGCTTGATACAAGTCCATCCTGTGAGATCCAATGTCTTGCCTGAGGGACTTACGATCTCATCAGTCGGGTTATATATAAACTTTTCCTAAGAGACTTAGATTCCCTAGACTAATTAAATGCTCGCTTGAGGAACTTAGTGTTTCATCGGGAGGGATCAGACATAGAAATCACGCCTAAGAGGCGCGACCAGTGCCTAGCCTAAGAGACTTAAGTGTCTAAAGGCCTGATAGAAGTCATGTCCGAGAAGTCCAATGTCTCGTTTGAGGAACTTACGATCTCATCAGTTGGACTACATGTAAAATTTTCCTAAGGACTTAGATTCCACATACTAATTCTCAACAGAGAGATTTACCTTAGAAAATATGAATTTTTGTAAATAAACTCATGAGCCTAACATGTTACATAGGAAAAGTCGAGGCCTCTGAACACTCTCTTATCCACCATCTAAAAACACTCATCTTCTATCAAAACTATTCCTCATATGCACGTAACAAATAACAAATAATATAAAAAATATTTGAGTTACCGTAAAATAAAACTGTCATCGCTGACATCATGAATTATTATACCATTTTAAATATTAAAAAAAATACAAATTAGTTAAATACGGATTATTATACCATTTTAAATATTAAAAAAAAATACAAATTAGTTAAATACTTATTTTTTTACTAATTTTTTATAAGAATACTTTAAAAGCTTTTAAACTAAATAATAAATTTCATTCTTATCTATATACGAGTTTCAGTAAAATCAAGAATAAATTACAACCAAGTATTTTGTTTAAGTTCAATGAATTGACAATGTCATTGGCTATTATAAGTGATAAAATATCTTCATAGGTATTTATGGTTAAGTTCCTAGAATTATATTATTCAATGAAAAAATTTACAGTGAGTTTGTTAAAATTAAAAATCATTTAATTCTTGAAATAGTTGTTTATTAAAATTAATTATATATTTTTCAATTAAGTATTCCATTCTATGCCTATAAAAAAAGCCACCCAAAAGTTGTTTCCATAGTAAGAGCAAAGCAGTGTAATCTATCTTATAAATAAAAAGAGTAGAGTAATCTTTTCTTTTTCTTTTCAATTGTCTAGTAGGAGAAACTCTCTATAGTGTGACCTCTTTAATCTGAACAAGAAAATGAAAAGCGACACCTATAAGAAAATCAGAGACATGGCACCATTGCTGACAATTATGCTTCTTGTGGCAGTTATTTTACCGTTGCTATTCTATGTGACACAAAATCCTCAATTGTTGTTATTGTCTGGTATTGCATTATCATTTTTGGTGCCATCTTGTACTCTCTTTGTATGCTATTTACGTTTGGTGAATTTAGCAAACAATGCATAGCTTGTCCAAATGAATGGAAAAATATTACAATGTAATCTCGTCCCTTATTTTTATGTTGAAAAACATATTTTTATGAAGGATATTATTAGATCAATAACATATTGTTCCTTTTATTTATTGTCACAAGCTATGTTGTTTTTTCTGATTTTATTTTTACATTTTCTTTTAATTTATTGATTTTGCCAAAGATGATATACGCTTATCTCCTCCATGGTTAATTAATATAATACGTCTCACAATTCATTAACTATAAACTTAACATAATTAATTATTTTTTAATCTCACGATGATAAACATTTGCCTAGTAAGATCTGAGTTGTGTGTCTATGTCTCTATATCATTATTGTTAGAATATAAAAATATGAATAAAATAATGTAAAATTGTGCATAGTAAATTGTGAATTGTATTTCAATTGGAATTTTTTAGAGATAGTTAACAAAAAATATTATTTTATTATTAAAACAATGCACTGTATTTTAACGTAACAAATTTGATTTCCGGCTTCATACATTTAATAGAATTTTCATATTTAAAGAAATTTAAAGAAAAAAGATTTATAACATTAAACATTATTTCTTTTTATTTTTGAAATGGTAAGAATGAAAAAGAATGTGCAATATAGAAAAAGTCTAACAACTTTATGACCTAAATAGTACCGTGTCATTTAATATTTTGTTTTATAATATAATAATATTTACATTATATTTTGCCATACAAACCCTAGTTATCATACATTTAAGCAGTAAATATATACAGTTATAGGGTGTAGAAAATAAAATGTGGAAAGTAAATGTCCTACGCTATTACATGGCTTTGGAGCAGTTACAGAATATGAGGTGCGGAAAGTAAAGGCAGAAAATTTAAATCTACGATATTACAAAAATACCCTTGCGAGCTATACATCGATTTCTAGAATTGAAATGCGAAATAAAGTAAATAAATTAAAAGAAAAATGTCTAAGGATAGGAAAGATCATCTAAACCCTAAGTGTGAAAGAAAAATATTTTTTGATATTTTTTTAAATTGATTTTAGTTAATAAAACCTAATTCTAAGTTAATTAACAATTAATTATGAAAAAAAAATTATTTTTATGTCAAAATAAGAATAAGAATCGTCCCTACAAGGCTTGAACTCGTGACCCTTAGGTCACAGGTCCAAAATTTGGCCACTAGGCCACTTGCATGTGTTGTTATTATCCTGCCTTCAAAAGCATATATGCATGAACCTGGAAAAATAAAAAAAAATTGTGAAAAAAATGCAAAATGTAGGGATCGAACCCATGCCTTGAGAGAGTGAGAGGACTAGCGCGTGCATGGTTAACCATTGGGGTGGTGATACATCCATGTATTATGTTACAAGGATAAATATATATTGGATATTATTTTCTGAAAATTAAACAATTAAAATCAAAATGCGTGTTGGGTCCCATGGTTTCAAATCGTCCAATCAAGGCAAGCCACACATGCTTCCTTGAAGTTCTCATCGATCAACCACCTGGGCTATGTCTCCGATCACCTTCTCCGACAAGGGGAAAATTAAAACCTGCAAAATAACAACGGTAAATGCACAAAGAGAACCCTACCCCTAATTTGAGGGCTGCGAGTTCAATGGTGATGTTCTTATGGCCTGAAAGTTCCTGTATCTAGGGTTTCGAAGCTTGCAAACGGTTATGCCCTAACAATGGCACGATAAGATTTAAGCCTTAAAGCTTGCATCTAACACGTCAAACATGTTCTAACTAGGATCCTGAACATGAACAAACACGTCAAATATGTTAAGAATTCATGAAAATTGAAATCGATCTCAAGGAAACCTTACCAACCGGTGAGACTTAGATGACACGTTCAGGGGTGCTTTGGCTTTGTGTAATGACTTGAATCAACTGCTGGAAGGCTCAGGAGGATGAATGAATGAATGGTTTGGCTTGAGGATTGCTGGAAATTGCAAACTTGCCTCAAACTTGGAAAATTTGAGAGTTTCGGCTAGGGTTCTTAGGGCATGCAATCTGTGTCCTTGGCTTCTGAATGTGTTAAGTATATATAGAGCAAGGGAATAAGTCAAGCATTAAGAGAAAATATATTCTTTCAATGGAGAATATTTGATTGAAGAATTTGTATGAAAAACTTCCTTTTTGCATCAATCATGTTCAATCTCTTCTTGCACGAATTTGCCAGCTTGCAATGACAATCTTGGACCTCAAGAAACTTGGACATCAAGCCCACACGCCTTGTACCTTGTCTTAATATTTTATTTTAATTAAAATTGAATTTTAATGATTTAATTCAAAAATAAATAATATAAATGGAAGGAGGGCGTGTAGATGGACTTAGAGACTCTTGATAATGTTAAGAATAAGTTCGGATCACAAAAACTTAGGCCCATTTAGACAAAAAAATTGATTTTGCTAAGTATCTCTCTTCATGCATTTTCCTTGAAAATGCCAAACTTTTACAAGTTGTATCTTGCTCATTTTTCAATATTTTGAAGTGTTCTTGGACTTTTTAGAAAGCTCAATATGTCCTATAAACACTCCTTTTGGTTTCATCTTCATTGAAGCTTCCATGTTCGTGTACACTTATTTTGAAAAAGATGATTTTTTGTTGACTTTTAGAAGGACCTATAATGTCTTGATCCATAACTTTCAAATGAAGCATTTTTGGCCAAAGCTTGTGAGCCACAATGTTGTAGAGAATTGAATTCTCTTCAAAATGAGCTTTGATGGAAAAATTTCTAATAAAGTATGTGAAAGTTATGATTGGTCAAAGTTCTGTTGACTTTTTGTCAAGAAACCTTAATTTAGAAACTTTGACTTTTGATCAAATCTTGAATTTTCTTGATGAATCATGATCAACCCTTGATCAAATGATGAATGTGACTTCAAAATCTTGATGTTGACCAAAAATGGTGAAGTTTGACTGTATGTTGACCATTGTTGACTTTTTGTCCAATACAATTGATTTTCAACCATCTGAGCAATTGACTGAGCAAACTTAAGATGTGAGGCTTGAAACTTGACATGGTTATACTTTGAGACATATGAGGATGCATGATGATCCCCTGAGGCAATGGAAACCATCTTTGACTTGAGAGAACCAAAACCCTAGTTGTGGGTTGATTGCTTAGGAGAGGGTTCATTTGGCCAACCCTTGAGAAATTATTGAGTATGAAGATGTGGATTGATTTGAGAAATAGGAAGGAAAATTTTGGGGTATAACAGTTGCCCCTGTTTAATCTTCTTGTACATGAAGGCTTAGATTGGTATGCTTGCCTTTCGTGACCTGAAGGTAGAAGATGATTGAACACTCAAGTACACCTGAAAATTTGCACTCGCTGGTGGATGGAATGAGATCGTCAGTTGACGATGTATTGGAATGGGCTTATAGATGCCATTTGGAGAAGCGGATGTTAGGGAGCGAGTTGTACGTTAGACTTCATGCTCATCTTTTGAATGAGGTTTCTGGTATGTATTGATTTTTAACCAGATATGCAACATTTTGCCGGTGGAGAGATGACAATGTGTAGTCGGAGATGGGATTAAAGATACCATCTCGAATAGTTGATGATAAGAGAGAGTCAGAATAAACCTTCATCTTGGCTTTATCTGAAATGAGTATTCGTCAGGATGTAGATAGTTTTCCCATCTTGTTTCGGGTATTAATCAGTATCCTGTTATCTGCTGATAAACTTGTTTGGTCGCTCAAATAATTCTCCCGTCTCGTTTCGAGCATTAATATATGACCTTTTGTCTAGGAGTTTGCGGATAATTTTCACCTGTTTGAGGAATTAAACTGAGAGAACGAGATTAGTTATATGCATATTATGATGCATGCAAGTATGTAATGATGCTCATGAGTGATGTGTGCATATGTTATGATTTTTTATGAATGATGAATGAATGTAGATGTCGTGGTATTTCAAAACATATCCATCTTGGAACTGCATTTTATTACGTGGGTGTGTGTAAGAACACATAGCTTTTGAAAATGTGATAAAGTAAAAAGAAAGATAGAGAGCACAATATTTAAATGCAAAAGTCCAATGATTTATTGAATGAAAATATGCGAATGGTAAATAAAAACCCTCACAAATGAGCTGTGATGCCCCGGGCAAGGCACTAGGCTTAAAGTTTTATTGTTCGAAACTATAAAGCTTAAAATCATAAAACAGAAAAACAATTACTCTTGTCTAAAGGAGATTGGCATAACATCCTTAGTCGTCCAATTGTTGAGTCCATCGCCAGGAGTTGGGAAGATCCAATTGTTGATGTCGAAGTCACCATCATCGTCTTCTATAACATGAACTCCATTTTTATTAATGCGGAAAGGAGGTCCACCGGCACGTTCACGGTGTATCATTTTCTGGCCTTTGGAAGTAAAGCCTAAACCAGTCTTATCAAATTTGAATGGAAAATCGGGAAACTGACCCCAAACAGTACAACCTCCTTCTTCAACTACATCTCTGGCGTCTTTCAGCGAGGTCATCTTTGGTGGAACTCTTGTAACCTTAGGGTGACAGGAGAGTCGACAGGCATGACTCGTGGAACTACTTCAAAGGCTTGACATGGAGTCTCGACAAATTTACCTTCCATTTCAATGCATCGAAATGATTGCATATGGCTTACCATATATTCTTCTTCTCCGCACACTGTAACGATCTTACCCTTCACTGGGTACTTCAACTTCTGATGCAAGGTAGATGTAACATCGCTTGCCCCATGTATCCAAGGGCGTTCGAGCAGGAAATAATAAGTTGGAAAATATCCATCACAAATAAAATAGAATCAAAAGTCTGAGAATCCACTTTGATCGGCAGGTTAAACTCTCCAAGTATTGTTCTCTTCGAACCATCAAAAGCTCTTACGATTATGTCACTGGGTTTCATGACCAATTCTTTAGAATCAAGTTTGTCGAGAGAACTCTTTGGTAGGACATTTAGAGAGGAGGAAGTATCTACCAATACGTGAGACAACATAGTGCCCTTACATCCTATTGAAATGTGCAAGGCTTTGTTGTGTTTTCTTCCGACAGGAGTCAGATCATCATAAGAAAAGCCCAAACCATTGTTTGCAGTCAGGCTAGCAATACAACTTTAGAATTGGTCAGCAGAAGTGTCTTGCGGTATATGAGCATTCTTCAAAAACTTCACCATGGCTTTAGCATGAGCCTTAGAGCACAACAAAGAGCTAGCATGGAAATCTTGGTTAGGGTTTGTCCCAATTGCTCCACGACATTGTAATCGCTTTTCTTAATGATCTTCATAACTTCCTCCATTTCTTGCTTGGAGGTATCTTCAGCAACTTCCTTTGGTACTTCTATCTGAGCAGGTTGAGTCACTTTCTCTTTCCCTCGAGCCTCAAGAGTTGGTCCAATAGCAGAAATGCGAACTAGTGCAGTAATATCCTTTGGAGGAGAGATATCTAGAGAAAACACTCTTTCGGTTCAGGTTACTTTTCTTGATTCGGTGATATTGTCGACATCCGGATTAGCAACTTCAACTGTATTGTCTTCAATGGTTAATGGTTCTTGCTTGACGCTGTAACACGGTGGGAGAACTGACTTGTTTGTTTTGTGTTTGATCGTAAATGTTGCGGATAGAAAGAGTCGCCACCGACTTTTCTTTTATTCAATAAAGAGAAGGTGAAAAGAACAGGAAAAGACCTTCGTTAGATTCTGAGTAAGGGAGGTAGTTATGAAAAGAGAAGGTATTAGCACCCTTTCCATCCGTAGTTATCTACGGGCTCTTAGTTTCTTAGCTCACTTTTTGAAAATTTGCTTTCTGTGTTTGTGTGGTTTGAAAAGTATTTTTGAAAAGTATTTCTCTTTGACTTCGTAATGATTCTCGTTGGAATGTATATGAAGTGTTCGGAAATATTTGTTTGGAAAATGTTTAACTTTGTAATGATTCTCGCTGGAATGTATACAAAGTGTTTGTTTGAAAGATAGTTTGAAAATAAGTGTGAGGTGTGAAAAATATTTTGATTGGAGCAAGCAATAGAGTCTTATTTACCTACTCAGAATGGTCGTTTCTTGTTATTTTCCTTCTCCTTTAGAATAAGGCTATCCATACCATTAGTTGGTAGGTAACTTTATCTGTTGGATGTGAAAAGACAATCGTAGGATCATCGTATGGTCATTGAAGGCAACATATAAGGATACCTTATCAAATTCGTAGGAACGATCATCACTTTTCGTAGGCAACAACCAAGGGACGAGATCATATATTCGTAAGAAACATTGAGGGTCATCGAGGGGCTATGATCTTTGTGATGATTTTGAATCGAGGGACTTTTGCTAATGGTACCCCTAAGTTCGAGGTACATGACCATTGTTTATTCGAAAGGAAACAAGAGAGGATACCCTAGAGGGTGCAAGTGTGATAAGTGTGTGTTTAATTCAAATATTTATCTTTAGATTATGGTTATTCTAAGATTGATTTAATCTTGCCATACAAACCCTAATTATCATACATCTAAGCAATTAAATATATACAATTATAGGATGCAGAAAGTAAAGTGCGGAAAGTAAATGTTCTGCTCGATTATATGGCTTTCAGGTAGTTACAAAATATGAGGTGTGGAAAGTAAAGGCAGAAAATTTAAATCTACGCTATTACAGAAGATTTGAAATTAAGAGCAAGTCCTATTTCAACTTGTTAATACACAAGCCACCATACACATAAACAAACATAAACAAAACATGCTTGTTTTATGTCGTAATTTCGACGCCTTTGTGCGAACACTAGTAACCTCCTCTCGTCATGCCATGGTATTGTCACACCGCGTAAACCTAAAGAAAGTGTCCTAAAAACCACACAACAAACGTTACGAATATAAGACAACTTACAACAATACTTGAAAACAAGGAAAAACACACATATGTACAAGTATGGAAAGTAAACACACAACATGTACAAGTAACAATATACAAGTTCATATACAAAGTCTATACAACATATACATTAATTACAAAACTCAAAAACAACGGAATTATCGCAATACAGAAACAATAAAACCAATCCCCCGCAATGGCGCCATTTTGTTGCAGCGGTATAACGGCAAGCAAAGAGTAAAATATTATTTTTACTGGGTGATATATACCGGTTAGTTTATATCGTATCGTGTCCACAAAGATTGGTTATTGACTCATCGTTTGACAATTCTATCGTTAGTGATTTTGGGAATAAATTGGTTGTAAAGAAAAGACAAAAAGTAAATGAACAAAAACTATAAAGGATAGACAGCTTGTCCGGAACAAATGCATATTACCCGTCACAGACTTAAATCTACCGTCCATGTCATACTCAGTCTACGATACTCGTCCGTATCATCACATACCTCTCATAATCTAAGCTATTTCTAACCTAAATTGAGAATTCTACCGCATCACCTCAATATCCATGTTTGGCATACCTCAACAACACATAAGTCAATCGCGCCACTCGTAACGACTATCTCTAGCTCGAAACAACCAACAGAGAGGCATTAAGATCAGATACTCTAAGTAAATGTCAGCTCTAAACCCATTTCTAACATTCAGAAACTAACAAATAATAATCCTAGGTAAGAATCTAAGCAATTTATGTATAGCAAAGCTCAAATCCCTAACACAAGGTTAAAACCTAAGACAATCATCAACACAGATTCATAAAGCAAACTTTATACAACGCCAAGGGCGACAAATATACGTGAGTTTAGAGTAAATATACAAACAACCCAACAAATAGAGCAATACATAGAGAGGAGAATAGATAAGCCACTAATTTACACTGCTTTGTCAACACCTATCGAAGAGAAATTCACCTCAAATCATCCATAAGCAAAGCCTAATGTTGTTTTCTAAGCTAATCTATCAAAAACTATAAGGTGATGAAGTTTGGGAGCAAAAATTCACCCCAAAAACCATAAAACACAAAAATGGAATGAAAAGGAAATATAAAGGAAATTATGTTCCGCAGCCACCGCCCGACGCTCCAATTGCACCGCCCGACGCTGGTCCCTTATTACTTGGCCCACGATGCTCCACGTAAGCATCTGGGAAAAATATCTTCACACCGCCCAGCGACCAATATCACTGCTCGACGAAGCTAGTCTTCCTCGCCCAGCGAGCTATTGGCGAGCCAAAGTCAGGAGTTATTGGATTTTGACAAAGTTGCACCGCTCCTGCCGCCCGACGAAGTTTCTGGCTCTCACAACGCCCTGTCACCGCCACCTCACTACTTGGCGGTGGACACCAGAAAAGAAGTATTGTTGCTTTCTCTTCACAACTTGGAATGACTTCTTCTTTGCCTTATTCTTCTAAAAATGCATCTTGGAGCTTTTATTCCTCTTGCTCCAATCATGCTCAAATACCTACAAAATATACACAAAACTAATCAAACAATACAATATATACACAAAACACAATAAAATGTATTTACAACAAAAAGCGGGGTTATTCAACGATATTCAAAATAAAAGAATAGATAAGTGCCGCAAAACATATATACAAAATAACTATATTTTGGCACTTATCACACATGCTTACTCAAGTAATTGAAACCGCTAATGATATTGCACCCGTCTTTAACTCATACAAGTTCCATACATAGTGTGTGTATCCCATTTTTCATATCATTCACAATATATTGTTTGCATCTTGCTTGGACATTTTGTTATCGATAAAGCAAATTAATCGTACTTTGAAACACAACTTCAACAGCTCTTATCTAAGCAAGATCTATATTAGTCATAATCATTTGTGGTCGAGTTCTTTCCTTCTTAAGCAATTGTTTTAGTTTATTTACGACCATTTATAAGAATGATATAATCTGTGAGTGCAACTTCACAATTAGATGTTGATGGGATCAATCCACAAGTGCTAATTGGAAAACAGCCAAGTTGATGAACTGAAAAGATAAAAGGGGTGCACGCCATTGTAAACTTGTTTCAGAGGAATCAAATGCTTTTTGCAAGATTTGGTTTATGTAGCGAATATTAAGCATGTATTTGGTCATCATTTGATTGCATCTTTGTGTATTATTCATAAGCTGCATGAGGCAGTCAGATAGAATATAGAGTAGAATGCAGTAAGGTTTGTGATGTTTTCTTAATATTTAATTGTTGTTCGAATTCTTGTGTTCTACATCGACTGCTTTGTTAGATCGAACTAAGATATTTTAAAGACGTTGAAACATTATATTTGATTATGAAATATATTATTAGATTTACGTTACCAATTGTCTATGTAATTGTTTTTAATATCACATGAAAAGCCTTGATGTTTTGACAGAACTGGAACGTACTAAATATTACACCCAGGATCATCACTGATGCTTGTCCATTGACTTATTTCTTTGCTTTTTAACAAGGAGTCCACTTGATAGATTTTTGATTTCGACATATGTAACAAAACCGAACCTAGATCCTGCTTTATTCCTCTTTTCTATAATGAACACTTCTACAATGAAACCGAACTCCGAGAATCTGCTTTGAAGACTTTGTATATTCTTCATAATCCTCATAAGCAAGATTAGAATGTAGTAGGCACGGTAATATTCTGAATTCATATATATTTAAATGGAGAATCATATGCTCCAAAATATTACTCTTGAAAACTTATACTCTAACTCCGGTTAGCACGCCTTCATATTTGTAAGTGAACACTCCTGTCGTCCAAAATATCACTGATTAAATCTTGTGTTCAATATGGAACATTTAGAAGAAATGAACATTGTTAACCAACTGCGGTAGACACATATGGTTGAACCGTCCTTTCTCACCAGTTATGACTTGAATTTAAGTCCGAAAATTTTCTATTGGCACGTTTTACCATTAAACAACTAATTCCTACAACTAAGAATTTCTAACCCAACCAATTGAATGTATCTCGAAAAATCTCAGATTCTATTAGGACATTATTGATACACATTACTCTTTATTCACCAATAACTATTACTTGAACTTTGTATTTATAACAGTAGAAAACACACCAGTAACTAATAATGCAATTTAGTATAATGATTATTATCTTTATTCAAAGATGCCAATTGCTTTTTTAAAGATAACAACTTTTCTTTGCATATATTGGGATGTGAGTCAATAAACCATTAGTGAGCTTTGCTTTTCAACAAAAAAGTATTATTAGTAAATGCTATTCATTCACATGCGAGTCTTCTTTTGTCTACCATTCATTCATATGATATTCAGTCTTTGCTCCTTACTTCCAATTACTGATATACCAAAATTTCCATAGCTCTTAATCTCTTTCAAAATTCAGCTATTAGATACAACTTCCTTACTTGCTGTTTTGTTTTTAACAAAATCAAAACAACATGGCTGCAGCCGCAACTTTGATAGGAGGTGCTTTTCTCTCTGCAACTGTTCAAACCTTAGTTGAGAAACTTGCCTCAACAGAGTTTCTTGACTACATCCGAAACACCAAGCTGAATGACTCCCTCTTGAGAAAGTTACAAACAACCCTGCTCACGCTCCAGGCTGTGCTGGATGATGCAGAAGAAAGGCAGATCAACAATCTTGCTGTCAAAAAATGGCTAGATGACTTGAAAGATGCCGTCTTAGATGCTGAGGATTTGGTCAATGAAATAAGTTATGACTCCCTTCGGTGCAAGATGGAGAATAGACAAGCTGGAAACAGAATTAATCAGGTGTGGAGTTTATTTTCATCTCCTTTGAAAAACTTTTATAGAGATATCAATTCTCAGTTGAAGATCATGTGTGAAACCCTTGAACCTTTTGCACTACATAAAGATACCCTTGGATTGCAAACCAAAAGTGCTAGAGTTTCTCGAAGACCGCCTTCAAGTTCTGGAGTTAATGAATCTGCCATGGTCGGTAGGAATGATGATAAAGATACAATCATCAAGATGCTTGTATCAGAATGTGGCACCAACAAAAATAATAACTTAGGCGTTGTTGCAATTTTGGGTATGGGAGGTGTCGGAAAAACAACCCTTGCTCAACTTGTTTACAATGATACAAAGGTTAAACACTATTTTGATTTCAAAGTTTGGGTTTGTGTATCAGAGGACTTCGATGTTGTGAGAGTAACCAAGTCTCTCCTTGAATCTGTTGTTAGAAATACAACATCTGCTGCTTCAAAGGTATGGGAAAGCGATAACCTTGATATTCTTCGAGTTGAATTAAATAAAAACACGAGGGAGAAAAGATTCTTGTTTGTGCTGGACGATTTGTGGAATGACAATTACAATGAATGGGATGAGCTAGTAAGTCCCCTCATTGAGGGAAAACCTGGAAGTTCGGTTATCATAACGACGCGCCAACAAAAGGTTGCAATGATGGCAAAGGCATCTGTTTGTAAATTAGACCCTCTGTCCCATGAAGACTGTTGGTCTATACTCTCAAAACACGCATTGGGGAGTGATGAATTTAACGCCGAAAAAAACATAGCATTTGAAGAGATTGGTAGGAAGATCGCAAAAAAGTGTGACGGATTGCCAATAGCCGCGAAAACACTAGGAGGACTTCTACGTTCAAGAGTGGACACAACCGAATGGACTGCAATTTTGAATAGCGAAGTATGGAACTTACCAAATGATAACATTATGCCGGCTTTGCATTTAAGTTACCAATATCTTCCGTCTCATTTGAAAAGATGTTTTGCATATTGTTCTATTTTTCCAAAGGATTATCCACTTGATAGGAAGAAATTGGTTCTGTTGTGGATGGCCGAAGGCTTCCTCGATGGTTCTCATGGGGGAAAATCGGTAGAGGAAGTAGGTGATGACTGTTTTGCTGAATTGTTGTCTAGGTCCTTAATTCAACAATCAAATGATGGTGCTCGTGGAAAATTGTTTTACATGCATGACCTTATCAACGACTTAGCTACAACTGTATCTGGAAAAATTTGTTGTCGGTCTGAATGTGGTGACGTCTCTGAAAAGGTTCGTCATTTATCATATATTCAACAAGAGTATGATATTTTTGTGAAGTTTAAACATGTCTACAGTTTTAAATGCTTGCGAAGCTTCCTACCCATTACTTCCTGGAGGTTAGGTATTTACTTATCCGTCAAGGTGGTTGATGATTTGGTACCACTACTTAAAAGGTTGCGCGTGTTATCGCTATCAAATTATGGAAACATCACCAAGATTCTAGATTCCATTGGCAGTTTGGTGCAGTTGCGGTATCTAGATCTTTCCAACACTGAAATCAAAAGCTTGCCTGAGACAACATGTAACCTTTACAATTTGCAAACTTTGAATTTATCAGGTTGCAACAGCCTCACTGAATTGCCAGTCCATATGGGAAATTTAATCGGCTTACGTCACCTTGATATAAGTGGTACTGACATAAAAGAGTTGCCTATGGAAATTGGTGGACTAGAAAACCTCCAAACTTTGACTGTTTTTTTAGTGGGTAAGCATCATGAAGGGTTAAGTATCAAAGAGCTAAGAAAATTCCCAAACCTACAAGGAAAATTTACCATAAAAAACCTACATAATGTCGTTGATGCAAAAGAGGCAGAAGAAGCCAACCTGAAAAACAAAGAGAAAATTGAGGAGTTAGATTTGATATGGGGAAAACAAAGTGAAGATTCACTAAAAGTGAAAGATGTACTTGAAATGTTGCAACCACCAATAAGCTTGAAGAGCCTACAAATAAACTTGTATGGCGGGACAAGTTTTCCGAGTTGGTTGGGGAATTCTTCGTTTTCTAACATGGTGTCCCTTCGCATCATTAATTGTGAATATTGCACAACACTTCCACCGCTAGGGCAACTACCTTCTCTCAAGAAGTTGAGAATATCGAATTTATTGTTGTTGGAGAAAATTGGTCCAGAGTTCTATTGTGTTGAGGAAGGAGAATGTTCCAATTCTACCTTCCAGCCATTTCCTTCCCTTGAGCATATGGAATTTGACAACATGCCAAATTGGAAGGATTGGCTTCCCTTTGAAGGCATAAATTTTGCATTTCCCAAACTTAGAACTTTGCAGTTACGTAATTGTCCTGAACTAAGGGGAGATTTGCCTAGCCACCTTTCATGCATGGAACAAATTGTAATAGGAGGTTGTTATAAGATATTGGAAACACCCCATAGTTTGAATTGGCTATCGGCAATCAAAAAAGTAAGAATTGAAGAGGAGGACTCTCCCTTGCAACATGCAGCTGGTGAAAGTTACCGAATGTTTATTTGTAAAATGATGACGAGTAGTATTTGTCTTACTCACTTGACACTCTCGAATATTGAATCTCTCACTGCATTTCCCCCAAATGGTCTACCCACTTCATTGCAGTCACTTTATATTCACACGTGTAGGAAGTTATCCTTCATTCCTGTAGAAACATTTCAAAATTACACGTCACTTGTGAGTCTTGATATGCGGGGTAGCTGTGATTCACTTACATCATTTCCACTTGATGGTTTCCCTGCGCTCCAAAGCCTTTCCATTTTTAATTGTAGGAGTATGAATTCCTTTTATATTTCAGAAAGTCCTTCACGTCGGCAGTCAACCCTCCAATCACTTACAATCCAATCAGTTGAACCACTTAAAGTCAATGTTGGGTTGGACACGCTCACCAATCTCGAACATTTGTATCTGAGCTGTGCTGGAGAGTTGTCATTATGTGAAGGAGTTTGTCTACCCCCCAAATTACAATCAATTGTTATTGATATTGGAGGAACAAAGCCGCATGTAAAGGAATGGGGTCTCCAACACCTAACCGCTCTTTCAAGTTTGACAATTGAAAAAAGAGGTGAAATGGATAACACCTTGACGGTCGATTCGTTGCTCCCCATCTCCCTTGTGTCTCTCGATGTCGGTGGTAATATGTCCTTTGAAGGAAATGGGTTTCGACACCTCTCCTCTCTCCAAAATCTCTACTTCTATGATTGTCAACATCTCAAGTCTTTGCCAGAAAACTGCCTTCCCTTCTCGCTGGAATCACTTGGATTTTATTCTTGTGTCAAACTTGAGTCAATAGGAGAAGACAGCCTCCCTGCCTCTCTTAAGAAACTGACCATCAGTGATTGCCCATTGTTAGAAGAAAGGTATAAAAGGATGGAACATTGGTCCAAAATTGCTCACATTCCTGTCATAAAAATAAATGACCAACTCACAATATGATCACAAGCGGCCTTCATGTTATTTCAGGTATGATTTTATCTTCACAATCCAAACACGTCTCTAAACATTTTCATATCATCTCATGGATTAACATTTTATGTTTCCTATGTCGGAGACTTAATGTATACTTATTCCAAAAATCACTTGTTGTTTGAGACTTTTCTATAATGCTTTTAAACTCACGCGGAAATGCTTATTTGATCTTTATTTTCTTAAACTCTTACCAATTTTACTTCTTCTATGATTCTGTTCAAACTTTTGGCCAATTTCAATTTTATTGATTGAATTGTCACAAACAATTTTGCAAAGGAAACTAATTTTCTGTCTTATTTTCAGGAGAGACCTAATTGGATGAAAAACAAATCGCTGGATGATTTGAAGACAAAAAGGGTGCATGCTATTTCTTGTGATTTTTCTTGTAAACTTGTTTCTGAGGAATCAAATGGTGTCCGTCGATTTTCGCAAGATTTGATTTATGTAGATAATATTAAGTATGTATTTGATCATCATTTGATTGCATCTTTGTATAATATTTCTCATAAGATTCATTTTATGTTGTTAATAAGGATGTTGATTGTAAGGTCGGCGTAATGCTCACAAATTTGGTTCAGCTTATCATATCGTCTTCACGTAGCTTATTCTGCTCTTAAGTGTTAAATTGCTCTGATTTATCCAATGAAATTGGTTGTGTGCTTCTTTCAAAAACAAGTTTTACAGTTGAAATATTCATGTTGAGGGCCTCGGCTATTTCATCGTATGCCGGTTTTCGTTTCAGTCTTCTGCTCAAGACATTGTTGGCCTCTGCAAAAACTTATTGCCAATTCTATCATTTCCTATTGATGCAGTGTAAATATAAGGCTAGTGAAATTAAGGGTTTTATGCAAAGTAAAACAAAAATTAAAGAAAATAGAATTAATATAAATAATTGATAAAGGCAAGAACGGTATGTAATTCCTTATGTACCTCAGGGACTCAGCAATTCATTGGCACATGTCATAGTTAAAAATCACTTTCTTTTAAAGAAAAAAATTATTTTAAAAACTTCAATCTCACACTCTCGTTCTAATTAACCTTTGTCATATTTCTAAACCGCCAAAATTTTGCTCTCCCTCAATTTTAAGTTTATGAAATACTTTTTGAAAACTAATAAGTCATAATCAATTCTAAAGTTTTCTCGTTGTGTTATATCATTGATCTCTAATTTTTATTATTAGGTACAAACCCCACCCTCTCGTTTTTATTGGTTTGAAACATTAATGAATTCGTCTTCACGAAAAAACTTTGAAAATATTGAACAAAAATTAAACCAAAGAAGATTGATTTTTATAAAAAAAATATTTGCGCCAAATCATTACCGAGTCCCGCCAGAACGACAAACGAAAAATACTCTGACTATAAACAGAAAAGAAACTTGTAAGTCTTGTAATGCCACACATTTTGATTTAAGAATACAAATGAAGAACCTAAACTAATGTGTGATAGTCTTCGGACGTGAGGTTCTATCACTTTAGAATGGTAAAAATATCTACTTAAAAACTAAAACTTGTACATATAAACTTGGATCTTCAAAATATGTTACAATTGTTGTTATATAGTCACCAAAGCCAGTGGAACACATTCAAAACCGTCATGGAATCATGGAGAGAAAATATGAGAAGTGGTGTGAAATTGGTTCAAGGTGCTTCCTATTTTTTCTATTATGTGCAGCCATGTCGACCGCCGTGAGACTATGGTGAACACCATAATTTAGTGAGTGGATGACATGGTCATGAGGTGCATGTGAACGCCATGCACAAGAAATTTGCAAACTCTGCAATTTCTTCACTCTTTTGCACCCTCTGTAGATTTCACACCATATCATTATTTTTTATTATTAGATTTTTAAAGGAGCAAAATAAGAAAATCTTTATATTACAGGGAAGATTCAAACTTTTTTGTAATTTTTTTTAAAACTTGCCAATTTGACAGGTGACAAAATAAATATTAACCTTTATTAATTTAAAATTCTTTATTTATAGCACACAAATACATAAACAAATTCTTCAATTATATTTAATTAAATTTAATAAAATAATATTTATAAATTATTAAATTGAAAATTTTCCTTTGTTTAGAAAAACTTTTAAAAAAAAATTATTTTGATATCTAAACAGTATTTTTTTCATTGAATGCAATTAAAATACTTTATTTATATATTTATATAATGTATTTTAACTATAGACATTTACACTACTTTATAAATACATATATTCTTTTTCACTCATCTTATATTATAATCTCTCTCATAACAAATCAAATTAATAAACAAAAATATTTTTTTTATTTTCAACTTTATTCTCTTTCACGCTTTTCTCCTTTTTCTTCTTTAATACTACTACCTCCGTTCCTATATATAAGAGACAATTCAATTTTTAGATTCATTGAATAATCAATGTACCTAGTCTATAAATTGACCAAATACATTGATTATTCAATGAATTTAAAAAATGAATTGTCTCTTATATATAGGAACAGAGGTAGTATTAAATATTACTTTATTCTCTTTCAAGTTTTTTTTCGATTTTTTTTAAAATTACTAAATACTATTTTCTCCATTTCAAAACAAGTGTCACATGTTTTTTTTAATCAGTCTAAAATGATCAATTACAATAACTAATAAACAGAGAAAATAAACTAATCGGATTAATATTTCTTAAATTTTAAAAAATAAAATAAAATATTTTTCTTAGCTATTTATTTAATGAATATATAAGCGAATTTCCATTTCCAGCCACACCCAGAGCACACCGAAATCCCAACATAAGAATTATCAATACTCTTATTTAATTTTAATAATTTTTATGCTTTATTCCAGTTTCCATCAATGTCAGGCTCAACGGATTCACCCCTTACTGCACAAACTCAACTACTAGCTTCAACAGATGATGATTATGATGGTGTTATCGTTGAAATCAACGACCTTGTAATGGATTCTACTACCTTCTTATCCATTCTCAGACCTTCTATTTCAAACTGGAAACAACAGGTTCTACTTCTGTTGAATTATGCATGATTTGTTTGTTAGATTGGTGTTCTATGCAAATTATGCATGATTAGTTTGTTAGATTGGTGTTCTATGAATGTTTGTCTTGTTTCTCATTACCTGTGTTGGAAATCTGGAAACTGTCACTATCTTTGTTTAGTTGAGTTGAGATATTGAATCAGCATTGTCTTGTAGGGCAAGAAGGGCGTTTGGATAAAATTACCTATTCATCTGGCAAACCTTGTTGAAACTTTAATTAAGGTGAATTTACTAGTTACACTTATTGACCCTTGAGAATTTTTGTAAGAGTTGAGGGAAAAATGAATTTAAATCATGTCCTTGAGTACTGGCTTTTTATTTTAATCATTGCTACTTTTGTGTTACAATTGTATGCAGGAAGGGTTTTGGTATCACCATGCAGAACCAAAATATTTGATGCTTGTACATTGGATTGCAGACAGTGCAAACACAATTCCGGCGAATGCCACACACCGAGTTGGTGTTGGAGCGTTCGTGGTGAATGAAAAACGAGAGGTATTTACTCATTAATAATCATAATTTAAAGCAGCTACTTTATCAGGCTTCTGTGCATTTTTGAAGGCTGTCACCAATATTGTTATATAACCATTCCTTTATCGTGAGCATAGAATTTGCATATTTGACATTTAATTCTTATGTGCACACTATATTTCGATCTTTCAAAAAGTAAAAAGGAAGAAACACTTTGACAAAACTTTTCTCATGTATGCTTCTGCTCGTTTGTGAGCGGCAGTAGATCCACCTGTTTACCTGTGTGATCTGTTTTCAGTATTTTCCGTGATAATGAAAAATGCATCTCTCGCCAAGCATAATTGTTCAGAATTCAGAATTGCTAGTACTGTACTACTGTTTTCTTATTTCCTAGTTATTGAATGATGATAGGTTCTAGTGATTCAAGAAAAAACTGGACATTTTAAAGGAACTGGATCCTGGAAATTCCCTACTGGAGTTGCTGATCAGGTTAGTGTGTTGATTATATTTTGCTAATTAATTTAAGAAGCTGTTCTCAGCTTATAATTTATATAGGCTCCTCATTCTGCCGCAGGGCGAAGAAATTTGGGAAGCAGCAGTTAGAGAGGTCAAAGAAGAAGCGGGAGTAAGTAATCTCTTTGTGGTACCTTACCGATTGAAATGAATACTGACTAGACATGAAATTGGCTATTTGATCAACCCAAAAAGAACTATTCTGGTTCTAACTTCTAAGCCTAATAGTTCAAAGTTCTTTCAATTTTCACAGGTAGACACCGAATTTGTGGAAGTATTAGCATTCAGGTATCATGTTTACATATAAGTATATTTCATTTAATTTTTACTTTTTTTCTCGCGAGTTTGAAATTTTGATTACCAGACATTCACATTCCGTTCTTCTTTCATCCGATTAACAGACAAAGTCATGCGTCATTTTTTGAGAAGTCAGATCTATTCTTTGTGTGTTTGTTGCGCCCTCTTTCTTCCGACATCAAAATCCAGGAAGTAGAGATAGAGGCTGGAAAGGTACGTCCACTTTCGCTAAAGCTGTCCAATCTTAAGGTTCATTAAACTGCCATTATTTCTCATATTCTTTTCATTTTCATAAAAGCTTCTTTCTCATATTCTGAGAAAATGTAAATTCATCATGTAAATAGATAGATATAGAGTTGATAATAGTTATATCATGTGGTGCAGTGGATGCCATTTGATGAATATGCAGCTCAACCATTTATGGAAAAGTATGAGCTTTTGAGGCAAATTAATGACATATACTTGGCAAAGATCGATGGACATTATTCTGGATTTACTCCTGTATCGACAAAATCAAACTTCTCTAACCAGAAAAATAGCTATCTTTACTTGAATGCTGGAGCCTTGAAGAGATCTAGTTCCTTGAAGAGATCTAGTTCTTTATAAAGCATTAGCCAAAGTTTACAAACTTAGTGACTTAGCATTATTGTATTCATTGTCTGAAACTGACACCTCTGCATAAAGGTGTGTCAGTGTCGGTGTTCCAAACTAACACCAACACTTGGTATTACGATTAACTGTGTCATTTTTTATATTATTACTGGTGTCAACGTGTTAATGTCAGTGTTTTCGGTGTCTGTGCTTCATAGTTCTGAACAATCTCAGAAGCTCATTTTTTACTTTCTATCTATTCATGTTAGAAATTAACAAACCTGTTGAATTGTAATTATAAGAACATCACTGTCATGTCACATACAAGAACAAGAATATGAAACATAGGTGGAGTCAATAAAAAAGTTTGGTAGCATATACTAAACTATGGTCCTGTCTCTTGTGTACACCTGTTACTTTGTCCCACAATGTTTTATCCTACACTATCATTATATTCATCCCTTCATTTAAGCAAAAAGTCTTTGTTTCAAATTATTGTAGTACATTATTACTTGAAATATTATATTGTACCCTTAATTAGTCACCCATTCCAAAGTACTTTTGAACAACATTTGAACAAGAGTTTCATTTTGTCAAGAACATAAATCATGTTAAACCAAATTCATTTTTAATTAGCCTTGCTCAAACTTTTTTGTGCATGTAGCCATGTACTATTATTTGATGATTGTTTTTTTACCCTTAGAAAATGCATTACACTGACAGCATCCACTAGGGGTATAATTTAAACTATTACATTCAAGTCAACTGTAATGAAAAGATATGCATTAGTTATAATGATGATATATCTTATCCATTTGTATATTATACTAGGAAATGTAGCCACTCAATTATTTTGATCTTTATGGAGCAGTTACCAATTAGGGAAATTTAGCCACTCAAATTTTTAGGGTCTTTCAAGTCAAAGATTATGTTGAATTATGGAGAGTGATTGTCACTCTAAATCACTATAATTTTGACAAAAAATCACTAGTTAGAGAGTCAGATCCACCCTCCCTCCTCCCATAAGCCAGATCAGAGTTCTGATAATACTTATTGAAGAGTCTAGAAAGAGTGCCACGAGTAACAACAAACCAATTTTAATTGACCACAAAAAGAGATATCATATCTTCACTCAAAATTTTAAAGTGTTGTTTGCATAAATGAGTCATTTCTTCAATATATTTAATGTTTAGTTCATACGAATATTTGTAGTAGTTTTAAAGTTAATACGTATAACAAATCTCAACTTTTGAAAAAGATACATTTATTAGATAAAATGTCAACGCATGTTCTAGAAATATGATTCATTGCAGTCAATTTATTTTTACGGTCACACATTTAGCATATGTTTGGAATCACGGTGGAGTGGGAAAAAAAAGCACTTCTACAAGAAGCTAGGATTTCCAGCTTCTAAAAATCATGGCCACTGACACTGGGAACTGAAATCACGGTGGAAATAATTGTAACCAAACAGACACTTAGACTATTGATAACCATCTGATTTCCATCGTATGATTCAAAGCAATGCATATTTAATATTTATTGTATAATTAAAAATATTGATAACAAATCTAGACCATCAAATTTGAATCCAATAGTTAAAAATGCGTAACTGTGTGATTGTGTCAATTTGCTGACTGCAAACCGTAGTCCCATGTTCTGCCTGCTACTTTGATGATTCATGATTGCTCGTCAGATCGTATGCCCTTGTGCTAGCAATCCATCATTCAAATCGATGCAATACTATTTGGCGAGTATTCAATCACATGAAACTATTATGAGACCTTATTAAAAGAAAGTAATTAAGCTTCAAAATAACTCAAATGTTTCATCATTTTCTTTACTTGATATGGTCTTACATTCTTCTCTTCTCTTGTATTCCCTCCATAATAAATTATACGTAAATTTAATTTTTTGATATATATGACTACATATATTAATTGTCAAATGTACTAAAAAAAAAATTAAATTTATTTATAATTTGTTACAGAGAAATGGAGTATGAAAGAATCCCAAATCAACATATATTATATATATATATCTCAATCTCAATAATAAAAATACAAATCATCTCTATAATATATAGATTTTTTTGAAATATAATCAATCATCATTATAATTAATGAGTATCTTTCAATCTCAAACAACAAAAAATTCAAACAACAATAACAAACTGGTGTATAATACTATATTTCTATAAACAATAATCAAACAATAAAAACCTGAAATAGTTTTGCAATATCATCATCATCATCAGTCATCACCCTTGAAAGAATCGATGATCAGTATTACTACCCTGCTGCTCTTTACCACCAATCATATTCATAGAAAAATTCTTATCTCCTTCAATTTCCCTATACTTAAGAAGATAAACCTTAAGAGGTTCAGCATATTCTTCAAAACCAAGTGTAGTCATAGCCCAAACAAGATCATCACCGTTTATTGTTTTCCTCTTCTCCTTCTGACACTTTTCTGATGCTTCTCCTGTTATGAAACTTATGAACTCTGATACACACTCTTGCATAGTTTCTTTTGATTCCTTTGATATCTTTGCTTTTGATGGTAAAGCTTTCTTCATGATCCTTCCCACGTTTGCTATGGGAAGGAGTCTTTCTTGTAGAAGTTCTTTGCTCCCTGATGCTGCTTGACCACCTGACTCTTCGTCTGATTCTGCCATAGATAGCTACCAGGCTTCAATAACACTAATAAATAACCACAACTTAAATAGCCGTTGTTGACTTAGTATATAAAAATAAAGGTAACATTGGTTAAGATTGATTATTGGGAAATTACTATTATATGTCAACAATAAATAATGTATTTATCATACAAATTTTTGTCATGATTGTAAAACAATCATATTGATATTTTTAAATTTTGACGCCTTCTAAATTTTATTTTTAAAAAACGAAGGGTTAAATATGTTTTTAGTCTCTACAAATATGCGACCCTGTATTTTTAGTCTCTATAATTTATTTATTTTTTAATTATAGTCCTTCTAAAATTTGACATCCTTATAAATGGTTCTTACCGTTAGTTTCCACTAACGGACGATGACGTGACATGTTTGACATGAAATAAACAAAAAATGAAATTGTCAATGGGGTAAGTCACATTTACCCTTCCCTTTATTATATTCAATTAATGTCATTAATCAATTCCTCTTGTCCCCTTCAAAATCCTAGTTGTCGTTCTCGAAGACAAAGAAGTTTGTACATCGGTGGTCCCAAACACAAGGTCCTTTGCTTTTCTGTCTCTGCGTGGTCCCTCACTTCCATTTGTGGCTTCCATAAGAGTACATATGAGGCATGTTATAATGAACTAATCACTCCTTTGAATAGCAAGAATAAATGGTCTAGAACCTCTGATCCCAATATGTTACCACCATTGTTCAAACGTGGAGCAGACAGGTCCAAAAAATTACGCATGAGAGAACCTGATGAAGTTAGCCAAAATAAATGGCAGAGAACTACCACTTCTTATAGGTGTAAAGTATGTTTTGAACTAGGTCACAATAAAAGGACCTACAAGAAGAACAAGCACATTGTTTATGCAAAACTTGACATTGGTGAGCCATTGCCAAGAGCAGATGAGCCAAGTGAAGATGTGCCTATGGAGGTGCCTACACAGGCCAGCTAAACTGCACAGACAACAAAAGGGATAATCTAATTTCTATTATATATTCAACTATTGTGCTATTTTAACATGCTATTTTGTATGTAATTGATTTGCTGATGTAATTATTTTGATACCATGGAAAGTCTAAGATAAAAAAATTCCAAACATGACAAATCTAAGAAACCAAAAGTGCAATCAAGTGGCACTGAAAATGTGAATGAAATTGCCAAAGTGAATGATGAAGCTGGAACAAGTGACATTGCACCAGTATCACAATATTCACCTATAGATAAATTCCAAGAGTTAGATGTTGAAACATTGGCTGTCTTGCTGGATTGGGATGATATCTTGGACATTCAACCTTTGAATGTGGACACCTCACCCATGAAGCCAAAATGTTGCACAAAGGACTCCTCTGCACAAACTGCTACATAAACTGGTAGCACAAATGATGCACAAAATGCATCACAAACTACTGCACAAAATGAAACTACTGCACAAATGATGCACAAATTGTTGCCCAAATACATCACAAACTACTGAACCCACTTCTGCTGCCAAGGCTAAGTCTGGACCAGGGGTTTATTATGGTGTATCTTCAAAAAGTGTCAAAACAAACCATTTAAACCAACAACATCATCCTCAAAACAATTGCAATCCAGGGCCAAAAAAGTAAAATCTGATGTCCAAGTTGTAAAAAGGCAAAGTGACAGACTCAAGACCCTCAAGACAAAGGTTGTTCTAGGTGCAGGTAAAAACCAAATGACCCTTTGTTCATAAATGAGGGGGGTGAAACCACGGAAGAATTGAGATCTGGTGTTGTTAACAAAAAGAAGTGGAATGACATATGTAAGGGTTTAACTCCGTGAAGCAAACTTACAGTAATGTTGTAACGCCCGTTTTATTTAATATTAAATTATATTATTATTTTTGAATTATCGTTTGACGATTGTTTTGACAACGAAAATAATTATATTAATCGGTATATTTATTAATATATTTAGCGATGTTTTGTTCGGTTCGGTAAAATATTTTTCGGACCGATATTTAATTAGAATTAAATTAACAAATTAAGTTAGAAATATAATTAGATGGTATGTGTAGTGTATTAAGAATAGTTGAGGGGCATTTGAGCAATTTAATTAAGTTAGCTAGTATGACATGTTATATTTATATCATTTCCTCCACCTTTCCAAACATAACACCCAAAATCACCAAAGTTGAGAAGTTTGAGAAAAGTTAGGGTTGGTTGAGGAAGAAGAAGAGAGCAAGAAGGAGAGCAAAGCTTGGCTTGAAGAATCATCTTGGATACCCAAAGCTTGCTAGGTAAGGGGTTTGATTTTCATTTCTTATATTTAGGGCTTGATGGATTTTAGTTTAATTTGGGAAAAATTGATAGATAATATAGAGTTGTGTTGGGTGATTGTTAGAGGGTTTAGAAGATTTGAGTTTGGTGTAGATTATATAAGTGCTGTTGTTTGTATGATATTGAAGAACAAAAATAGAAATGGAATTAGTAATGAAAATGGAATTAGTAATAAAAATAGAATTAGTAATGAAAATGGAATTAGTAATGAAAATAGAATTAATATAGGAAATGAAAAAAAAAATAGATATAAGAAGTGGTTTATGAAAGTTACAGGGAAAAAGATTAAGAAAGAAAAGAAACAGTGAAATTTCAAAGTTAAAACGAAATGGCTTTGGAATTAAGGGGGTGTGTGTGTGTGTGTGTGTTGGTGAGGCAGCCACCTCATGTCTAATGAGAAAGAGGGACGGAGTCCCCTTTATGTAGAGGAAATGATTTTCCTTACGTTTTGCTTTTTTTTTTTCTCTTAAATGGAACATTGTTTTTTTTTTACTGTCAACAAAATGAAAACAAAAAAACCTGCATAATTTTTATAGAAATACATTCTGTTTATTTATAAATCCTTAATTCCACCTAGTAGCTTTTGGTAACCATAAAATATAATTAGGGAGTAAGATAGCCGATTAAATTTAGAATCCGATAATGTTTCGATTTTCCGATTTGATAAATTGACGAACAAGTTGCTCGAATTCACGAAATTGACATGCTAGCTAATTTTGACGTGTAGAACGTAGTGGTGAAGTTAGTTTTTCGAAATTGCGAGTTTTTACGGAACGACCCGAAATAGGCTAAAATACGGTAAATTGACCCGGATTGAGTTTTAGTCATTTTAAGACGTATATGAACTATCCGATTTTGAAGTTGATGTTTATAAATTATGCCGGTAAATAAGAATGGTTTTCGCGACGATTATTGATGTTTTTACTAATTTTCCGTTTTTGGGAATTGATGGATTAATTGACGGTGATGTTTGCGACGGTGTATACAATTACGAATACTTGTTGTTTATGCGATGCGATGGCATGTTTATGTGATGTGAATAAATATGGCGAAGTAGACTTTATGTCAATTGTGATGAGCGATGATGATATGTTGTTGTGTGGTCTTTATGTATTGAGTCACATACATTTCATAGCGAAGAGGGCTTTATGCCAAGCGATGATGGCTTTTATGCGAGCGAAGTTGGACTTTATGCCAAGTGTCCCTAATTACGGACAAAGCGATGGGTACCACATGCATAACATAGTCGTGTCTCATGGAGTCCATTATGTTTATTTTGGAGTCGGTTATGTTTATGTTCGAGTTGTTTATCATTGAGTTCTTGATTGATGAATGATAATTGAATTGCGACGGTACATGGTGTTTTGTGTTGATGTGAAGATAATGATTATGTGATGAAGTTGATGTGTTGATTTATACACCAAATGCTAATTTAAAGTATGTAAGTTTAAATATATGTTGATATACTTTATTTAACTTATATCAATTATAATTTCCAACTATTTATATATTCCATCATTGTTTCTAATTATATGTTTTGGAATTATCTCACCCCTTTACTTGTTTCGCCGTTACTTGTATATTGGTAACGTGCAGGTGATCCCCGTGGATGAGAAGGATTAGCTCGAGTCACTTTATTTTGTGTCGTTCTGCTCTGGTCGTAGTAACACTCGGGATTTGGGCGACGATATTATTTTGATAGGATAGTTTGTATATACTATCTTATTATGTGATAACCTTGTGTATTGATGACAACATGATGTTATGTATATTTTGTAAACATATCCATTGTCTTTGTGAATATTCATATGCCTATATGATGAATTATGTATGATTCGGTATATCCGATTTTTGATGTGCATTATAAATGCTAATTGTTGGAAATGCGAAGATGTGATGCCTCAATTTTATTAAATGGAATTTTGAAACTCTGATTTTATTATATAATTATGCGGGTAGAATTGGGGTGTTACAAATGTAACTAAACATGTTTTGGAAGTTTTTTTGCAATCATCTATTTTGTTTCAGCCATCTGTTTGTTTAGTACAAATATTTTAGAACCTTTTTTGTAATCATGTGGTTGACTCAAGTGACCATACTGTTTGTAATGTACAATTATTTCAAAGTTATGCCTATCAATTACTAATGGTGCAATGATTATATAGTGACCAATTATGGTATTTATGTTAACTTATATGAGGAAAAATATTTCTGTCAAATAATACCTCAATTTATAGGTGGATTATAGGTCAATTGTTAAACAACAACATCTAATGTAATTTGCAACAACAAATACATGTCACATTTTAAAAACAACAACAATTCTAGAACAACAACATTCTGTTACAAACTATTCTATTACAATTCTAAAATAACAACATTGTGTTACAAATAATTCTAAAACAACAACATTGTGTTACAAAAATTCTAAAACAACAACGTTGTGTTACATTTCAGACAAAACTACACATTACTGGTTATTGTAAACACTAACAAAACACTTCAATTATACCATAGACCTTCAACTTTTACATTCTATTACATATCACTAAAAACTACAAATTGACCATTAAAGAAAAAATGAGGCAAAATGTCTTCATCTTTATACATAGGCCATCCGACTTCAACTGAATCTGTAATTCCACATTCTTCTTCATTGCTGACTCATACAACTCCTTCAATGTTTCAACAGACTTAATCTCCCTCAAATTGGTTGAATCATTCTTCAATTCTTCATCTAAAGTCTCCATTACACCGTGCCCAGTTTCCATATCATCATCCCATTCAAAGAGATTGAATGTTTGATCGTTTTGCCAAAAGGGACATCTCTAGAATAGTCTCCCTCGATTACGACCATTTTTTCAACGATAAGAAATCATACGAAGATTTCAAGCACATGTTCTCCATCGACGGCTACTCACACTAGTTGACTGAACTGATACTGATTTGCTTCTAAGTGAAGAAGATAACATACCTAGTGAAAGTCTTGTGTAAGAGGGAGAATGAAGTGCAAGAAGAATAACAACAAGGAAGAAGATGAAAATCTAATTTGGGGGGAAGAAATGCTATTAGGGTTGTCTATTTTGACTTAAATATACAACCATTAAACATAATTGTAAATGTCTTCCTACGTGTCAAATCATTATAACGCACATGGCAAGCCACATCATCGTCCGTTAGTGGAAACTAACGGCAAGGACCACTTATGAGGACGTCAAATTTTAGAGGAACCATAATTCGAAGAAAATATTTATAGGGAGTAAAAATGAAGGGTCGCGTATTTGTAGGGACCCCTGGTATATTTAACCCAAAAATAAATTACATTTTCTTACTGTTGAGATTTTGAACTGTGGGAATAAATTGTATTAGTCATGTATTCTCCTCTCACCGTTAACAATTATTTTGTTTTTTTATAATAAAAATGAAACTTTATTATTTATTTATTTTGAATCAAAGAAAATATAATAATTGAAACAACAAGAAATACACATTGATCGCTAGGATCCAGCCTTCAAAAAATCCAAAAGACAAAGAGACAAATTAAGACATCATCAAAATAGCTATATGTGGTCTAAGCAAAAGACTAGTCCACCCTCTATAAACTATCATATCAATAATTTTTAAAAAATATATTCCTATTATCATTTACACTATGCTCAAAGCAAATATCATTATGATACTTTCATATCTTGTAGATAGTCTATGTAAAAGCCAGTTTGACCAGGCATACTCTCCAACTTTTTCCTTTATAGTGTTGCAATATCTACTTCTGTTCATCATCCCACTTCATCGGGTCATTGGAGCCAATAGTTAAAGATGGCATATATCACACTCTTTATGAGATGTACTCTATTAGCATAATTCAACAACTTTGGACTCTAATGAGTGATTTTTCCCACTATCTTATCCACTAGACGCATGTAATGATTAATAGACAACTTTTTTGCTGGTTAGAGGCACCGCTAAGTACCTAAAAGGTAAGGTACCTTCCTTGTAAGAAGTCAAGTTTAGAATCTCCTACTTGGCACTATCAGCCACCCCCTTCAAAATAGATTCTACTTTTACATGGATTGACTTTGAGGCCAATAGAGACAATAATTTTTTTTTAGGGTTTGTTGCATCATGCCAATGGAACCATAGTCACCCCTAGAAAATATGAGGAGGCCATCTACAAAAGTGAGGTTATTGATCTGTAACTTCTCACATTTGGTATGGTGGTTAAAATTGGGATTCTTATGCATTTTATGGAGGGACCTGTTGAGATATTCCATGGTAATGACAAAAAGAAGAGGGTATGAAAGGTCACCTTGTCTAATACCTCTTATATCATCCATACTTCCAGTGTAAGTCATTGATGTTAAAATTGTAAAAAACAATTAAACTTTAAGAATGATCCAAGTAACAAATTGTCTAGGTACACCAATCTCTTTCAAGATAAACTCTAGAGCATGCAAATCCACCATGTCATATGCTTTTTGAAAATCAAGTTGCATCATGCATCTAGGTGCCCCTCCCTTTCTAGTGTAGCCCTTAATAAGCTCAAAAGCCAATATAATGTGGTTATGGATCTTCTGGACAGGTATAAATGATGCTTGGCACTGGTTGATGATGCTCCCAAGGACCCTTCCAAGACTAGCAAAAGGATTTTGGATATGATCTTATAGAAGGTTGTGCAATCAGCTATAGGTTTGTAGTATTTTACCATCTTAGCTTTAGAATGTTTTGGAATAAGGGTAACCAATGTGTTATTGAAAGCTTTGTACAAAGAATCCTTTTCAAAAAAATCTCTCACTTCTTCTATCAAATCCTCTTTTATGGTATTCCAACTGGCCTTGAAAAATTTTGCATCATAACCATCCATGGGGCTTTTAAGTCCCCATTTCCTTTGAGGGCATTTCTGATTTCAAGTTTAGTCACAGGGGCATTCAGGCTAAGCCTTTGCTCCATAGTAAGTTGAGGTCCCTCTCTCATAACAGTAATATCAACTTGATTCAAGTTCACTTCTTTAGTACCCATTAAACCACCACAAAACTCAATAACTTCTTTCATTATGTCTTCATTCTTATGAATAAGAGTGTCATCATCTTTGTACAATAAACTCAAGCTAGTGGTAGAATATTTGGCCTTAAGAAAATCATGGAAATAAGATGAGTTACTATCTACCTCCTTATTCCACTCACCTTTTGCCTTTTTCCTTAGTAATTTCTCATCAAGCTCATGCCAACAAATGATTTTCTCAATACACTTATTAATCTCTTCTATCTTTAATACATTCATTCTATCTGTTGTGAGCTTTCATTCTATCTTCAACACATTTATTCAACTTTTTTAGAGTTATTTGACGCCTCTTCAACTTATGCCACAAGATATACATGGGTCTACCCTCCATAGGTTGGTTCCAATTACAAGCAACAATGTTATGATATTCCTCCATATTAACCACACTATTAATGAACTTGAAATTAGTTCTTTTGAACTCTCTGTTCTCCTGACCAGACAAGCATAACAATACATAATATGAAACACCGGGAGGCTTAATTTTCATAGTCATATCGACATTGTTTTGGAGCCAAGCAATATTCTCAAGCATTCGATCTATTCTTGAATAAAGGATTCCTTATGTGTGCTTATTAGACCATGTGTAAAAGTACTATATGCTATGTTTCTCAAATAGACATGTATTCACATCATGTTATTCATATTCACGTGTTCATTCTCTGTCACCAAGTTGCCACCAATTTTGTCCATATACTTAACCATATTATTTTAAAGTCCTTGATAAGGAACCAATGGCCTTGCTGATTTCTATGGACATCCTCCAAATATTTCCACAACAATCTTCTTTGGTCAAGTTGGTTTAGAGCATATATGGTTGTCATCCAAGATTTGAATGTACCATTAATGTCAAAAGTCGCACAATGAATCATCTGGTTAGTGCTTCTAACATGCCTGGTGTCAATTTTACCATAATCTAACTCCAACCATATCCCACCATTAACATTTTATGGTAGTTATATAATTATCTACCTCTAAGGTTGAGCTTTTCCATATCCTTATTATCCTTGTCATTATTTACTCTAGTCTCTAACAGAAAAATAATCTCAGGGTGAAGCTTAAGGAGAGAGGGGAGCTAATCTTCCTTACCTTACCAAATTTATTTAGCCCCCTAACATTGGCCATTGTCATGGGGCACTAGAGTATCACCTAAACCCCCTAATACCTCATAACTATTCATACAATGAATTGTTGTAGATGAATTATCCAATTGAACAAGTTTACCTTTGTCTCTAGTAGCTTTGTCCATAGTGTCAGTCATCCCTCGTGTGTTCTCCAGAATCTCTAGTGCTTGCCTCCTTAGTTGGTACCTCAACATTTTTTGTGATAGCTTTCCCTTCATCTGGTAGTCGAGGCTTAGCTTTCAATTATTTCTGAATTTTAGCCTCACACTTGTGTCCAACCTTTTAACATTTTTCACAGAATGAGCGTTTACATTCATACTCTATAAGTTGTTTTAACTTTCTCCCATCCCTATCGTTGATGGTGATTTCTTTAGTCAACTCATGCGTTATATCTACCTCCACCTGAATTCTAGCGTACGAAACCCTAAGCTTGTTGGTTATAAACTCGTCAGTTACCAGAGGTGTACCAATATCGCTTTTAATATTACTCAGACTCCTCACACCCGATAGATGCAGTGGAAGTTGAGGTAGTTTGATCCAAATTGGTAATGTTTGCAACATATCCTCCATTAGATTGAAACCATGTGTTCATTCTCTTAGCAAAACTGGCATTTTCCTGGTGGTGTAAGGCCCTTTCATCACCATTGTATCCTTATTTAGTAAATTACATTTTCCATATTTAGGAATCCTAACCGCGACGCCATATTTATTTATTTTTAAATTAAAAATAAATTACATTTTTCACAGTTAGGAATTCTAACTGTGGAAAAAGAACTACATTGGCCATTGGTTCCACTCTCAGCGCTATCAATTTTGTATTTTATTTATATTATAAGTGACACTTTTTTTTTAATTAAAACTAAATTACGTTTTCTCACATTTGGAAATTTGAACGGTAGGGAAAAGTCACTCAATTTTGTTTTTCCAAAATATATAATGATCTACGTTTATTCACTTTTGCATAATTAGTAGCACTGCACCAAACCAAACAGAATAAGAGTAGAAAATAAAATAAAAAATTTAAAACTATCTAATAAAATAAAATTAAAATTCAAAATTAAAGACGTCACACACATATTGCTTTGTTTAAATTATTAACAACTTCGACAACGAAACACAAAACTTGATGACTTTCTTAGCAAGTGTACTAATACAATCGAAGTAATAAAATAATTCGTCTCCACAGGAATTGCAAATTTGAACAAAGCAACTTGATGAAAATAATGATTGATGAAGAATTTATTGTTCCTCTTGCGCCTCCTTCATTCACTCTCAAACCCTTACTCTCATAATCTAAAGTAAAGTGATAGAAACAAAGTAGAATTATGAGAAGAATGGGTCCAATATTGTTTATATAGTAGTTTTGAGAATTAACACAACTGTCCTTACAAATTTACCATATTCTCTAATGATTTCCACTAGGATTCTTATATCTCATTAGACATGATAGTTTATCATTAATAGGTGATAATCATCATTATAGAATTAGGGCGCACACAAACACACACAGACTATATATATATATATATATATATATAGAGAGAGAGAGAGAGAGATTGAATTTTTACGCGTATGAAGTGATTAATGCAAAGGGAATTTGAGAGCTCAACAACATAAGTATCATTGTGTGATTCTCAATGATCGAAATTAGTCTCGTGAAAATCTCAAATTTTCCAAATTTTAAAAAAGAGACTAAAAAAGGGGGTAACGATGTTAATTTTGTTTAAATTTGTTTGTGTAATTTTGATGTTTTACTTTATTTTTCGCTATTTATAAATTATCAATTTATATGTAATTTGATTCTATCATTTTACTGTATTAGATTATATCATTTTACTGTATTAGATTATATCATTTTATTTGTTATTTCATTTCGTCGTTTTATCATAGAAATGTACCTTGAGTTAACCCTCTATCTAACTTAGACTAAAACCCATTATAATTGTTTTTTTTTTTGTTTGAACATATGGTCAAAGTTAACTATATGTGTACCTTGAATCTAAAGTCAGAAATTTTAAATGAAGAGTTTTTGATGTTTTATTTGAATCAATCATATGTTTGACTCAAATCAATAATTTAATGTGAAACTTGGATATTGGCTTTGTATTTGAAATTCTAATCAAGAAGTTGTTAATTTGAATTATACGACAGTTTGACTCGAATCACAACCAGATATGACTTGAATCATGGTCACTCTGGAATGTGTAACTTGAATAATGAAATTACATGATTCGAATTACATGATTCAAATTATGAATCTAATCAATTATGTCACTTCTAGATTTTATCACCTTGATTCAAATCATTATTTCCTTTATTCAAATCTATAATAGGTGGGAGAATTGACTTGGTTGTTTTGCGTTTTATTGCAAATGTTGCAGTTAGCAAGAGTCGCCACCAACTTTACTTTTATATAATAAAGGAAAGGTGAAAAGAACAGGAAAGACCTTTTATCGATTTTGAATTCAGGGGAGTAAGTTATGAAAAAGGAAGGTGTTAGCACCCTTTTCATCCGTAGTTATTTACGGGCTCTTAATTGCTTAGCTCACTTTTGAAAACTTGCTCTCTGTGTGTGTGATTTGTTTGAAAATATTTTGCTTTGACTTTGTAACGATTCTTGTATTAGTCCTCAAGAATGTATACTAAGTGTTTGAAAATATTTGTTTGAAATGTGAGGTATGAAAAGTATTTTGTTTTGAGCAAGCAATAAAGAGTTATTACGCACTCAAAGGTCGTTTCTTATTATTTTCTTTCTCCTTTAGGATAGTGTTATCCATTGCATTAGTTGGTAGGTAAACCCATCTATTGGATGTGAAGGTACAAGCATAGGGTCATCGTATGGTCATTGAAGGCAACATTGTAAGGATACCTTAGTAATTCGAAGGGACTATCATCATTTAAACCGTAGGTAACATCGAGAGACAAGATCATATATTCGTAGGCAACATCGAGGGTCATCGAGGGACTATGATATTTATATCAAAGGGATTATGATGATGTTATTCGTAAGCGTCTTTGATAATGGTACCCCTACGTTCGAGGGATATAACCATGTTTATCCGAAGGCAACAAGAGAGGATACCCTAAGGGTGCAAGTTTGAGAGTGTGTTATTTTCAGATATTTTTATCTTTAAATTAGGGTTATCTAAGATTGATTTTAAATCTTACCATACAAACCCTAATTAACATACATCTAGAAGTTAATATGTACATAAAAGTAAATTGCGGAAAGATAAAGGTGCTACGCTATTACATAGCTTTGGGACATTTATATAATAGAAGGTGTGGGAAACTAAATTAACCTAGGCTATTACATTCCATTAGCAGTTACATAATAGAGAAAAATGCAAGAAAATAATGATCTACGCTATTACAAAAATAACCTTGCGACCTATACATCGATTTTTAATATTATATGCAAAACAAAATAAATAAATTAAGAGAAAATTATTTTAAACATTATGAGAACACTATAAACCCTAATTACTAAAAGAAAAATATTTTTGGTGTTTTTCTGATTGATTTTAAATGATAAAACAAATTAAAAGTTAAATAAACATTAATTAAGAAAATAATTTAATTAAATGAAAAATAAAATATTTTTTGTGTCAAAAATTAATTTAACACTTTACTGACCTAAATCTAAAAAGAAAATATTTTTAGGGTTTTTTATAATAGGGAAAAGAATTTTGAAAAGAATTAAAAATAAGTTGAAAATCAAAGGAAATTAGAAAATGTTAAGAAAACGAGTAGTAAAAATTAGATTTGGCCCTGGAAGGTGTTGAACTCGTGACCTTAGGGTCACAGGTTCAAAAGTGAACCACTGAACCACATGCATGTGGTGATATAATCTCGCCTCCAATAGTATGTGTGTGATAACCTGTAAAAATCAGAAAAATTGAAAAAGTGCAAAAAGGCAAGGATCGAACCCGTCCCTTGAGAGAGTGAGAGGACTAGCGCGCGCATGATTAACCACTGGGGTGGTGATACATCCATGAATTAACCTAAACTCATAAATATATATGTTATTTTTAATTCAAGAAATCTGATTTTTTCAAACCAAACGTGTGTGGGCCCAGTATTATTCAAATGGACGAATCATGTCATGCCACGTCTGCCCTCGTCGGGGTCAACAAAGTCAAAGACAACGGAGTTGTATATTGCCTTTGATGAGAAAATATTTGATTGGTAATTTGCATCAAATATTTACTTTTTTACTCAATATTATACCAATCAATTCCATGCATTTTTTCCAGCTTTCATGGACTCATTTGGACCTCAAGGAACTCAACAATCAAGCCCACACGCCTTGAAGTCTTTCCTTGCATTTTATTTTAATTATGGTATTTGGAAAATGACTTCTAGCAAAGAATAAATTATTATATACACCACCAAAGACTTCAATAGTATCCAAAGAAGGTTGTTGTAGAACAAAGCTAGGAGTTTTTCAAAACAAATTGGATAGAACAAGGGTTCAGACAAGGAACTTGTAGGATCGAGTAAATATAGTTGCGAAATTAAATTTGGAATGGAACTTTATGTCTATAATAATTCTTAAGTCAATATCAAAAGAAGATATCTTAATTTCAATAATTTTAGAGTGTTCTGCTACAACATAATGTATTTTTTTATTTAGACATTTGTTATCTTAAGCATTAATTGTCTTTTAAAGGCTTTGCGTTGTTTAATTATCCATTATAACCAAAAAATGTACATCTATTTTCAAAAAGAAGAAAATCTTACAAATTTTCAATGGCTTACCATTGAGTACTAGACTAAGTGCAAAGTGAGGCCAAAAGTGATGAACTAGTATAAACTCGATGTACAATATCTCTCTCGCCCTCCCTATCTCTCTCTCATACATTCTAACATAGACATACGTGACTTCTATTTTGATACTTATTCATGTTTCATATTGATATATTTTATCTGCTTATATTATCTAAGTGTTGGACTATGATAAACTCAATTATTTAGGAATTATGTTTAAAGTTTATAATTAAATGAACTCTTGTGTTTATTGACCATTCAACTAATAAAATTCAATTTGAACTATGTGTTAAAATTGAATTCTGACAATTGTGGAATTGCTTGTTTAAGCAACTTCGTTTTTCTAAAGTGATCTGACTTATGATATTCTGAAGTGTTAGATGTTACGTCCACTTGTTAATTGTATATATCTCTTTTAAAACTTTTATTTTTGAAGAAAATGGTTTTGATAGATCAATTTTGGAGGAATGGCCTCAAAGATTGTCTTTTAATTAGATCTAACGACTTCAAAAGTTGAGGATATTGTTTAAAACAATTTGAATGACATGTTCTATAGAACTCTCATATTCAAAAGAAGAATATATATGAATGAATGAATGGTATACTGATTATTTCATATTTCATGATTACTCTTATCTTTATAAAATACAAAAACTATGCAGAGAAGCTTGTTAGTGCGTGAGACACTTTTATTGAGGAGAGAAAGAGAGAATAATAAAAGAAATAAGGATTCTATTACTCACTAGAAATTGTATTGTACAAAATAAGGCTACACACTATGACTATTTATATACAATCCTAATTGGGCTTGAGCATACACAACTTGGATTATATTTAAATATTAAATCTAATCAAATCTAATATAATATTTCAACATACCCCCATAATTTAAGTTGTTGGACCTACGCTAATCATAGTCGATCTGAACTATTCCTAATTTCTTTCTCAAATTCATGAATTTGTCGATCTTCGTTCCTTTGGTGAAAACGTCGGCCAACTGTGATTCACTTGAGCAATTCTTAACTTCAAGTTTACCTCAATCTACCTTTTCCCTCAAGAAGTGAAACCAAGCTTCGATATGTTTACTTCTTCCATGCAGAACTTGATTCTTTTCCAGATTTAAGGCTGACTTGTTGTCGATTTGCAATACTGGAGGTTTCTTCACTTTGATAGCCATTTCTTTAAGTATTGATCTGATCCAAATTGCTTAACAAGAAGCTTTTGATCCTTCTATATATTCAGCTTCGCAAGATGAAAATGCCACCACAGGTTGCTTCTATAGGATTAGGGCACCAAATACTTGAAAGAAATATCCATCCATGCTTATTTGATCTTCCTTATCTCCACAACAATCAGCATCTGAAAAAATAATTAATTATTGCTTCTTTTCCTTCAAAATCTCATCGAAATAGAACTCTAAATTTCATTGTTCCTTTTAAGTATCTCAAAATTATTCTAGCAGCTTCATGTGCGACACTCTTGGGTCACCCAAGAATCTACTTACTAATCTGACTGCAAAACCTATATCAGGTTGATTTTTGCACACATTCCTCAAAGATCCCATAAATTGCTTGAACAAAGTTACATCGACTTTGTTTTACAATCCATTCTTCTCCATCTTCACATTTGGTTCGATAGGTGAGGATGCATGATTCAGATCATCCATTCTAAATATCTTCAGTATCTCATTGACATACATCTTGATGTATCACCATACCTTGCTTCAACATTTAAAATTCCATGCCCAAGAAATAAGACAATTTTCCCAGATCTGACATTCCAAATTCCTTCGTCGCCAGCTCTTTGAACTTCGACAAGTTCTCCAAACTATTTCCAATTACTAGCAAGTTATCAACATACAAGAAGATGATTGTTATATCTTGTTCTACAACCTGAACATAGACACCATACTCTGATTTACGTTTGACAAATCCCAATTCGACTAAGTATGAGTCGGTCTTCTTAATCCATGCCCTAAGTGCCTGCTTGAGGCCATATAGCGCTTTGTGCAACTTATCAACTTTACTCGCTTCCTTCTGAATCACAAACCCAGGAGGTTGTGTGACATAGACCTCTTCTTCTAAAAGACCATTAAGAAATGCTGATTTCACATATAAGTTAAATGTCGACCATCCTCGGTTACATGCCAATGCTACCACTAGTCGAACAGTCTCCAATCTTGATACTGGAGCAAATACTTCAGAGTAGTCAAGTCCTGCTCTTTGAAAAACCTTGAGCTACTAATTTTGCTTTATGTCTTTTCATCAACCCATCTGCATTGTGTTTCAACTTGAACACCCACTTTACTTCGATAGCTTTTTTATGTGCTAGAAATTTGACTAACTCCCAAGTGTTGTTTCTTTCGAATGCCTGTAACTCTTTGACCATAGCTAACTTCCATTTGTTAATCTTTAAAGCCTCGCTATAGTTGATTGGTTCAACACCTGCAAGTAGAGCAAAATGAACTAATTTTCCATCTGGTGTTACTTCATCATCACCAATCACTTAATATTTCTGTAGTCTTGTTGGAATAAATCTAGTTTGTTGAGGTCTATGGCTTATGCTAGCCACACTCTCTTCGACTTCGACATTTTCTGGAATGTCAGCAACTGCTTCAACTTCGATTGGAATATTAGCAATTTCTTCGACTTAATTAGTTTCTTGGTCAAAACCATAACTCATCAACGGATTTTTAATTGCATCATTAGAATTCCAATCCCATGCAAAAAATTTATCAATCACAATATATATACTCAACACAATCTTCTCATTAATTGGATTGAATAGCCCGTATGCACCAGTTTTATGATATCTTACCATAATCATAGGTTCACTTTTTTCATCAAGCTTCCTTTTTCTCGTATCAAGAATATTCTTGTAACATATAGAGACAAACACCTTTAAATGACTTACTAATGATCGTTTGTCACTCCACACTTCTTCGGAAACCTTATTCTTTAATATCTTGGTAGGGAACCTGTTTAGGATATAAACTGCAATCGAAACAGCTTCTCCCCATAAAGTTATTAGCAAATTCTTCTCTGTCAGCATTCATCTCTCCATATCCAATATAGTCATATAAATTTTTTGTACAATTCCATTATTTTGAGGTGTATAAGGAGCAGTTACCTCATGATTGACACAATGTTTTACATAGAAATCTTCAAACATCTTGGATGTGTATTCGCCACCTTCATATGTTTGCAGAACTTTGATCCTTTTCTCACTCTGGTTTTCGACAAGTATCTTGAATATCTTAAAGATTTCGAATACTTCGTCCTTTATCTTGATCACATAGATCCACAACTTTTGACTGAATTTATCGACAAATGAAACAAAATATATGTTTCCACCAATAAATGGTATGTTCTTCGAATGGACCACATACATCTGAATGTATCACTTCAAGAATGTAGGATGATTTCATTGGCATAGTCAAAATGAAAGAATTTATAGATTACTTTCCTACTAAACAACATTCACAAAGTTTGTCAGGCATCTCCAGACTTGGAATTCCAGTAACCATATATTGAGTAATCAATTGATTTAGTGATTGATAATTCAAATGTCCAAACCTCAAATGCCACAACCAACTTTCCTTGTGGTCAACAACATTTTTGAAACATTGAACTTATGTCGAACTGATCATAGTCTTAAATGTCATATTCTTTGGCAACGAAGATTTTAAGACCAAATTGTTCTTGGTGTCGAACAATTTCAAAGCTCCATCTTTCATAACAACTGAGAAGCATTTTTTGACCAGTTTTCCAGCACTTATAAAGTTGCACTTAATTTTAGGTACATAAAGCACATCTTTAATCATAACTTTCTCTCCATTACTCATTTGAAAAACTATGTTGCTAGTACCTTCTGCTTACAATGAACTATTATCAGCAAGTTTTACCTTGCTCTTCTTCGACTCGTCGTAGCTTGCAAACCACTTATTTCGACCAATCATGTGATTCGATCAGTCTGAGTTGAGGAACCAGATATTGGATTCGACATTGTTATCTACAATTGCAACCATAGCCACCATACGACCTTCAGAATCATCTGAATCTTGGTGTGCAAGGTTCGCTCCTTCATACTTGCCTTTTATCAATCCATTGTCTTTCATGTACCAATAATGTTTAGCCAAGTAACCCCACTTTTCACATTTATAACACTTCATACCTTTCTTATCTTCTTTGTCCTTTCGATATTTTCCTTATCTCCTTTTTGAGGATTCAAAAGATCTATCTTCAACCTTATTCTTGTGGGGATTCGACCAATATTTATTATCTTGAGTCTTGTTGAACTTGAATTTAAATTTGTTGGAATCACCATCCTTTTTCCATGGCTGAGCTTGTAGAGTTTGTATCGAGTCTTGAACTTTTTTCCTTTCAACAATGCTCATCTTATGAACCTCCAACGAACGAACCAAATCTTCCACTTTAGTGGTTTCAAGATTGTTGGATTCATGAATAGCCACAATAACGTGATCAAAGTGAGAGGTTAACATTCTCATTACCTTATTAACTATCATGTTATCAATTATTGTTTCACCACAATCCTTTATGAGATGAACGAGTTTCCGAACCTTCGACATATATTCTACAACTTTTTCATCTTCTTCCATCGACAACAACTCATATTGTTGATGCAGGGTTTGTAACTTTACAACCTTGACTTTCTCACATCCTTCATAATACTTCACCAAAATATCCCATGCCTCCTTCATCGTTTCAGCACGAGATTTTGTCGAAATTAGCAGCATCACCAGTCGTCTGAATGAAATAAGCGACCTTGTAATCTTTCTTCTCGAATTCATTATGGGATGTTTTCTGTGCTTTGGTTGCATTTGCATCCAGCGCAGGAACGTTGTCGGTAACCACCTCTAGGGTTTCATGGAAGCCAAACAAGAATTGCATTTATTTTTTCATCGGATCTAATTTTTACCGTCAAGCATTGGAAGAGAATTCAAAATACCCTTATCACTAGTCATTTTCACAACGGTTGATTCATTTGCCCTGAAAACACGATCTTTGACGTAAAATTCTTGAAAACTCGATAAGAACAATAATTGAAAGCTCTGGATACCAATTTGTTTGTGCGTGAGTCACTTTTTTATAAAGAGAGAAAGAGAGAATAATAAAAATAAAAATAAAAATTCTATTATTCATTAGAAATTGTATTTTACAAAATAAAAATATACACTATGATTATTTATATAGAATTATAATTAGACTTAAATATACATAATTTAAATTATATTTAAATATTAAATTTAATATAATATTTCAACAACATTCACAAACTACATGGACTCACTTATTGGAACCATACATTTATTGTCACTAAGAGAGCCTATCTAAGAAAAAGTTAGATATACTTTATTTTTGGGTTTGTTAATCTTCTTGTAACTTTTTTATTCTTTTCTTATTTATTGTATCTTTTAGTTTAAAAAAATAACAACTATTTGAAACGGAGGAAATGTTTGTTTTAATTATATCTATTTTTAGTTATATAAATGATAAAATTATAATTGATTAACGTGTAAAAGGTTCTAATAGTGCATCAAAATTATTCTCATTTTTAGGTTTTGACAAAAATAAAACTTATTCTCATTTTTTTTGTTTCATTGCTAAATTATTCCAATTTTCTGATTATATAATAAGGGACTTGGGCTGTGAGTCATGTTGGACAGGCATTTGATTTGGATGGGCCTTGTGTCAAATAATCCATAATTAATCCTTAATCAAATCACACGCCACTATAATATTCCCACTAATTGGATTGCTATGATGATGTCAAACCATGATTCGTCAAACCATCATCAGTGTTCCAATCAACAAATGCCACCTTCCAAACACTTTTCAATTTAAAGGGTAGTGCTCATTGAAGATGGAATACCCACATTCATGATTCATCACTTAAGGGAATGACTCATGAGTTAGCAAGATGATATTAGAAGTGTGATTTATGATTAATTAGAAGAAACATTATTTTGTAGTATCATATTGATAACGGTTTTAATATAAATTAAATATAAAAAAATCATCATGATACGAGATAGGTTGATTAATTTTTTTTAAGTATAAATTAGATATTTTATGTGTGCAATTATAAAAGTTAATTTTTCCAACTTTTAAAAATTCTTGTATCTTCTCATTCAAGTGATCTTGGATAATATTTTGATTGATCAAATGTATAGAATAATTTACAAAGTATGATATTTATAGAGAAAATTATTTTACAGGCCATAAAATTATGTGTAGTTGAAATGTGTCTTATTCGACTATTTTATCCATACATAAATGTTAACTTCATTTTGAAATATATGAAACCCTACGTCTGACTTGTGTCCTGTGTTTTTTCTGCTAGTGCGTGAGTCATTTTTAGTGAGGAGAGAAAAAGAGAATAATAAAGGAAATGAAGATTTGTATTATTCAATTGTACAAATAATAATGATACAGACTAGGACTATTTATATACAACCTTAATTGAGTTTGGGTTTACACAATTTGAATTATATTTAAATATTAAATCAAATCAAATCAAATATAATATTTTAACAAATCTAATTTAATATTTCAACACACCTCCATAATTCAAGTTGTCGAACATCCTCAAAAATAATCAATCTGAACTATTCCTAATTTCTTTCTCAAATTCAGGAATCTGTCAATCTTCAATCCTTTGGTAAAGATGTCGGTCAATTGTGTTTCACTTGAGCAATGCCTAACTTCAAATTCACCTTGATTTATCTTTTCTCTTAGGAAGTGAAATCTAGCTTTTGATATGCTTACTTCTTCCATGCAGAACTGGATTTTTCGCCAGATTCATGGTTGACTTGTTGTCAATTTGAAACACTAGAGGTTTCTTCACTTCAACAGTCATTTCTTCAAGTACTGTTCTGATCCAATTTACTTGACACGCAACATAGGATCCTGCTATATATTTAGCTTCGCAAGATGACAATGCCACCACAGGTTGCTTCTTCGAACACCATGAGATTGGGACACCAAATACTTGAAAGAAATATCTAGTTGTGCTTATTCAATCTTCCTTATATTCACATCAATCAGCATCTGAAAAACAATTAACTATTGCTTCTTTATCTTCATAATTTTGCCGAAAAAGTATTCCACAGTTTATCGATCCCTTCAAATATCTCAAGACTCTTCTTGCAGCCTTCATATGTGACACTCTTGGTTCACTCATATATCTGCTTACTAATCCAACAACGAAACCTATATCAGGTCGACTATTGCATAAATACCCAACAGGTCCCACAATTTGCTTGAACAAAGTTATATCAACTTTGTCTTCCTCTCCATTCTTCTCCAACTTCACATTTGGTTTGACAGGTGAAGATGCAGGTTTCAAATCATCCATTCTGAATCTCTTGAGTATCTCTTTGACATACTTCCTTTGATGTAGCACCATACCTTGCTTCGTTATTTGAAATTCTATGCCTAAGAAATAAGACAATTTTCCCATATCCGACATTTCAAATTCCTTCGTCATCAACTCTTTGAACTTCGACAATTCTTCAAGCTATTTCTAGTTACTAGGAAGTCATCAACATATAAGAAGATGATTGTTATATCTTGTGCTACAACTTGAACATAGACACCATACTCTAATTTGCATTTGATAAATCCCAATTCAACTAAGTATGAGTCAATCTTCTTGTTCCATGTCCTAGGTGCCTGCTTGAGACCATAGAGCGCTTTATGCAACCTATATACTTTACTCGTTTCCTTTTGAATCACAAACCCAGAAGGTTGTGTGACATAAACTTCTTCTTCTAAAGGACCATTTAGAAATGTTAATTTCACATCTAAATGAAATGTCAAACAACCTTGGTTGTATGTCAATGCTACTACTAGTCGAACAGTCTCCAATCTTGCTATTGGAGCAAATACTTCAAAGTAGTCAAGTCCTTCTCTTTGAAGAAAACCTCTAGCTACTAATATTGCTTTATGTCTTTCTATCGAACCATCAGCATTGTGTTTCAACTTGAACACCTACTTCACTTTGATAGCTTTTGTATGTGCTGGTAATTTGATTAACTCCCATGTGTTGTTTCTTTCAATTTCATCTAACTCCTCGACCATAGATAACTTCCACTTGTTACTCTTCAAAGATTTTCTATAGTTGATTGGTTCAACACCTGCAAGTAAAGCAAAATGAACTAATTATCCATCAGGTGTTACTTCATCATCTCTAGTTACTTCATAATCTTGAAGTCTAGTTAGAGGGACTCTATTTCGTTGTGGTCTATGGCTTGTGCTAGCCACTCCCTCTTCAACTTCGATATTGTATCACCATTTGCTTCATCTTCGACTTCGACAAGATTCTCAATAATTCCTTCGACTTCGACTGGATTCTCAGTAATTCCTTCGACTTCAACCTTATCAATTTCTTCAACAAAATCACGGCTCATCATGGGCTTGTTAATTGAATTACTAGAATTCCAATCCCAGGAAGAATTTTCATCAATTACAATGTCTCTACTCAACACAATCTTCTCATTAACTGGATTGAATAGCCTGTATGCACCAGTTCTATGATATCCTACTAGAATCATAGGTTCACTCTTGTCATCAAGCTTCCTTCTTCTTGCATTAGGAATATGCTTATAACACATAGAGCCAAACATCTTCAAATGTCTTACTGATGGTCGTTTTCCACTCCATACTTCTTCAGGAACCTTGTTATTCAATATCTTGGTAGGGCTCCAGTTCAAAATATAAACTGGTAGGGCACCTGTTGAAAAACTATATTGTCATTACCTTCTGCTTATAACGAACTGTTATCAACAAGTTTTACCTCACTCTTCTTCGACTTATCATAGTCTGCCAACCATTCCTTTCGACCAGTCATGTGATTCAAGCAGCCTGAGTCGAGGAACCAGATCTTAGATTCGACATGGTTATCAGCAACTGAAGCCATAACCACCATACCACTTTCAGAATCATCTGAAGCTTGGTGTGCAAGGTTCGCTCCTTCGTCCTTTCCTATCGATCCCTTGTCTTTTCTGTACCAACAATTCTTGGCTACGTAACCCCACTTTTCACAATTATAGCACTGCACACCTTTTTATCTTCTTTGTCCTTTCGATAGTTTCCTCCTCCCCTTTTCGAGGATTCAGATCTTTGACCTTATTCTTGCGGGGATTCGACCAAGGTTTCTTGCCTTGAGTCTTGTCGAACTTGCATTAGAATTTGTTGGAACCACCATCCTTTTCCATGACTGAGCTTGCAGAGCCTATATCGAGTCTTGAGCTCCTTTCCTTTTGATAATCCTCATCTCATGCGCCTCCAATAAACCATCCAAATCTTCCACTTTAGTGGTTTCAAGTTTTTTGGATTCTTGAATAGCTACGATAACGTGACCAGAGTGAGAGGTCAACATTATCATTACCTTCTCAACTAGCATCTTATCACTTATGGTTTCACCACAACTCTTCATGAGATGGACGAGTTTCTGAACGTTCGACACATATTCTGCAACTTTTTCATCTTCTCCCATCGATAACCACTCATAATGTCGATCCAAGGTTTGTAATTTGACAATCTTAACTTTCTCACCTCCTTCGTAATACTTCATCGGAATATCCCATGCTTCCTTCGTTGTTTCAGCATGAGAGATCCTGTCGAAATTAGCAGCATCAACAGTCGTCTGAATGCAGTAAGTAGCCTTCCAATATTTCTTCTTGACTTTGTTGTGGGCTTTTTTCTGTGCTTCGGTTACATTTGTAGCCAACGCAGGAACACCGTCAGTAACCACCTCTAAGGTTTCATGGAAGTCAAACAAGGATTGCATATGTTTTTTCCATCGGATCGAATTCTTGCCATCAAGCATTGAAGAGAATTCAGAATGCCCTTATCACTATCCATCTTCGCAACAGTTGATTCACTTGCCCTAGAAATACGATCTCTAACGTAAAATTCTTGAAAACTCGATAAAGAACAATAACCAGGCTCTGATATCAATTTATTAGTGTGTGAGACACTTTTAGTGAGGATAGAAAGAGAGAATACTAAAGTAAATAAGGATTTGTATAATTCAATTGTACAAATAATGATAAAGACTAGGACTATTTATATACAACCCTAACTGGACTTGGGTTTACACAACTTGGATTATATTTAAATATTAAATCAAATCAAATCTAATATAATATAATATTTTAACAAATCTAATTTAATATTTCAACATTCTCGATATGTTTTGTTGTCTCTATATCTTATGAATATTTTTGTTTTGTGGTGGAACTAAAAATGTGTAATGATGTCTTGATGTAGTGGAGTAAGCTTTCGCCACGTCAGAGGAGGATTGACATGCAAAATCATCACCTCTAATGTTCAAGTCATTTCCTAAGTGAAAATTAGTTGGGAGTAAATTATGGTTAGAAAATACATTGGGTAATGTATCAGATCCCTTAGAGCATATAGAGATCTCCTTGCTTTTTAGAGTGGTATCCAGAGAACCGTTAGATGTGATTCAAAGGAAAACAATAATATGTGATGTGGATCAAACACAAGCATAAAGGTTGTTGGTGCAATGTACATTCAACATCTTCTGACTTTAAATTGAGGATTGGAATTTTTTTTATTAGGCCTTTCACCGACTGGAACAGTTTTCTTAGGTTGTGGTTCACAATATTTGTCATCTTCGATTAATAGCGCTATAAACGTAGAACATGATCATAAATCCAATTATACGATCTTAATGTAGTTTGCATAGTCTAGAGTCTCGACGAGGCCTCAATAGACTTTTAAAATATTTGATTGACTTATGTTTAGTCGTGTTTAGATTTCTTGTCTTGCTATTGAATGATGAACATTCAATTATCCTATAATTATATGTTTGTTAATTTTAACTATCATTTTGATTATTTGTAGGTGTAAAAAAATTTATGTAACTATGAGATGAATTTTATGATTCATATGAAATTTTTGTTAGGATTTTTTTTGTTGCTAAATTTATATATTTTATAAAAATGCTTTGGAGAATGACATTAATCTTAAATTTTTTGAAGTTATAAACAATTTCGTAAAGACCCTTTTAAAAGTATTGTTTTGGAACAATTACTTAGAGATGTATAACATCCTCTCATCATCTCTCCTGCTTAGCCTGTAGATGATGTTGGCCTTTTTCATGATTTAGGTCCTTCAAATGACGTGCCTTTGCCTCCATTTGATATGATTGACCAACAACAGTTGTAGAGAATACCACTTTTTTTAGATAATATGATGAATTTAATAAACTCAAATTGTGAGGTCTATGTCGCATTGTCTAAGATATCACATGTTGTCCGAGGTGAACCTGAATAGATTTTATTAGTTTGTTTATTTTGTGTTATTTTTGGCATTATTTTGGGTTTGTAATAAATTATTTGTATATTATTGACATTTATCTTAACATTGCATTAGGTAAAAATTAACATTACTTTTTTATTGAATTAACATAACTTAACAAGAAAATAACGTACAAAACTTAAACTCTTTCAAGTACGAGAACATTAAGATGGTGGTCCGTGATAATTTTTCATCGTTTCACCTTTTGAAAGCTTCTATATGGTGGAGGGACTTGAGGATTTTATTGAGAAATTGAACTTCTAACTTTAATTGGTTCATCCGTAGCTTATCTTGTAAAGTATGCTTCAATGTTGATCTTGATTTCTTGAGAAATTGTTGGATTGGAGTGGACCCTCTGTGTGTCCAATTCTCTTTTCTGTTCCAGGTTTTACAAGTTCCGAGGATATGTATCTCTACTATGGGCTATTAGGCTAAGTTTGATTAGTTGATGAATTTATGTCCATTTCCTTTGGAGCTCCTTGGTTCGGCTGTGGCATTGGATTATACTTCTCTTAAGGCTCCAAACGAAAGACGAGATTACTAAAAGGGGAGTATTATCATGTATTCAGTCTTGTTTGCCCGCTTTGTTGGGATCTGTGAAAACTCATCTTCATATTTTTCTTTATTGTCCTGTTGTTGAGGAGGTTTGTACAATGATTTTGGCATGAATGAGTTTCTCTTATTCTAAGTTTTCTATTGATATTTCAGATCACTTGGTGTTGTTTGTTGCAGCGATGCAGGAGAAGATCAAGATAGATTTTCGATACTTTATTTGACTAGCTATTTTTAGGGTTATTTAGTCGATCCAGAATGTTATTCTATTTAAAATCGAAATTAAAGAGAGTCTAGATATTGTTAATTTGGCGAAATCCTTATCTTAGAATTGGTTTTGTGTTAGATTTTTAGGACATCGTAACGAATAAAATGATTTAGTTATTCAATCTTACAGTGATTTTTTTCCTCTTTATATTTGGGTTGAGTATTACTTGTATCTTTTTGTTTATAAAAAACAAACAAAAAATTATATTACAAAATATTGAGGTACGAGATAAAACTCAATAGGTCGCAGAAAAGTTCTTTAAATCTTATATGCTCACTTCTCTATAATTGGGAACTTGACTAAAATCAACTTTTCTCCCAAAAAAGACAAAAATCAATTCTATCCAATAATATTATAATTTGGTGTTAACATATCTCATGTCGCAGAGACTCGTAATTACTATAAAAATATTTATTAGACACATCACCTTAACCGACTTACATGCCAAAAAGGTCCCTATTTTGAAATTTGGAGTTTATTATAAATAGTAACTTTTTGAGAGTCAATAAAAGGCCATAATTTATTTTATGACACGTACTGAGAGGAAGTTGGGGTAGGGGAGACTGAGAATAGAAGAAGAAGAAGAAAAATCAGAAAGTAGCTAAGATAAGAATAGCTTCTAGTTGAGACAGGCTTGAAAAAAAGAGAAGAGAGAATATAGTATATCTTAGAATATATTAATAGAGTCTCATCACCTAAAAAAAATACTCAAAATTTTGGCATCATGCATGTCCTTTTTTAGTGAAAATTGTATGGTTTAAAAGTTATAACATAACTTAATGTGTTAAATTGGAATTTATTAAGAAAGAAAATGGAGTAGAAGATAAGAGTAGGTTACCAACTATAATACCTTAACTTCCATTTTGTAACTTTCAACTTCTTCTTTCCCTAACTTGCATAACATTCCTTTATTTTATATAATGCCTAACTTACCCTGTTCTCTACCTTCTCATATACTCATGCATGTTGCCCTTTCATATTCACTTTTTTAACTCTATATTATGTTATACCTTATCCAATCTAATTACTTTATTATAAAAATGTTTTAATTATGTTTTTAATTTTCATTGATATACATTGGTTATATATTTTCTTTTAATATTGTATCATTTGATTAATATTAGAATTTGATTTTTATTTAAAACACAATAAATAAACATTAATACTAATAAGTATAATGTAGTTAAATATTAATATTATTCTTTCATATTAATTTTTTTTACTAGTATGAAGTAAGAGTATCCAATATTTTAACACTAGAAATACATATAAATTAGGATGAAAAACGCACTCTCATCCTCTAGGCTGGCTCGCACACCCGTTTAAAAATAGTGGATTGAATTAGAATTTTGAATCTGTCTCCCATCAAAGTTCGTCTAACTAAAGACTGTCGTCTGTCATAATCTGTCCCGCTAAAATTCGTTGTCTGTTAAAATCTGTCGCACTTATTTGTTCAACTTGTCTCATCTTAAGTCTATATTTTTAGTCAATTATATTAATTTTTAATGGTTTTATTTTATATATTTATTTGTGAATATATTATTTTTAAAATAATTTTTTAACAAGAGATGTTTTATAAAAAAATTTAAAAAATAAGTAAAAAATATAATTGAAATATAAAAAAAGTTATTTAATATATTAAAAAATAAAAAATAAATTAAAAAAATAAGCGGGTAAGTCCATCGTCCCTCAACCCGCCATTTTGGTGAAATGAGTTAAATATTTATGTTCATTTTTATTTGACGGACTTGTCTATTCTTTTTTTTTTTAACTGACTTAAAACCGGGTGAGACGGAACGGGACGGAGGAACTATTTTACCACTCCTAATATGAATGAATAGGTAGAAAATAAAAATACCTAAATTAAAATAGAAAAAGAGAAATATACATTGATTAATATTTAACAACAACCAGTATCATTACAATTAATAGCTATTTTAGGACACAATTTGGCATTATCAAAAAAATATGACACTAGAGCATATGCCACGATGGGCAAATTTGTTATTTCACATTTGAAATGTAAATTTGATCAACTAATAAATAACACAAATAAATTGGAGTACAAAATAGTCAAACCTAAGCAAGCAAAATGTAGTTTGCAAGATTTGAGGACAAACTTGGAGGCTTATTATATATAAAAGCAGAGAAAGTAGCAACTCATTATATCTTACGTAAGTTGATAAACAAACACAAAAACCATGAGCTACTTTCACGCCAACAACGTTCTTGTAATGTTGTTTTTCCTCTCTTTATTATCATTGCTTAATAACATTGTGGTTGGATTTCCATTATCATCAGAAGTTGAAGAAGATGATCACTCTTTGATGGATTTCTTATCTAGCAGAAAAGAAGTAGTGGAAATTGCTGGCTATGGAGAAGAGAAGCTATCAACTGTTCTTATTACTGGCTCACTTCATTGTGAACATAATCATCATCTTCATCATCCACGTGCATGGCCAATTCCAGGTACATACACTGATACATACATATCTTGAATTAATTCTATTTAAGTAACAAGTTTAAAGTTTATTTTTATACATATGGAGTATTTCATATTGTACAAGTGATTTTAAGATTATTAGTATCCCACATCAATATAAATGTTTATAATAATTATGTATATATTGTTCTTGTTGTTGTTCCATTGTTTGGTGACAATAGATTGCTTTCATATTTAGGTGAAATTTCTGTTTCTGAAAACAATATAAGTTGTTTGAAATTTACTACTAAATGGCATTGAATATTATTGATAAGCTGTCGTTCTTGATAAATAAAAATTGACAATGATTTTTAACCTTCCTGTCAATGCATGGTAAGTAGGGGGAAGCAAATAAAAAGTAACAAGTCACAATGAAAGATTTATTGCTATATATTACTCTCTTATAAACAATAATTCTCTTTTTAGATTTATTGAATAATAAATGTATTTGACCTATAAAAGATCAAATACATTCATTATTGAATTATTCTAAAATATAATCTTTACTTATAAATAAAAGGTTGGAGAGAATATATGAGAATTAGGTATAATTATAATTTTGTAGTTATTCATTTTATGACGTGGAGAATATTTTTCAGTTGACAACAACAATGTTTAGTCCCCTACATTGGTGAACCACCATATATACATAACCCTCAAATAAGAAAAATAAAAATAAAAAATTCTTGAAATTGTCAATTGTCAATCATTTTATTAGGATTGTTCATATTTAAATATTTTAAATTAATCGTTCACATCATATAGTCGTATCAAGGTTCAAGGATGAGATTGTCGCATTGGATTAAAGTAAGATTAAATAGTGTAGGATTGGAAATCAAAAGGTTAGAGAAAGTGTTACGTGTTTTGGCCATGAAGATAGAAAACATATAGATTAAGTAGTAAGAAGAATAGATTAGAGAGAAGTCAAACAACTAAAAAAAGAGGAAGATCTAAAAATATAAAAATAAAATTAAAAAAAATATCAAAATAAACAATTTAGATAGAAATATATTTCTTAATAATATTATTATGGTAAAATTTGATCATACTGAAATAAGGCTTGATTGTTATAATCCTTCACATTAAGATTTTCAATTTAAAAATTAGTTGTCAAACTAATTATATAATTTTCAAAAGTGCTTAAGGTAAACTTGATCATATTTAACTTTAGGGGTTAATTTGAAAGAGTCTACATAGACTAAAAAAATGGCCAATGATTAAACATTTACGCTTTGTTTAAGAGTTCGAAGGAGAAGAGAAATTAAGACTTTGAAAAAAGAAAAGAGGATTTCTTTTTCTATCATATATGTTTTCTCTTTTTCTATCATATATGTTTTCTAACATATCACGTAAAATTATAAAGATATTCTTAAAAACAAAAAATATATTATACGTAAATAAATTGTGTCTGGGTGTGCACCGAAAATATATTTCTCATAAATATTTTTAGAAAATGATAAGCATTTGTTTATCATTTGAAACAAAGCCTTAGGAACTCTTTCAGGATATATTTTACTTCAAGGGATAACATTCAAGGACTAGAATGAAAAGCATTCTTTTATCATTCTAAACAATTTTTTTTTAAATGTTATAAAAATTTCTATAATTTATAAAACTCATTACTATGCTATATTTCAAATCCATTACTATGCATTTTTTTTTAAATGTTAAAAAAATTTCTATAATTTATAAAACCCATTACTATGCATTCAATCATATAAATAGTCTTTTTATCACATCATATTACTATGCTATATTTCATTGTTTCTAAATGAAAATGAGAGAGAATTCAAATCCATTTCTAAACGAAGCCCTTGAATTTTGACCCCAACAACATGCATTGAATATTTTCAACATTTTCCAAAAGAACATGTGAAGTTTCATTTGCATGCAAATTTGGCTAATTTAAGAATTCAAATGCAGGAGCTTTGGTTACTGTCAATTGCCAAAGCCATGATAGTGAAAGAAAAGGAAAATCAATGGTGGCGAAAGCTGTAACTGATGAATTTGGAGATTTTATGGTGGACCTCCCATCCTATCTTCATGCTATTCCCAACTTGGAAAAAGTATGCAGGGTGAAAGTTCATAATATTCCAAAAGGGTCACTTTGCAGACCAACTCGTCGTGTAAAAAAACAAAATGGACTGTTTAAGCTCTCTTCCATTGGGAATGGCATCCGCACCTATGACGCTGGAAACATAAGGATTCAGCATTCAACTTCTGAGCCACGGCGCGCACCACCACACAAAGACATCAAGGAAATTAAGGAGTGGGTTTGAAACCATTTCATCAAAATGAGTATGTTTGTAAGAGCACCATGACTCACTTGGAAGGCGCTTAAGTCGCAGTATTGGGTTGCATGGGTTTACATTTCATAAAGTACATAATACAATTACAATATGATAGTGTATACAACAGCCATTGCTTTGTAAATGATTGCAGTGATTCAAATTTGAGAGCTGCTTGTGTGACAGATTGTTAAATTTACGAATTGTGTGTAACAACCTCTAGTATTTGTTCATATGAAAAATTAAGAATGGTCGGCGAAAACATCTTTTTATCCATTTCAATGAAGCTGACTTGACAGAAATTCATACGGCAAAACCACAAAAAACATCTTTGCACGCCACAATCTAAGAATAAAATCAAAACAATTGAGAAGTCGGGGCTTGCCTAAAGTTTTTTGTCAGCTTCAGAGGCAATGTATTTTGCAACATCCTTGCAGCAAGTAAGCTTATCCGCATTCTCATCAGGAATTTCTATGGAAAATTCTTGTTCAAGAGCCATAATAAGCTCAGCCTTATCCAAGCTGTCAAGGCTCAAGTCCTTTTGAAAACCAGCTGTTGCAGTAACCTACACGAAAGTATCCTACCAATATTTAGTCTCTACACATTTGAATACAAAAATAGCGAATTGACTATTACTTGATACCTTTGCTGCATCAATTCTATCATACTTCTTGACCACACTGATTACTTGGTCTAGAATCGGATCAGAGCTGGCACCGGTTGAAGAGCACCAGCATCTCAAATGCATAAGCACATTATTATCCTTGGCCAAAAACCATCTTTCAGTTGACCTTCTCAAATTCACATGACTCAGTATAGATTTCTTCATGCTTTGCATATTTGAGAAATCTGCAAATGATACAAGAATAATATAGGTTTTAACCACTGGTATAGTCCGGTTCAGGAGTCAGTTCTGGTATCAACTGTATCGAACAGTGGTCCTCCCTACCAACTTCAGCGCGCTAATCAACAACTAACTGGAGCAACTAACGATTATTGTATGCAGTGGAATTATACATTAAAAAAGTGATTAAATTAAAATCGATTCTAAACAATTCCAGAATGTAATGTATGCATAATCATTAATCAGCAACAAGAGCAAAAGCAGGAATCAAAAAGCAGAATAGGTATAGACAAAAAGTAACAGAGACACAAAGAAAGAAAGAAAGTACTGACGAAGTGAATGATCGAGATTGGTTCGGATAAAGCGACGGAATTGGACTTGTCGGCTACGTGTTTGATGTTTTGCCTAACAGAAAGACTAAAAGGTTTCTTCACGAAATTGAAATCTCTTTCTACATGGAAATGGAAAGGACGTTTAGGCTTTTAGCCCAATATGGCAACAATCATTCTATTATGGGCCCATTCATTGTGGATCCAGCAAGGGCCCATCTATTATTCTCTCCCTTATTTGAATCTTCATCATATCTACTCTTTTCCATTTCTATCTTTTTCTTTTTTTGAAAAATTTATACAAATTAAAAGATATTCTTGATTAATAATACAAAAGCTATTGTTATTTTTTATTATTTCACCTAATTAATCCTTTTTACTCTCTTTTTTTATATATAAGTTAGAGTATTATTGGACACAATTGGAAAGAATTTTTTTATTAAAATACTGATTTTCGTTTAAGAAGCTGATTTCTCCTAATATTTATTTAAGCACGTAAATTATTAAATTGAACTCTGAACTTGTTTATTAAGGATTTATTTGTTTGGTTACTTAATATATATGTGTAAAATACTTTATAAGATAAAAGTTAATCTGACATTAAATTTTGAAAATAAATAATAATGACTTTTACATAAAAAACTTGTAACTCAGAGATTTTTTTAGTTAAATAGTTTTGTGATTGAAATTTCATCATTTAAAATGAATAAGAGGGATGTCGTATATCCAAATATGAACTTTTATAATTTAATATTCTTTTATACTTATTAATTGAGTTGATTTAACTGGAGTTGAGTGGGGTTGATGATAAGCCTAATTTCTTTAATAAAGAATGAGATTAAAAAGTAGATTTTTGAGAAGTCCCACATTGTTTAGTGTAGTGAAGCAAGGGGCAGACCAATGCTATATATTGGACCTAAGTCTTTATTCTTAGTTACACCAATCAGTAGCACTTTAAGCTTATATTTGACTTTTAGTTTACATATTTGCTTTGTAAGAGTTTAAATATTTGCTTCTACATAGTAATAATTATTTGGTTTGTCTCTGGAAGCCTATGTGTTATTGGTTGTGTTCAGTTTATTTTTTTCTTTTTCAACTGCGTTATTTCCCAACAGTGGTATCAGAGTCTAGTTTGATGAGATATCGTGGTAGGGTGGTATTGTGAAAGTGCTGTTTAGGAAGGTTCTGGCTAAGGAAAGACTTGATATTTAAGCATGCCTGTGACCCACCTCTCTTTTCTGGGAACCTACCTGGTGCACGGTTTGCAGTCTGCGCACATCTTCTATGTCTTATTCAAGTGCTATGAAGTTTGACATAGAGAAGTTTAATGGAAGAATCAACTTTGGCTTGTGGAAAGTACAAGTCAAAGATGTGATGATACAACACTCTCTACTCTATGAAAATTTCTATTTATAAATCAAATTTGAGTTTTTTATCTTCTAAAGAACTTTTTATAACGTTCTAATCATATCTGCAATAATCATTAAAAATACACATTAATTTAATGACAATGACTAAAACTATGTGCATAATAATTTTATAAGGACTAAAACATGCAATTTTGTATAAAGACAAAAACAAAATTTAGTAATTTTATAAAAACCATAAACGTATTTAATCTAAAATTATAAGACATGTTTTCTTTTACAAGTATTTCTTTTTTAAGCTGAACTATTTTTATCCTTGTTGATTGTGAATTTATCTAATATTTATATGTTGTCTATTCTGAAAATAAGTGGCGTGTACTTAATTCATTTTAAAACTTATATATATATATATATATATATATATATATATATATATATATATATATATATATATATATATATATATATATATATATATATATATATATATATATATATATATATATATATATATATATATATATAGAAATGGATTGAATATCCATGATGACGGTAGATCAAAGTTTCAGACACGGTAGAGAGGGAACTGATCTGCAATATTAACACTTCAACGCTCAAGTTAGTATGTGAGAAATAAAAGAGTAGTGAAATTGAATTTGATATTTGATACTTGAATTTGGCGCATTCTCTATATATAGTAGAGAGGAAATAACAAACTCGTTATTAATTAAGAGTGAATTGCGGAGAGCCGTTGGATGCACTTACAGTTGAAATCTTTGTAATCGTCATGTGGAGAATTCTCGTGCACCGGGAAGAATTTGGAAGGAATATTATTTCCTTAAAGTGGTCGGTCGAGGTTGATATGACCGACCTAAAATAATTTCTCCCCAAGTTTGTGTTTATGCTCGGCAAGACATGAGTTTGTTACTCTAATTTCGCTTTTGGATAACTATCGCATTTAATTTAGAAAAGCAAAAGAAAATATTTCACTCCTTTAGGGGTTTGTGCATTTCATGCTTCATACTTCAAACGAATTTTCTAAAGTCTCATCATTATGACTCTTGGGAGACGAAAAACTTGAGTGTTGCGTGCGTTTAATTTGACGTGTTTGATAGAGTTAATTTCCTTTTTCACGCTAGAATGTACTCCTCAAAGAGTCATTATTGCTTTCTTTCAATCATTTTTCTTATTTTTGCAGTTATCTTCTTCTTTAGTGTTTCACTTTCACTGTAAGAGTGTTTAGCTTGAGGCAGTTTCATAATCTATTGAGAATGCTTTGCAGCAAGTGGAGCACTTTCACCGTTCTTTGACAGTTTCAATGGAGAGCAGAGATTCAGTCGGAAAAGGGCACTATTTGTCAGAAATGATTGATTATAAAGAGAAAGTAATTTGATTTTCTTAAAACTCTCTATTTGGGTAGTCATGATGCTCTTTACTCATTATATATTTTGGACCTACATGAGATGAATGTTAAGATTTTATTTCTTAATAAAAATATTAATGAAATAATATGGTTGTGAGAAATTTGTGTCAATAGACGAAAAGTATATGGTTTGCAAATTAACATAATTCATTTGAGTTAATAAAATTATCTCTTTAATGATACCATATACTCTCGTAAGTTAATTATCTCATTTGATGTTGAGATTAATATTATAATTTTAATTGTCTTATTTAGTTTTAAGATGAGTATTATGAAGTTAATTGTATCATTCGGTTTTGAGACTAATAAGAGAGAAAATCATTCTTTTTATAAAATTTACGGGAGTGAGTTTATGTTTCTTATATAACATGCCAATTTTATTGTATTATGTGAAAAACAATATAGTTTATTACGTGAACTCAAGAAATCTCTAATAAAAGTTTAGCGATAAACGATTTTGGAAACACCTCTTTTTTATTAAGTTTTTCTAATAACTAAAGAATATTGTCAAAGTATCATTCGGATATCAATTAAAAATTAATTCAACATAAAATACAATAATATCTGAGATATTTCAATTACTAAGTAAAACTATTGGTCTTAATTATAACTATTTAAAATAAATTTAGAATTTTGAAAATTTGAGAATTTTCTTACGTTTTGATTGTAATAATTTTACATATTAATTTTTCTTATATGTATATGGAAAGTATGTACACTTAAACAAATTAATATTGAATTGTTGAAATATTCAAACACAGAGAAATAAATTTTATAACTCTAATGTCAGAATTTTTAGTATTATTATTTTGATATTGAAAAAAAAAAACAATTTTCAAATTAAAAATAAATCAATTTAACCATATATTACTAAAAAAATTTCCAAATTAATTTTCAAAACAAAAAAAATAAAAAATCTTATAACACGCACCTAAATTAAGGGTTTATAAAACAAGTAGATGGTCTGTTCCCGACACCGAGGGTGAGTCACCCACACGAGCAGTTCTTGTTACTGTTTTTTCTCAGAAATGGGAAATGTAAACACTAATCCTTCCCAACAAGACGAACAACCTTTTTCCGCCACCGTGCCGGTGAACGGAGATTTAACCGATAACGCCATGTTGACTCACTCTCCTCCCACTAGCCCTAGAGCCACTCATTCTCCACTCATCTTCACTCCTCAAGTATCTCTTTCTCCCACTTTTTGATTTCATTGTAGACAAACACACACGATGTTACTGTTTGATTTTGACAATTGTTGTTGTTTTGTCTCTGCTAAAAACATGTTTTTGAATTTTTAAGGTTCCTGTTGTTCCTTTACAAAGACCTGATGAGATGCATTCATGGACTCAAACTACTTCTGGTTATGAAGATATGTACGCTCAACACGCTATTCCAACTTTGATTACTTGGAATTATGGTGGTAAAGATATTTCTGTTGAAGGATCTTGGGATAATTGGAAATCAAGGTTTTTTATCTTTCTTTTGGAACTTCACTGTCTTAGAAAATTTGTTCATGCTTTTTAGGTTCTAATGTTTTTTGTTTTGTTTGTTAGAACTCGATTGCAGAAATCAGGTAAAGACTTTACTATATTGAAGGTGCTTCCTTCTGGTGTTTACCAGTATAGATTTGTTGTTGATGGAAGATGCAGTTACGATCCGGATTTGCCTTGGGCTCAAGATGAAGCTGGGAATTCTTACAATGTCTTGGACTTACAGGTATTGTTTTATTGTTAAACAAAATTGATACTATGTGAAAGTCAGGGCCGTCTTTGAGGGTGCGTAAGGCGGGCTACCACACAGGGTTCAAAATTTGTTACGATGGAATTGTGGCTAAATTAGACCCCGCATAAAATGATTGTCACAGATAAACCTAGTAAAAATAGGATGTCAATTTTTTTTATAAAAATTAAACTGCAACTAATCTACACAGGGCCGGTAGAAATTTTGGATGGGTATGGTGAAAGTTATTATATATGATTGTTAACCTAATGAGTTGTTTTTAAGTTGAGAAAAGGGTGGGGCTTTTGATATTAAAATATAGTATATTTTAAGGAACATTGATTTATTTAGCTGCATCCTACATGATAAAGGGACTTGTGCATACAATGGATTCATTGTTGAGGATTACTTTTCAGCACATTGGGACTCTATGCACTTTTTGATAACTCATGTTTTATCTTTTCTATTTTTAACATGCTGGGTGGGTTCTCACACTGCTTAATGATGCTTCTTCTTACTAATTGATTGAATTTTTGCTACTTTTTGTGTGTTTTGATCTTGCATAAAGGGAACAGAGATTTCAATTTTCTTTTCTTAGTAAAACACAGATGGAGTCATTTGCATGTTTTGAACATTTTGCAAGCTTTTAAATTAATCAGTTAATATTTTAATTTAGAGAGAAGATCTGTATATTCTTTGGTAAGAAGAGTAGATCAGATGGAGAGGAGGTAAACAATTAGAGGTAGAGGAAGACCTAGAAAAAGTATTAGAGAAGTTATTAAAATAGATCTCGAGATCAACAATTTGGATAGAAGTATGGTCATATGGATCGAACATCATGGCAAAAGTTGATCCATGCAGCCGACCCCACTTAGTGGAATAAGACTTGGTTGTTCTTGTTGTTTGTTTCGTTGTTTTTCCATATAACACATAAAAAACCAATCTGGTGCTCCAAAGCTTGTGATATGATAATGGCATGGTCTAGGGAAGGGTTGGATCCATTGTGAATTTATATCGAAAAGGCTTATCTTGCATTTGTGAGATTCTAATTTAATGGCTTGGTTTTGCAGCCTGTAGCAACTTGAACTGTTGCACCAAGACTCCTCTTCTAAATTGACACTAATGCGTTTTTAATATATGTAGGATTATGTTCCTGAAGACATTGGAAGTATTTCTGGTTTTGAACCTCCTCAATCACCAACCTCAAGTTATGATAATTCACAGCTTAGCTCTGAAGATTACGCAAAGGAACCGCCATTAGTTCCTCACCACTTTGTAACTACACTGCTAAATTTGCATACAACAAACCTGGAAATCCAACCTCCTATGCCAAGACCACAACATGGAGTGCTCAATCATCTTTTCATGCAGAAAGAAAAGAGTAGTAATTCCGTGGTTGCCCTTGGTACAACGCATCGTTATCTGGCCAAATACGTCACTGTGGTGCTTTACAAGTCTTTGCAGACATGAGATGAGCCACAGTCATTAAAATCAAGATCACTACAATAAAGTAAAGATTGTACGGGTATAATGCAATTGTTCAACGAGCATTTATCAGATAATTTAGTTTCGGTTCTTACATATTTGATTATACTTTTGTCAAGAAATTTTGATTGAGTGATCAAGAGGATAAAATAATTCCCGCGTTCTTCTCATTACTTATAGATGGAACAACAATTTGGCGGTTAAGCTATTTTGCAGTTCATGTCTACCATATTTTCATTTTCATCTTTAGTGTCTTTGTTATCTTTTGGTTGGGTATGGTTTTCATCACTTATTAGAGATTTTGTGATCATTCTCCTGTAATTTAACTTTTGCTAGTATAAAGAAGTCTTTTGATTTTGTTGCGAGAACGAGTTTTATAAATATACTGTGTACATAGTTTACCATGCCCAATATTTTTTTGAACTTTTTTTAATTATCCAGACAAAATTGATGTACACATGTATCAATCGAGAAACATGTACACAATAAATGGTAAACAATTGGTTATTGACACAGTCCCTTCACCGACACTTCTGTATTAGAATACAGGACAACCATCAACCATAATTCCTGGTGCAGTAGGGCAAGAAGCCATTGGGCAATGGTCTATTTTAGTTCCCCACCATTTGAAACTGTGGCCTGCATTTTGCAGAGCAAAGAAAATCAAAACAGCCATAAGAGCCGTGCCTGCGTCAAGCGCCATTGATAAAACATAATTGTATTTCTGCCACCAACGTTTGTAGAAGCGGAACACAAAGAAGTTGAAGATCATTCTGGTCAATAGCCAGGTTCCAATGTTAGTCGGAGTTGCTGGTGGCATTCCAGCAAAACCATGTTTATCAGAGGAATCCATTTTTTGTCAGGGTAGATTTTGCTAAACGCCCAAACAGGAATTGGCAACACAGCTCCAATCAAGAATAACCATACAAGGTTCCGGTACAATCCACCAGGTCAGAATAGCCGTCTTGGTCCGACCAAACCCCATATAACCGATGCATCAAATGTAACTTGGTATTTCGGGCAAGTCCAAGGACTGTCATGGTGAGCTTCATCGTCCAAGCAAATGTCCTTAATGCTATCCAACATCCACCAAGCCACTGAAACATTCACCACTCCAGCAACTAGAGTTCCCACCAACTATTTAAACATTTCAAAATCAATAAATACATAAATAATGTTTGATAAGAAAAAAAAGTGCTTAATCTCGGAGATTTAGAGATGAAAAAGACCTGTGCTATAAACATGCATCGGGGAGGGATTTTCATGTAGTGCCCGAGTTTGATAGCTGACAAGAAAGAGAGTGCATGAGCGGTGGTGATTCTACCATAAATCTTGAAGATCAAATTTGCAATTGGTGTTCCAGGAAGGATATACCCAATCATGAACTGTGCGCTAAATTTCAAACTCCTCTAAGCATCAAAATGGTATATTACATTCAAGATTCTATAGGAAAGAAAAGTACTATGCTAGAGATGGATGAAATACCTGGTTGGTAGTTGCTTGGATAACACCAATTGGGAGGGTTACAACAGAAGCTAAGGCAAATTGGGAGGGTTACAACAGAAGCTAAGGCAAAAGCTAAGAGCATACCCCACCAAGGAAGTTGAACATCCACTTTCCACACCAAAGACATTTTCTATGGATAATGCCATGCTCCCAAATAATACAATGAGGAACCACCATTCTGGTACTGTCTTATAAGCCTTCATGAGTCTACCATGCACATCCAGTTTTACATTACTCATTGCTGTTCGGCTTTGTCTCAATATGTTACTGCCCTTAAACAATGCTACATGAGTAAGGGTTGCTGTAAACCTTGCGAAAACGGATCCAATAGCTAATGCAAAGAGAGGACTAAGGTATAACTTGCTATATTTGTTGTATGCATCAATGTTAAGATTATATTCCTTTGTTAAGATCTTAGTAATGTCATACTTTTGTCCACTGTGAGTGAACAACTGATTAGAAAATTTAGGAAACTTCCTAGCATCAAAAGTGCTAAACTTCCAGTAACATATAGGTAGAATTATATAGACGAACATGATAAATCCAACTCCCATGTTAACAATGGAAGTCCATGGCGCAACAAGAGGACTGCCACGATAAGCTGAAATCCCAGCCCAATCAAACGTGAAGGCGCCAACTCCAAGTCCTTGGTAACCTGATCCAACTTGATGCGCTGTTACATTATTCGGCCACACGTAGCACACCCATGAGAAGAATGTTAAGACTGTGAAAAGATATCCAGGGAGCGCATAATACACGAAGCTTAGACCCGTTGCAATGAGGAAAAACTGCATCCTTGTAAGTCCTTTTGATTTTTCATCTTTTTCATGGAGAGCCCTGTAACATAAGGTTAATGATGTAATCAAACTAGTAGTTATAAACCAGCAAACCTTGCACAAGTCTCCCTCTTTAGGTTCATTCTTTTACCATAACTTCTATATTACGTGACAACGACAACTTTAACTGCAAAACACAATTTTTAACATGCTCTTTCATGTTAAACGGTCCAGGATTTAGCGAAGATAGCAATGATAACAGTTAGCGAAGATAACAATGATAACATGGTCTTTCATGTTAAACGGTCCAGGATTTAGCGTAAAACGCCATCGAACAAAACTATACTCCTTGGTCGGAAGAGTTTCGGCCATGAACTTTCCTATTGGAAGAACAGCAATTTGCATGAGAATGGCTGAGATAGTGAGAGGTTGAGTTCTGAAAGTGAAAAACGTGTTGAGAGAGATAAGAATGACGCAAGAGGCTATTCCAAGAAACCATGAGCGGAAAGTCTAGACAGGAAGTGATGGACCGTCGGTTTCAGGGACGACTAGAGCTACTTCTTCTATAGGACATCTGTCGTTTGATGCTTTTTCTGTGTCCGCCATTGGAGAATGAAAGAATGAGAATGTGAGAGTGAAGTAACAATGTGGCGTTTATATAGACACCAACTAAAGGTGGTCCGGCGTGTGAACAGAGGTGGTGAAAAGAGTATAACACGCTTCTCCGTCGTCCGAAGCTGACATGTCATACCGGTGAAAGGTGTTGTAATGCCACGTTGTTTATATAGAACCAATTAAATGGTGCTCCGGTGTGGTGAAAAGAGTATAGCACGTTTACTTCTTCCCATTTCCGTCGTCGGAAGCTGACATGTCATACCATACTGGTGAGGAAGAACAGTTGTAATTGATTAATTGATTAATGTACTTGGTTAACAATATGGGTTTTATAAGAAAGAACCTTTGTAATTGATTAATGTATTCTTGGAAATCCACCAAATATGTATTATGACTCATTGACTTTCCTATTGCACGAGGGAATATGTAGGCATAAGGTTTTGAAACCGCGGCAAACTCAAAATAATAATAAATCAAACCCCTTATTCTTTTTCCTTTCTTAACTTAGAAATCAACAATAAATACACACAAACACTTAGAGGTAAACGGGTCCCATCGAGTATGATGGACGTAAGGGGTGCTAATACATTCCTCTTGCGTAACCGACTCTTGAATCCATATCTTTTGGTCATGTAGACCGCCTTATCCATCATTCGCGGGTTTTATCTATATTTTCCCGTTCTTTTTAGAACAAATAAAATTAGATGGCGACTTCATTGTTTTTAAAACAACCGATGAAAAAACCAGTCATCACACACGGCAACCGGTTCAGCTCGACAACGTCGTCATAACGCCCATATGCGCGTTTCGGGCATACTATGCTCGACATGCGTCGAGCCAAACGACGATTCTAATTACCACCACGAGTTCCCGTTATGCGCTATGTGCCCGACATAACGGCTAGTTGCGAGCAGATCTGTCCGGTCTTGACCTAGTCAGCCCGGATGACTATATTTGTGGATCCGCACATCTCGGCCCAAATAAAGAAGCCAATGAGAATCCTCCCATGTCATTATATAAACCCTCATACCTTTGAGGGCAAGGTATCACTTTGTTACACTCAAAAACCGAAATATTTCCTACCTTCTCATTCGAACACTTGCTTACTTTAGCATCAGAGTGCTTTGCAGGTACACCACCCCCTTTCTCCTCACCAACTTGCTCAGAAGATCATCAATAGCCCGACTGTCTCCAATTCTGATCAATAGTTCAGATCAGTTGTATACAATCAAGTTTAAGGGTGAGGCCTTAAAGGTATTCAGGAAATTAAAAATCTTAATAGAAAAGGAAAGTGACAAATCTATTAAGATATTGAGAACGGATGATGGAGGAGAATACACCTCAAGATAATTTGAAGATATTTTTTTTAAATCAAGGTATAATGCATGAAGTGACAACTCCATATACACCTCAACATAATGGACTTGCTGAGAGGAGGAATAAAACTCTACTGAATATGGCAAGAAATATGGTCAAGCAGAAAAACCTACCACACAAGTTTTGGGACGAAGCAGTCACTACAACTTCTTACATTCTAAATAATATCCTACAAAGAAGCTAAATTTGAAGGTATCAGAGGAAGCTTGGTGTGGAAGAAAACCTAGTGTGAAGCATTTCAAGGTTTTTGGCTCCTTGTGCTATAAACATGTACCTGATGTTAGAAGAAGCAAGTTTGAAGATAAGAGTAAAATCATGATACTTATAGGCTATCATCATACATGTTCCTATAAACTTTATAATCCTCTAACTCAAAAGCTACATGTCAATAGATATGTGATTGTGAATGAGGCTGAGAAGTGGAAATTTCATGAGGAACTAGTATATAGTAAAGAGAATCAACAAAGCTACATTTATCCTGATTCAAGTGATGGATCAGATAATGAAGAAGTGGACAATAATGATGCAAATGAAGCAGATAATGAAGAAATGGAAAATAATGATTAAGATGAACTGGAAGAAGTGGAAGAAACTCTGAGACCTCCAAGAATCAGACAAGCTCCAAGTAGGTTGAATGATTTTGAAGTGATTTGTGATAATGCAGTAAATGATGAAGGTGATATCATTCACTTTACATTGTTAGAATATTCTGAACCTTTCAATTACAAAGAAGCACTAAAGATAGATGTATGGAAGAATGCCATGATAGAAGAACTCCAATCAAATGAGAAGAATCACACTTGGGAGCTAGTTAACTTGCCATATAAGATAAAGAAAATAGATGTGAAGTGGGTTTTCAAACTGAAATTAAATCCTGATGGGAAAATGTCAAAGCATAAGGCCAGGTTGGTAGCTAGAGGTTTCTTACAAAAACACGATATTGATTACAATGATGTGTTTTCTCCAGTTGCAAGTCTTAAAACTATAAGACTAGTAATGACTCTAGCTTGCAAGAGAAGATGTTTCTTTATCATTTAGATGTAAAATAAGCCTTTCAAAATGGTCCACTTGAAGAGGTTGTGCTTGTGTCACAACCTTCTGGTTTGAAGTGCAAGGCAGCGAGAATATGGCGTATAGACTCCATAAGGCTTTTATGGTTTGAAGCACGCCCCTTGATCCTGGAACAAGAGGATTGATTATTTTCTGATTCAAATAGGTTTCAAAAAGTGTTCAGTGGAGTTTGGTGTGTAAGGGGAAAATTCAAGTGAAGAAGAAACCATGATAATCTTCTTATACGTGGATGATTGACTCATTATTGGAAACAAAGCATCGGAGATTAAAATGGTGAAAAACATGTTGAAACCTGAATTTGAAATTACTCATATAGGTGAACTCTCATTCTTCTTAGAAATGAAATTTCTTAAGATGAAGACTAGAATAGTTATGCACCAGTAGAAGTATATAAGTATATAAGTGAGCTACTTGATAAATTTTAAATGAATAGCTTCAATTCAATTTCAAATCCATCAGAGACAAACTCAAAAATTGATGAGTGCAACGAGGATGAAAGAGTTGATCCAACATTGTTCAGACAAATGGTTGGTTCAATGAGATATTTGTGCAACATCAGACCTTTTTTTTTCTAGTCAGTCAGTGCAATTAGCAAATTCATGCATGATCCAAGGAAGACTCACTTGATAGTTGTTAAAAGGATACTTAGGTATATAAAAAGCACAAAGGAGCTTTGTCTGCTATTCCCAAATGGAAGCAAAGGTGAATAAAGTGAACTCATTAGATACTCAGATAATGGTTAAAGTGGAGACATTACATGTAGAAAGAGTACCTCTAGCTATGTTTTCAAGTTCAATGAAGCAACAATATTATCGTGCATAGAGAAGCAACCAGTGACTGCATTTTCATCTCGTGAGGCAGAATATATTGCAGGAACATTTGCAACCTGTCAAGCAATGTGGTTGGATTCAGTGATGAAGGAACTAAGGTGTAAAGTGATGAAGCCTTTGATACTCATAATTGATAACAAGTCAACTATTAGTCTTGCTAAAAATCCAATCTCACACGGCAAAAGTAAACACATTGATACAATGTGTCATTTCATTATAGAGCAAGTGAACAATGGAATGATTAGGGTGCAATATTGCTCAACTCAAGTGAAGCTAGTAGATGGTTTTACAAAAGCTCTAAAACTTGACAAATTTGAGGTTTTGAGAAAGAAACTTTGTGTTATAAGTGTTCAACAATTATGAATTAAAGGGAAGTGTTAGAGATTTAATTCATAACTTCCCTTTTACCAATTTTTAGTAAGCTGGTTACAAATTGGTTGTTAGTTAGTTACTTTGTTTGGATAACTTGATTTACAAGCAATTGTGTAACCTATATAAATAACACTTTGTAATGAGAATAGTAGTATCGTTGAGAATACTCTCTATTCTCTTCAAAGTTTTCTATCAATTAGTGTGTACCTGTGTGCCGTTTCACTTTCATCTTGCAATTTGCTTTCTATCAATTAGTGTGTACGTATGTGCCATTTTACTTTCATCTTGCAATTTCATTTTGCTGCGCATTAACTGTGTTCATCACAATGCTCTTGTTCTAACAATTTTTTCCTTTCGATCTGGGGAGAATGTGTTCATCGCAATGCTCTTGTTCTGGCAATTTTTTTCCTTTCGATCGGAGGAGAATGAAGTGTTTGTCTTGCTTCGTCATAAAATATCCAAATAATGTAATGAAGAGTTTGCCTTGCTCTATCTTAAAATATCCAAATAATAGAATAAAATCTTACTCCTTCAATTTCATTCTCAGCTCGTTTATTTTATGATATTCAAATATAGTTTAAAAAATTGAAAAAAATGAGACGATGTGGTTCATTTCATGATATCTAAAGATAAGTTAAAATTTTGGTAATAAAAAAATGAAAAAGGTAAAAAGTTGAGAGAATCCTGATCCTTTATCAAGAGCTTTAATATGCACAAAATAGGAATAGTGAAAGTAAGTAATCTTAGTTGTTAATGAGTCTATTATTGATATTGACATACCAACACTTGTATGATTTCTTGTGTATAAGCACATATAATGAACATTTGACTTTTAATATAGTGAAAATTGCAAAATTTATTGCATAATTTGAAAGACGTACGTTGAAGCATAAAACTCAAGTTTGGAGTCTAGTTTCTAGATACGTATCCCTCCTTCTTTAAAGTAAGAAAGGATTGGAGAGAGATCAAACTCTTCTCTTTTCACAAAATGCTTTTAGTTCTTACCCCATTTGCGTGTGTGATGAATAAGATGCTTGAGGAATCATAATCCTTTTGGTATTAGATTCCATGCCACTACAAAGCATGAGTGTCTTTCACCAAAATGAATGAATATGTAGATCACCAAAAATGAATTTATCAGACTTTAAATTTTGTTCCATTACCAATTTCACTACATATCTATTTAATAAGGCAGGTAAAAAAAGACAAAAAGGAAAACCCTTCATCATGGTAACAAGCATGAAGCATGTACACATTAATTGCTAAGCAATTGGTTATTGATGTAGTCCCTTCACCTATACTCCAAGCCTAATTTGATTCCCACCCCCGAAGACAAAAACAGATACAGAAGAAAAAGTGCTTTCTCTATTAGAATACAGGACAACCATCAACCATAATTCCTGGTGCAGTAGGGCAAGTAGCCAATGGGCAATGGTCCAATTCAGTTCCCCACCATTTGAGACTATGGCCTGCATTTTGCAGAGCAAAGAAAATCAAAACACCCATAAAAGCCGTGCCTGCATCAAGTGCGGCCGATAGAACATAATTGTATTTCTGCCACCATCGTTTGTGGAAGCGGAACACAAAGAAGTTGAAGATCATTCCGGTCAATAGCCAGCTTGCAATGTTGGTTGGAGTTGCGGGTGGCATTCCAGCAAAACCGTAAGATATAACTGGTATGTTGATTAGAGGAATCCATTTTTTGTTGGGGTAGATTTTGCTAAACACCCAAACAGGAACTGGCAACACAGCTCCGATCAAGAATAACCATACGAGGTTTCGGTACAAACCACCGGGTCCAAATAGCCGTCGTGGTCCGATCAAACCCCATATAACCGATGCATCAAATGTCACCCTGTATTTCGGGCAAGTCCAAGGACTGTCATGGTGAGCTTTATCATCCATGCAAATGTCCTTAATGCTTTCCAACATCCACCAAGCGACTGAAAGGTTCACCACTCCAGCAACTAGAGTTCCCACCAGCTGTTTACAAATTTCAAAATAAATAAATAAATAATAATTGATAAGGAAAAAAAGATACAAAAATAAAAGAACTTAAACTAGGAGATTTTGAGGTGAAAAAGACCTGTGCTGTATACATGCAACGAGGAGGGATTTTCATGTAGTGCCCGAGCTTGAGATCTGACAAGAAAGAGAGCGCGTGGACGGTGCTGATTCTCCCATAAATCTTAAAGAGCAAGTTTGCAATTGGTTTCCCAGGAAGGATATACCCAATCATGAACTGTGCTATAATGTCATATCCAGGTTGCTGCAAGATAGCCAACCACCACTCATGTTAAAAATTTTAAACTCTTCTATGTATCAAAATAATATGTTACAATCAAGATTCAAGAGGAAAGAAAAGTACTATACTAGAGATGGAAGAAATATTGATTGAAGTTAATACCTGGTTGGTAGTTGCTTGAATGACACCAATTGGGAGGGTTACAACAAAAGCTAATGCAAAAGCAAAGAGCATACCCCACCATGGAAGTTGAACATCCACTTTCCACACAAAAGACATTACTATGGATAGTGCCATGCTTCCAAATAATAAAATGAGGAACCACCATTCTGGTACTGTCTTGTAAGCCTTCATGAGTCTGCCATGGACATCCAATTTTACATTACTCATTGCTGTCCTGCTCTGTCTCAATATGTCTCTGCAAACACAAAACTATGTCAGTGAGTGTCATGAGTCTCTATAAGAAATGAATTTATAATAAAGGCTTTGAGAAGAGCCTACCTGCCATTAAACAATGCTACATGAGTGAGGGTTGCCGTAAACCTTGCGAAACCTGATCCAATAGATAATGCGAAGAGAGGACTAAGGTATAACTTGCTATATTTGTTGTATGCATCAATGTTAAGATCATAATTCTTGGTTAAGATCTTAGTAGTGTCATACTTATGTCCAGTGTGAGTGAACAACTGATTGGAAAATATAGGAAACTTCCTAGCATCAAAAGTGTTAAACTTCCAGTAACATATAGGCAGAATTATATATATGAACATGATAAATCCAACTCCAACATTAACAATGGAAGACCATGGTGCAACAAGAGGGCTGCCATGATAAGCTGAAATCCCAGCCCAATCAAATGTGAAGGCGCCGACTCCAAGCCCATGGTAACCTGATCCGACTTGCTGTGCTGTTATATTATTCGGCCACACGTAGCAAACCCATGACAAGAACGTCAAGACTGTGAAAAGATATCCAGGGAGCGCATAATACACGAAGCTTACACCCATTGCAATGAGGAAAAACTGCATCCTTGTAAGTCCTTTTGATTTTTCATCTTTTTCATGGAGTGCCCTGTAGCATAAGGTTAATGATGTAATCAAACTAATATCAGAGAATACAATACTAATAAACAAGCATCAAAATTAGCTTTGACTATGTAATTGGTTTTTACTATTGTGTAAATTCTTTTGATTAAGATTCCGTCTTTGCCTATTTGTCAATTATACAACCAAAGAAACACTAGAGTATAGTTTCTTCTTCACCGTCATAATCTCTTATCTAAGAGAATCTTACATCAACCGAACAACACAGCTTGTGAAGATGCGCAGTCCACAGCATATTTACAACTTGTCAATTTTGGTATAATGACTGTTGTGTTGTGCCCACTAAAGTTAAACAAAATGTCTTTTTCCAGTGTCTATTTCAAGCTAGTAATTCCAAGTCAATGATAAACTTGATTAGCTTTACCTTTTCCTGGTTTAACAAACTCCATTCATGTCCTTTTTCTGTATAATTGGGGAGTTTCTATTTAGCTTTGCACTTGGCAACAAGAAACATCACTAAATCAATCATGCATACATCAAATTTGAAAATAAATAAACATCAAATAATTGGTTTTGCAAGTTGGGTTATCAACATTAGATCAAATATTATCAAAATAGTTCACAACACCAACAATTCAGATCGAAGGCGGGTCATTGTCACAAATATGATCACATTCATATTTACATACATTTTTCATTCTTATTATTCTTATTATTACTGATTTCGACGTGTCACTGTGAAAGTGGAGTTACAAATTCCAAGTGAATAAAAAGTAATATAGAAGCAAAGGTAGAAAAAATGAACCTAAAGAGAGAGACTTGTGCAAGGTTTGCTGGCCACCACATCTCAATTGGGTCCACCAGATACCTCCTCAGAATCCCAGCCCATCCATACCCAATTAACTGCAAAACACAATTAACAACATTAAATTAAAATTAAACTTTACTTAATCATCAACCATATAAAGCAAATTTATCACTGAATATTTCCTCCATAAAAAAATATATACTCTAAATTAAATTCAACTCATCTTTCACACTTTTTCATCATCAATTTCAAGCATAAAAAATGGCACAAATTCCAAATATACTTATAGATAACAAAACAAATACAAACAAAATAGCTTTTAAATCTGCCAATAAAATACTTCAACCTTCACGGACCTCAAAAACAAACACTTGATCAATTCATCATTTAATAATCATAATATAAAAAAATATTGAAGATAAATAAAATAATTATATATATAAAAAAAAAAAAACCTGTGTGCTTATGACGATGAAAAGAGCAAGAAGAAAACTAAGATTTTGTTTATAATAAGCTTTCATGATAGTAATGGCACCAATGGAGTAAGCATCACCGCCACCGGAGGAAACACCGCAATTTGCGAAAATAGTGATGATAACATGCTCCTTCATGTTAAACGGTCCGGGATTAAGCGTAAAACGCCATCCAACAAAACTGTACTCCTTCGTCGGAAGAGTGGAGGCCATGAACTTTCCGATGGGGAGAACAGCGATTTGCATGAGAATGGCTGAGATAACGAGAGGCTGAGTTCTGAAAGTGAAAAACGTGTTGAGAAAGATGAGGATAACGCATGAGGTTATTCCGAGGAACCATGACCGGAAAGTCATGACCGGGAGGGAAGGATCGTCGGTTTCAGGGACGACGAGAGCTACTTCTTCGATCGGACATCGGTCGTCTGGCGGCGGCGGTGCGCCGTTTGTGACTTTCTCTGCGTCGGGAGTTGGTGTGGGATTCTTCGGCGCCATTTGAGAGTGAAAATTGGTTTGGTTTTGAAGTAGTTTCACTCTCACTGTGAAATTCTTCTACTTCTTGTGTACTTGTGTTGTGGAGTAACAATGAGGTGTTTATAAAAGGGTCACGGGTTTGGATATGAAATTCCGAAACTGTCCCGGGACTTTCAAGTGTTAAGTCAAACTTAGAAAATTCAACTTTTAAGGAAACAGTTATTATAGGGAAGAATTAAACGGGGTGGTCCGGCGTGTGAGTGGAGGTGGTTGAAAGAGTATAGCACGTTTCTTTCTTTCGTTTCCGTCGTCCGTAGCTGACGTGTCATACCGGTGAGAAACCGTTGGAATGCCACCTTGGCATTATGGCCAACTCGTCAAATAATTAGTGTAACTCATATGAAAAATATTATTGTTTCTTAATATCATTATAGGAATGTCAAAATAAAGTGTATAATAAAATAAATTTTGTATTTAATTGATATACATTGTCAAAGCAGTTTTACACGTTGGATTAATTATAATTATTAGATTTTTATAATTATTTAATTTATAACTAGACAAACACCCTTGCACGGGGTTGACTAAAAAACTATATTATAATACAGTATTAATTATTAAAATATAAAATGGAAAATATATTTACTTAAAGAAATTCAATTTAAAATTTAACAAATATATTAAAATAAAATAATATATTAATAAAAAAGTTATTTTTCATGAAACACCTAAATACGTTTAATTTAACTAAATATATGTCACATGTTTTTAAATTAATAATTATCAAATATTTATTATGTAAGTTATGTAAAGATTAATTGTGATTCATTGTCCGTATAAAAAATTGTATACCATCAATACATCATAATTACTCATAGATATTATTTTATTCATAATTAAAATAAAAGTCAAACTAAATTTAAAAGCCAACAGTTATCCTCTTTTTAATGGTAGTGTAATTTTTTTTTTACACTGTTAATATATTTCAATTAAATTCTTTCATGTATGAGTGTTCATTGGTTCGGTAAGTTCAAATTAAACTGAAATCCAAACCAAACCAAGGTGTTTGGTTCAGATATTTTTTAGTTCGGGCAAAAATCGAATCAACTCAATATTAATTGGTTAGGGCATTGGATTTCAAAAAATTTACCCGTGAGCCCATTTACTCGAACCAACCATATTACTTCATATAATTTATATCATCATTTATGAAAATTAATATAAAATATTAATCTTCAAAAAAAAATATGAAACGTCATTTGTAACCGTGACAACTTCTATGAAAAAATAAAATTTCTAATGTATCCGATCAATCTAATTCAAATCAATCTGTTATTTATTAGTTTAGTTGGATTTGGTTTTTGTCAGAAAAAAATATAAAAATTCAATTAAGCAATCCACATATTTTTGATCGATTTGAATATTAAATTCTTTCAAAACCAAACCAAACCGGCATGTGAAAACCTCTACTTTTATGTATAAAAAAATTGCATCCAGTGTTTTATATATCTATTAGAGAAATATACTTGTGAAGTTTTTATATGTGCTCTAATAAACACTTATATTATATTTTATTTATATTAATCTGTAACACATATTTGTCTAATTTTATTATATTTTATTTATATTAATCAGTAATAAATATTATATTAAGCAAAATATTTCTCCCATAATTTTTCTTTTGGCCTGATTTTTATCTTCTTAGTGATAGTGATAAATATTTGTTCGGTGATTCTTTAGTTAATCACTTTAAAATATCCTTCTACTATTGTTTTTAGTTTTATAAATATATATTTTTTCAAATAAAATAAACCATTTTTTAGAATTTTTTATTATTAATATTTAACTAATTAATTAGAAAGTATATATGTCGTGTGTATGCATGTTAGGTTTCAACAATTTCTTAAATGATTTATTTTAAGTGTATAATTTTCAAATAAAATAAATTATATGTTATAATGTGTAATTTTAAAATATTTAACTAATTAATTAGAAAAAATATATCTCGTATACGAATGGTAGGTTTTAACAATTTCTTAAATGACTCATTTTAAAAAAGCGACAAAAATGTGAAATAATAATAGTGTGAAGTTTTTTTAAGTGCTCTAATATATACTTATATTATATTTTATTTATATTAATCAGTAACACATATTTGTCTGATTTTATTATATTTTATTTATATTAAACAATAATAAATATTATATAAAACAGTAATAAATATTTTTTCCATAATTTTTCTCTTGTCCTGATTTTTATCTTGTTAGTGATAGTGACAAATATTTGTTCCGTGATTTTTTAGTTAATCATTTTAAAATATCGTTCTAGTATTGTTTTTAGTTTTATAAATGTATATTTTATCAAGTAAAATAAATCATGTTTTATAATTTGTGATTATTAATATTTAACTAATTAATTAGAAAAAATATATGTCGTGTGTATGAATGCTAGGTTTCAACAATTTCTTAAATGATTTATTTTTAATGTATATTTTTTTAAATAAAATAAATTATAAATTAGATAAAATATATGTCGTATTTATGATTGGTAGGTTTAATTTCTTATAAATGACTCATTTTTAAAAAGTGACAAAAATGTGAAATAATAATAGTTAACATAATATCATTATTCTAATTTTTATATTTATGTTATTAAAAGCATATTAATTTAATTAATTGTTTATTCTAACTTTTATTTTTTGATATATGATTTTTATCATAAATTATTATTAGTTTATTATGATTTTTCTTATTTTTACATTTAATATATGAAATTAATAGTAAATTTTAATAGTTATGAAATAATTCATATTTATCTAGAGTAAAAATAAAAGATTCCAACAACTATTTTATCCATTAATTTATATGTATATTTATCATTATGTAATTTTTATAATGAACTATTATTTGTTATTATAATATTATAATTTAATAATATTAAATGAAATAAAAATTAACATAAAATTTATATTAATAATAACCCATGTCAATTTTTTAAGTGAGGTTAATATGGATATTTTGGTAGTATTGAGTTTTCTAAAATAGTTAACATAATATCATTATTCTAATTTTTATATTTATGTTAGTAAAAGTATATTAATTTAATTAATTTTTTATTCTAACTTTTATTTTTTTATATATGATTTTTATCATAAACTATTATTTGTTTATTATGATTATTGTTATTTTTATATTTAATATATGAAATTAATAGTAAATTTTAATAGTTATGAAATAATTCATATTTTTCTAGAGTAAAAATAAATGATTCCAACAACTATTTTAGCTATTAATTTATATATTATGTAATTTTTATAATAAATTATTATTTGTTATTATAATATTCTAATTTAATAAATATTAAATGAAAAAAATTTAAAAAAATTAATATTAATAATTAACCATGTCAATTTTTTAAGTAAGGTTAATATAAATATTTTGGTAGTATTGAGTTTTCTAAAATTTTATAGTTGATTATATTAATAATTATCAATGTCAATTTTGTAAGTGAGGTTAGTATGAGTATTTTGGTAGTATTGGGTTTTCTAATGTTTTATAGTGGATTGAGTTTTCTAAAATTTTATAGTTAATTATATTAATGATTAACACATGTCAATTTTTTAAGTGAGGTTAGTATGGATATCTTGGTAGTATTGGGTTTTCTAAAGTTTTATAGTGGATTTTAATTTGTTTTTAAATAAATATAATAATTTATAACATTAATAAAATAATAATTAATTATATATTAATAAATAAAAATAATAAAAAATAACATGTAATTACTAGTATAGATAGCAGTGACACATCATCAAATTGACTATTATGTCATTAATATTTGACATTTAATTGAAAAAGAGACTAAAATCCAAAAAAACACAAATCTAGGACTAAAAAACACGATTTTAAAATAGATGGACAAAAAGTATAAAAAAAATAGGAGACTAAAATTGCAATTAAGCCAGTAAGTTTAATTGGTTTCATGTGTAATATTTATGGATGTTCGCGGGTTGGATTGGGTCTAATTTGATTAAATTCAATACTCAACCCAATCAATAGTTTTTTGTTTGGATTGAGTGTTCAACTCGTACTTCTAAGATGAAATCAGAACCAAACCAATCTGCTCATCAATGGGTTAGGTTGAGTTGGATTCCTGGATAACCCATTAAATATAATTTTAAAAATTTAAATAAAATATCAATTTTATTAACACGTTTATTTTACAAAAACATTATAAAAATCATAAAATTTTAGTATTTAATTTAATTAAAATTTATTGTGTAATACTTAAAAACTCTTTTATGATTCAGATCAAGTAAAAAAAATACACAAATGGCGTAAAGTATAATTTAAAAGGTCAGATATATCTCTTTTTGAATGAAGAAATTTGATATCTTAAATTTGATTTAAAAAAAAATATATGCATTGTAAGAATTATGTTAGATAATTTATAAATAAAATAGGCAAAATACTCATTTCGGTCCCTTAACTATAGGTCATGGTTCAATTTGGTCCCTTAACTATTTTTCGTGCCAAATTGGTCCCTTAATTTTCAAAACGTAACCACGTTAGTCCTTTCCGTCAGTTGGACTCAAACGCCCGTTATTTTGACCTACGTGGCAGATTAGCTGGCATGTTTTATTCATCTTCTTTACATGTGTTGTTCACAATCGTATCTTCTTCAGATGCGTCTTCTTAATCTACGCATGAATACGAAGCAATCTTCTTAGCATAGTTCAAGTTGTTTCGCTCCATTCTCGGTGAATACGAAGCTTTCTTCTTCTCAAACGAACTTGATGAAATCTGAATGTTATGAGTCATGTGCGTACAATATCCTGCGAATTGCACCATATCCTGCGAATTGCACCATTTCCCTCTGTGGAGGTAACACTGTTTTTCGTAGGGCAACTGTAAGTTCCTTAGTTTTGAGGATTAGCTTAATTTTTGTAAAACAAAAAATAGCAGCAATAATGTAATGTACAATAGGATGTATAACTTGAATAAGAGGAACATGTACAGCAAGAAGTCCTATTTAAATGACAGAACATGTTGTGTTGAACTTGTTCAACAAATGGAACAACATGTCGAAGAAGATGTCCCAACACTGAGCATTCGACGTCGTGCTTACTAAACTAATAAATGAAGTTCAGTTCTGTTTAGAGGAATGCAGAATATTCAGGGAATATCATGCAACCTATATAACGTACTGTTAAAGGTCTAGAAGATTCAATCAAAAATCAAGGAGACTAATAAGGAAATTGAAGACTGGAGACCTTACTTGTAGCAGAAGTTTATGCACTTTGTTACATCTGACATGCTGTTGTTCGAAGGCCCAAATCCAGTTGGGTATAGGTTACAAATTAGGATTTGTAACCTAGTTTTATGTGTGAACCGGATATTCAAAAGATATAATCATTAGGGTTAGTTGTAGTGAACCACCCGGTTTGTGGGATGATCACCATACTCCTCGAAACCTGTAGGTAAGAGGCAATATATATTGTTCTTGGAAGAAGTTGTGAAGCAACTCAAAGGTGTGTCCTAAGTTAGAAGCAAACTAATTTAAAACTTAGTTAGGTTGTATTAGAAATGTGTCTTCTATATTTTGTTATTGTTTTATCACTGTGAGTGATTGAGGGGAAGTGAGAGAGGTTTCTCATATCTAAGAGTTCTTAGGTAGAAATTGCATTGGGTAGTGATTAAGTGAGTAGTTGTAAACGGGGGAGTTTGGCTCTGAATTGATACTGTTGATAGTGGATTTTATCCCTGACTTGGTAGCCTCCAGATGTTGGTGTGTTGCACCGAACTGGGTAAACAATTACATGTATTATTTATATAAAACATCTCTATAAGACATCTGAGTCTATTGCACCAGAATTTCAATTGGTATCAGAGCAGACATCCTGTTCTGTTTTGGGTGAGATCCTAGAGGGATAATTTCTGGTTAAATGTGCAAGAAATAAGCTTGGTGCTGAAGAACTAGTTGAACATGGCAAGTTTAAAATTAAATAGTCCCTTGAAGTGGAGGATGGACCAATCTTGACAGGATATGCATTAGATATGTTTGGTAGCTCTTTAGTGTGAATCCTTGGTGATAAAGATCCGACTATGTTTTAGAGTTTGGTTTATTTTCAAACCTAACCAAAACACCTGATGTGTTCATGCAAATATTGTTACGGTATGGCTAAAGATTGTTGAAGATCTGGTGTTATACCCCAAAATTTTCCCTCCTACTTCTCCAGACAATCTATCACTCCATACTCAAGGATTTCACAAGGGGTGACTAGATAAACCCTCTTCTAAACAATCAATCCAAACTAAGGTTTTGCTCCTCTAAAGTTAAGATGGATTTCCAGTGATTCAAGTGGTCATCATACCTCATCATTTGCTGCAAGGGATCACCATATCAAGTTTCAAGCCTTACAAGTCAAAATTGCTCATCCAATTGCTCAGATGGTTAAAAATCAGCTGACTTGGACAAAAAGTCAATTGTGGTCAACATACAGTCAAACTTCATAATTTTTGGTCAACACCAATATTTTGAAGTAATATTCATCATTTGATCAAGGGTTGACCATGATTCATCAAAAAAAGTCAAGATCTGATCAAAAGTCAAAGTTTCTAAATTAGGATTTTTCAGACAAAAGTCAACAGAACTTTGGCCAAGCATAACTTTCACATACTTTATCAGAGATTTTTCCATCAAAGCTCATTGTAAAGAGAATTTAATTCTCCACAACTTCATTGTCTCACAAGCTTGGGCTGGAAATGCTTCATTTGGAAGTTATAGATCAAAACACTACAGGTCCTTTTAAAAAGTCAACAAAAAGTCATCTTTTTGCAAAGAAGTGTTCATGAGCATGGAAACTTAAATGAATATGAAACCAAAAGGGATGTTTATAAGACATCTTGAGCTTTCTAAAAAGTCCAAGAACACCCAAAAATGTTAAAAATTGAGCAAGATACAAGTTGTGCAAGTTGGACATTTTTGAGGAGGTGCATAAAGAGAAATACTTGAGAAAATCAATTTTTTTCCAAATGGACTTAACTTTTCTTGGTTCAAACTTGTTTCTAATCACAATTAGAACCTCCAAGCCCAATGCCACACCCTTGAGCTTTTTATTTTACTTATTTTGATTTTTATTCATTTAAAGTCAATTTAATTAAAATAAAATAGCAAAAAATAAATCAATCAATGCAAGGCTGTATATTTGACATTCTTGAGGTCCAAGAAACCTATTAAATGGCCTAAAATTCGAAATTGAATTATTGGCAAGTGATTGGTACAAGATTGGCAATATTTGATCAAGATTGACAAGATTGGCAAATCAAATATACTCTCATTGAATGGGATATATTGTCTCATCAATGCTCAACCTGAATCCATCCTCTATAAATTTAGAGGGTTTCTAAACCCTAAGAGAAGTTTTTTGCAGCTGTAAGAACCCTAACCAAGCTTGAAAAAACCGTGGCACACAAGCAACTTGCAACCAGAGTTTTAGCTCGATTCAAGACATTCCAAGCATCCTAACACGTTCCTGAGAGTCCTCTGAATCGATCCAGCCATTCACCAAGCCTTGAAACATCCAGAATCGTAAAATCCAGAACACGTTTTGCTCTTCAAAACTCAAAATCGATTTCATTGATTCATGAATTTTTAATACAATTTGATTGCATATTTGTGTTTAGACTAATGTTTGTAAACTTTCTGGATGGTTTGATTTGAGTTTTAGCACAGGAATAAGAATTTGCCATTGCTAGGGTTCATGAGCTCGAATTAGGGATTTCCAAAATAGGATAAATTGGACGAAACCAGTGACCCTATCACACTTAGGGGATCAAACCGAGTTGATCCATGATCTCATAACTAATTTATGTTGCGTATTTTTTAGTTTTGATTTCTTGCCGGGGTATAGTGACGAAACAGAACCGTGGATAAAAGTTTGAAAAATCAAACGAAGAAGATGACACCTTGGCGCATTTTGGTGCCAACTTCTGGACCCCTCAGAAGCGCTGCCTCTAGAATCTCCAACTTTTGGATCCTCAGAGGAGGCATCACCCCCAAAAGCTCTAGCTTCTGGATCCCCAGCGGAGGCATCACCCCCAGAAGCTCCATCTTTTGGACGTTTTGATCGGAGCTCCATCTTCGGACGGGATCCGATCTTGAAGCCCCAACTTTTGAACCCTTCTCCGAAGCCCCAACTTCTGGACCCTTCCAGCAATAGAACCCTCCGAAGCTCCGACACGGACGTCCCAGAGAGAATCTCCGAAGCCCTAGCTTGGACCTTTCAGATGAAGCTCCGACACGGACACGCTCAACAGATTTTTCACCAGAAACTCCAGTTTTGGGTGCATAGTGCGCCACTCACGAAGGCCGGCTCCGTAAGCTCGATGGGTTTTTCCTTTATTCTTATTTTTTCTGTTTTTTTATTTCCTTTCTTTTAAATAATCTAAGTAAATAATTAGTAATTAGGTTAAATAATTAGTCTAATTAGGTTTAATTCCACAAATAATTTTAATCAAACTTTTTCTTAATTAAAATTAATTAGAATTAGGCTTTTTCACTAAAATCAACCTCCAAAAAAAAAAACAAAAAAAAATATTTTCTATTTTTTATTATTCCGCATTTTAAATTCTAGAAAGGTTGTATAGGTAGCAAATTTTTTATCATGTAATAGCGTATGACCTTTACATTTCTGCCTTTACTTTCTACACTCCCTTATTATGTATCTGCCCCAAAGCCATCTAATAGCATAGGATCTTTACATTTATGCAATTTATTTTCCGCACCTATTAACTGCTAGTAATTAGGCGTGTATGGCAAGATTAAAAACAACATAGATCACTTTTAATCATAAGATAAAATATCTGAATACAACACAAATTTCACACTTTCACCCACCTTAGGATATCATCTCTCGTTGCCTTACGAATAATGATCATGTCCCTCGAACGTAGGGATATCTTAGCACGGTTACCTACAATACATCATCACAGTCCCTTCGACTTAAAAGATCATGGTCCCTCGATGTTGCCTACGAATATATGATCTAGTCCCTCGATTGTTGCCTACGAAAAGTGATGATCGTCCCTACGAATATGCTAGGATATCCCTACAAGTTGCCTTCTATGACCATCCGATGTCCCTTCGAATGTCCCTTTTACATCCAACTAATAAGATTACCTACCACCTAATGGTATGGATAGCCTTATTCTAAAGGAAAGCAAAACAACACGGAAACGACCGTTCTGAGTGGGTAAAATAAGTCTTTTTTGCTTGCTCAATTAAAACATTCTTTTCACACCTCACACTTTCAAAATATTTTCTAACGCTTTGTATACATTCCAGCGTGAATCATTACAAAGTCCTTTTCCAAAACAATACATTTCCAAACACTTCGTATACATTCCAGCGTGAATCATTACGAAGTCAAAGCGAAATGCCTTTTCAAAACATTTTCAAACACACACACACACAAAAAGCAAGTCATAAAGTGAGCTAAAGAAATTAAGAGCCTGTAGATAACTACAGATGGAAAGGGTGCTAACACCTTTCCTTTTCATAACCGCCTCCCATACTCAGAATTTAACGAAGGTCTTTTCCTGTTCTTTTTGCCTTCCCTTAATTGGATAAAAGAAAAGTCGATGGAGACTCTTGCTATCCACAACATTTGCGATAAAACGCAAAACAAACAAGTTAGTTCTCCCACCGTGTTACAGAACTGACGACTCTACTGGGGAAAATCCCAAAGAGAGGCTACCTTAGGGTCTTTAGATCACTTTAATTGTTTGACTTGTATGCTTTATTCTTAAGGGTTGCTTGGGTATTATATTTATGGGGGATCCTACACCCGGATCCAGGTTTCCTTAGGTAAGTAGCAATAAATCGTCGCGACCGTTAGACGTATACCGAAACGGTCAACATGATGGCTACGTTAGTGCGACACTTTGGATGTCCCGATGCTCCTCATGTTCAGTTGAGGAAAGTATTTGGCGTCTACATGGTGTCATCAACACTAACTCAACTTTTAGAACCTTAATTGACCCATCTTGCCATTACAAGGTAGTGAGATGGTCGGGTTTGGTACAGACTGAGGTTGGTTGATACTCGATGCTACGCTCATTAAGATTTGACTTTCGGATGTTTCGGTCGACCACTTAGTAGTAGTATTAAAATAAAGTCTACGGGAAAGATCAATGATATGAGATTCCTAGAACCCGGTTACTATTATAGGACAGGTTGAACCAACTTAAACTTTGGTAGGGTAGACACCTATACCACATGCAAGCCTTAAACCTAGGGATTTTGTGTGAATTGCTTGTGATTGCTACTTGTTTTAAACATGACATCATGGCATCATAACATCATGAACATCATATCATTTCTAACTATTTCAAAGACCTAGAGATTTATCTTTGCTCTAGTTTGTAGGAATTATGGCTTCTAGAAAGACTATCCGAATCAACTTCATGGGCATACCTTCTCAACTCAAAGAATTGGTTTCAGAAATTCCTGATCATGCTCAGTTCATCAAAAGACATGGTTATCTGCTTGACTTGGTTATCTCCGGTTTTGAAGAAGATATGATGCACGTCGTATTCCAGTTCTTCGATCCAAAGCATCACTGCTTTACATTCCCAGATTATCAATTGGTTCCTACATTGGAAGAGTTCTCTAAGCTACTTGGGATACCTATCCTTGATCAGATACCATTCACTGGTTTAGAAAAAGCTCCGAAATATGAAGGCATCGCGTCAGCCTTACATCTAAAGCAATCAGACATTGAAGCTAATCGGGAAACAAGAAGCAGAGTTAAGGGTTTGCTTGCTAAGTTTCTGATAAAGAAAGCTCGAGAATTCCTAAAGGCTATGAGTTTCCATGCATTCGTAGACATTTTGGCCTTACTAATCTATGACTTGGTTCTATTCCCTAATCCAGATCAGTTCATAGACGTGAATGCCATCAAGATATTCCTCACTCGTAATCCGGTTCCTACCTTACTTGGGGATATTCTGCATTCTCTCCACACTCGTACTATCAAAAGACAAGGAACTCTCTTGTGTTACATACCGTTACTTTCGAGGTAGTTTATTTCGCACCTTCCTCAATCAGTAATGAAGAACGAGCAAAGATTGAAGTGGTCTCAAAGGCTGATGTCACTCTCTCATTCAAATATCCATTGGTGTCTTTTTCCTCAAAAGGACTTCACTTTTATTGAGTATTGTGGGGAATTCCCTAATGTACCACTCCTTGGCATAAGGGGGTATCACTTACAACCCTTCTCTAGCTCTACGTTAGTTTGGTTATGCTCGAAGAGATGGTCCTCATGATATGCTTCTCCAAGACATTGTGTTTGACTACAACAACGATCTCCAGAACTACCACCGAAGATTTGTACACGCTTGGGGCATGGTAAAGAAGACTGATACCAAGACTTTGGGACCCAAAAATTCCATTCCTTGGGAACCTTACCTTAGATGGGTGCGAGCTCGAGCTCAAAACCTCATGATGCCATTTACAACGGTTCTACCAGTGATTATGGAACCTGTTGCTATAGGCGACGAACCCTATATCATTCTCCATCCAGACATGTCTACTAATTTCAAAGACCTGAAGAGATTCTGGATTCAGCTTAAAGAAGAAAGGGATACATTCGAAGCTCAATTCTATGCAAGCGAGAAAAAGTATTAGAGTTGACGAAGCTACTTCACGAGGAGCAAATCATCAATACCTACTTCAACATAAAGAGGAAGCGTCCATGGGAGACCTAAGCTCTAGGAATTTATTTATTGGTTTAAAACTTTCTTTTGTACTTAATAAAGAGAAACTAATAAAAGTTTGTTCGTGCTTGTTTAACAAATTTAAATTCTTAAGGTCCTTGAAAACATTGCATTGCTTAACATCGCATACCATGGCATAACATCTTATAACAGGTACATCAAAGACCGGTTTTCTTATTCTCTCGTTTAATTCAGCAGAAATGGATCTTGAACAGGCTGTCAAAGATCTCCAGGCTCAGAATGCTCAATTCCAGGAGATGTTCACCAACTTGGTCCAAGGCTAGAAAGACCTGAAAAAGCTCATCACCAGAAAGAAGAAGACCATTAGTATCCTCAACATGGGAAGAAATCACAAGGGTGAAACTAGGGTGGTCATCCAGTTCTAACTCTCAGACAAGAGCGGTGAAACTGAAGGAAGTATCAAGAACAGTGAAGGAAGCCGTCATGGGTCAGAAAACAAAGATGAAGACTACGTGAACGAGCAGTATCCTCCTAACAATGACAAGTACAAGCAACTTGAAGACCGTCTGAATATTGTGGAAAATATGAAAATGTCAGGGCTAAACTTTGATGATTTGAGTCTCGTTCCTGGCGTGGTAATTCCCCACAAATTCAAGGTTCCTACCTTTGCCAAGTATGATGGCATCTCTTTCCTGAAGCTGCATTTGAAGTCCTATGTTCAAAAGATCCATCCTCATACTGAAGACAGGAAATTATGGATCCATTTCTTTCAAGAGAGTTTATCCGGAACTCAGGCGGAGTGGTATTATCAGCTAGAGAGTACCCACATTCATACCTGGAATGACTTAGCAGATGCTTTCTACAAGCAATACTAGTACAATGCTGAATTGGCACCCACCCGCATGCAGCTACAAAGCATGTCTATGGGTCGTGATGAGAAGTTCAAGGAATATGCTCAGAAATGGAGAGGTTTAGCAGGTAGAGTTCAACCACCCTTGTCCAATAGGGAGTTGGTTGATATGTTCATGGGAACAATGATAGGCCCATTCTTCAATCATCTGATTGGAAACTCTTCAGTCAGATTCACCGAGCTAATATTGACAGACGAACATATTGAAGTTGGAATCAAGAGCGGAAAGATTCAGGTAGAGTCATCTTCAAATGCTACGAAGAGATCCTTTGGTGGTAAGAAAGAAGCCAATGCTGTGTATAGTCAGAAGAGTCGTGACAAAGCTGATCGCACTCAAGCTATGGGGGTAGTCGTGATCTCCAATCCTACACCAACACAACCTCAACGAGACAACGTGTGTGGCCAGAACGCGCCACGAAGACAGTTTACGAAGATCAATATACCATTGTCACAAGCATTGCAACATATGTTGAAAGCAGAGCTGATTACTTTGAGGGATCCTCCTCAGCTCTTCAATACTTCCTCTCCAAAGTACAATCCTAATGTAAGGTGTGCATACCACTCCAACAGCCCAGGGCACAACACTAACAACTGTTGGGCCTTGAAGAACAAGATCCAATACCTGATTAAAGCCAGGGAAATTGAGTTCGACCCTCCCATCGAAACTCCGAATATGATCAATGCACCAATGCCTGACCATGGTAAAAGTTCTAATGCTATTGACGAAGAATCCTATGTTTATGATGTGAACAAGCTGACTATTCCTCTGATGTCTGTTAAGAAAGATTTGCTGCAAGCCGACGTATTTCCAGGATGCCCTGATGACTGTTGTTGTTGTTGTGCATCCGAATCTGATGGATGTCCTTGGTTGAAAAGGCGTATTCAACGTATGATGGACAACCGAGAAGTGCTATTTCTGAAACCACCATATGTGGAGGATTTGTGCGTAGACATTTCTAAAAATATGAAGATCAAAGACATAAGCGAAGCCACACCAGAAGTATGGGATACCTTGGGGCAGCCAAGTGGAAAGTATGATTTCATGGTTAAATATATCGCTCCTAAAAGCTACAAGATTCCTATCAAAGATGTCAAGGCAACCAGATGGGGAGACGATTTCCCAGAAGACTATGCTGATGTGAACACAATAAGGACCACCTCTGTTGATCCCGCGCCTAGAGTGGCACCTCTCATCATTACCTCTCCCAGATCAATTCCATATTCCTCTAACAAAGCTATACCTTGGAATTATGGAGCTGAAGTTTACTATCATGGTGTCAAGCAAGACCCGTTGACCATTGAAGTCTTTGCAATTGAAGTTATCAATCCTAACATCGGCAACCTTACCGGATCATGCAAGGTAACCAGAACCGGAAGAGTATTTTATCCAGAGATCTCTCCTCCAAAAGATACTACTACACCAATACACATTCCTGCTATCAAACCAGTTCCTGAAACGAGAGGGACAGAACCAGTAACTCATCCTACTCAGACAGAAGTACCAAAGGAAGTTGCTAAAGACACCTCCAAGCAAGAAATGGAGGAAATCGTGAAGATCATTAAGAAGAGTGATTACAATGTTGTGGAACAATTGAGACAAACTCCATCCAAGATATTCATGCTAGCTCTACTAATGTGTTCTGAGGCCCATGTTAAAGCCTTGGTAAAGTTTCTGAAGAATGCTCACATACCGCAAGACACTACTGCTGATCAATTCGAAGGTTGTATTGCCATCCTGACCGTCAACAATTGTTTAGGTTTCTCTCATGCTAATTTAATTCCTGCCGGAAGGAATCACAATAAAGCCTTTCACATCTCCATTGAATACAAGGGCACTACATTGTCTCACGTATTGGTGGATATTGGTTCTGCTCTGAGTGTTCTGCCGAAGAGCGCTTTTGACCGGCTTAATGCTAAAGAAGTGGTCATGAAGCCCAGTGACATAATTGTAAGAGCTTTTGATGGTTCTAAATGAACAGTACTTGGAGAGCTCATCCTGCCAGTTAAAGTCGGTTCCCAGACTTTTGACTCTACTTTCTTTGTCATGGACATTCATCCAGCTTACTCTTGCCTACTCAGACGCCCTTGGATACATGGGGCAGGCGTCGTTACCTCTACCCTGCATCAGAAGTTGAAGTACCCAGTGAAGGGGAAGATTATTACAGTATGCGGTGAAGAAGAATATATGGTAAGCCATCTGCAGTCATTCCGGTACCTCGAAATGGAAGGAAATTCATTGAAACCCCTTGTCAAGCTTTCAAAGCAATTCCACGAGTCATGCTTGTTGACTCCCCTGTCACTCCTAAAGTTACTAGAGTTCCACCAAAGATGGCCTCATTAAAAGACGCCAAAGCTGCAGTTGAAGAAGGAGGTGGTACTGTTTGGGGTCAGCTCCCCGATCTCCCATTCAAATTTGACAAGACTGGTTTAGGCTTCGCTATTAAAGGTCAGAAGATGATACGCCGCGAACGTGCCAAAAAACTTCCTTTCTGCATCAGCAAAAGCGGAGTCCATGCTATAGAAGACGACGACAGTGACTTCGACATCAACAACTGGATCTTCCCAACTGCAGACCACAGACTCAACAATTGACGGACTGAAGATGTCATACCAATCTCCTTTAGACAGGAGTAATTGCTTTTTTGTTTTCTGTTATGCTTTTCGCTTTCATTACGTTCGAACAATAAACTTAAAGCCTAGTGCCTTGCCCGGGGCACCACGGCTCGTTTGTGAGGGTTATTATTTATCATTCGCATATGTTCATTCAATAAAATCATTGGAATTTTGCATTTAAATACTGTGATATTTCTTTTCTTTTACTTTATCACCCTTCAAAAAGCTATGTGTTCTTACACACACCCATATGATGCACTGCAGATTCACTCTGAATCTCGTCGATAACGACTCTACTATTGCTAAATATGACTTCAATAATCCGATCTACCAAGCCGAAGAAGAAGGTGAGGAAGATTGTAAAGTGCCAGGAGAACTTGTCATACTACTACAACAGGAAGAACAGGTTATACAGCCACACGAAGAGCCAGTCGAGGTTGTGAATCTAAGTACTAACAAAGACAGAAAGAAAATCAAGATAGGAGCGGGTATTGAGAACAGTGTCAAAGAGAGATTGGTCTAGATGCTGCGAGACTATATCGAGATTTTTGCTTGGTCCTACGAAGACATGCCAGGTTTAGACATTGGCATTATGGTGCACCGACTACCAACAAAAGAAGGTTTTCTCCCTATGAAGCAAAAGGTCCGTCGTATGCGTTCTGAGATGTATGAGAAAATCAAAGCCGAAGTTATGAAACAGTTCAATGTCGGTTTCCTAGCTGTTACTTCTTATCCACAATGGGTTGCGAACGTGGTGCCCGTACCAAAGAAGGATGGTGAAGTGCGAATGTGTGTGGACTACAGAGCTGAACAGAGCAAGTCCGAAAGACGATTTTCCGCTTCCACATATTGATGTTCTAGTTGATAACACCGCTCAACACAAAGTTTTCTCCTTCATAGACGGTTTCTCCGGTTACAATTAGATCAAAATGGCTCCCGAAGACATGGAAAAGACTACTTTCGTTACACAGTGGGACACATTCTGTTACAAAGTCATGTCGTTCGGGCTGAAGAACGCTGGCGCCACATATCAACGTGCCATGGTAGCTTTGTTTCATGACATGATTCATCACGAGATAGAGGTCTATGTCGATGACATGATAGCTCAATCACAAAATGAAGAAGAACATCTCGATCATTTGCAAAAGCTATTTGATAGGCTGAAGAAGTACAAACTAAGACTTAATCCTAACAAATGCACCTTTGGAGTCAGATCCGGGAAACTCCTGGGATTTGTCGTCAGTGGTAAAGGTATTGAAGTTAACCCTGCCAAGGTCAAAGCTATTCAAGAAATGCCATCTCCCCGCACCGAGAAAGAAGTCAGAGGTTTCCTAGGACGATTAAACTACATTGCCAGATTCATTGCACATCTAACCGCTACTTGTGAGCCAATCTTCAAGTTACTGAAGAAAGATCAAGTAGTGAAATGGAACGGCGGTTGCCAGACAACTTTTGACAAAATCAAAGATTACCTACAAAATCCACATATCCTGATGCCACCTGCCAAAGGAAGACCTCTTATCATGTACTTGACAGTATTAGAGAACTCAATGGGGTGTGTGTTGGGGCAACATGACGAGTCTGGTCGAAAAGAGTATGCAAGATACTACCTTAGCAAAACATTTACCGACTGTGAAACAAGATACTCACAGCTCGAGAAAACTTGCAGCGCTTTGGCTTGGGCTGCTTGCCGACTAAGACAGGATATGTTGACTCACACTACTTTGTTGATCTCTAAGATGGATCCAATAAAATACATATTCGAGAAACCTGCTCTCTCCAGAAGAATAGCAAGATGGAAAATGATCTTGACCGAATACGACATCTAGTATACTACTCATAATGCGATCAAAGGAAGTATAGTAGCCGATCATTTGGCTCATCAAGCCGTAGATGACTATCAGTCTATGCATTTCGAGTTTCTAGACGAGGATGTTTTGCTAATCACTGATTGCGAAGAACCAGGACCAAACGAAGGACCTGAACCAGGATCCCGGTGGACCATGGTCTTTGATGGAGCCTCAAATGCATTTGGCAATGGTATCGACGCCATCATTACATCTTCTACAGGCGGACACACGCCCTTCACCGCCAGACTTTGTTTCGAATGCACCAACATCATGGCCGAATACGAAGCGTGCATCATGGGTATCAAAGTTGCTATTGACTTGAGAATCAAATTCTTGCAAGTGTATGGAGACTCAGCTTTAGTGATCAGTCAGATTAAAGGAGAGTGAGATACGAAGCATCCGAATCTCATTCCATATCGAGAGCATGTCTTAAGTCTGATCCCTTACTTTGAAGAAATCATTTTTGATCACATTCCACGAGAAGAAAATTAGTTGGCAGACGCACTAACTACTATGTCATCTATGTTCAAGGTCAGATGGGACAACGAAGCTCCCCAAATCATCATCGAAAGGTTCGATGAACCAACATACTGTTATGAACTTGATACCGAAGGAGCAGAAGAGAAACCTTGGCTCTACGAAGTGAAGAGGTGTCTAGAAGCTCAGGATTATCCCGCAGGGGCATATGTCAATGACAAGAAGTTCTTAAGAAGATTCGCATCCAAATTCTTCCTCAGCAATGACATCTTATACAAGCGTAATCACGACTTGTGCTTACTCTGCTATGTAGACCAGAAAATAGCAGAACGAATCATGGAAGAGTTGCATGAAGGCGCATTCGGTACCAACTCCAGTGGACATACAATGGCTAAAAATATTCTAAGAGCAGGTTACTATTGGTCCACCATGGAAGCTGATTATTATCACTATGTTCGATCTTGTCATAAATGCCGAATATACGCAGATAAAGTGCATGTACCTCCAATTCCATTGAATGTTCTGACCGCTCCATGGCCTTTCGCAATGTAGCAGGTCTCGTTTATGCGTAGTATTTTTTACTATGTCTGTGTTCACAGGGTGCGGGAAGTCTTCTCCATCCATAGTGCTAAGTATCATGGCTCCGCCGGAAAATACTACTTTGACTACAAATGGTCCCTCTTAGGTGGGAGTCTATTTGCCCCTGGGATCACCTTGTGGAAGAATGATGCACTTGACTACTAGATCACCGACGTGGTAGACTCGGTGCTTGACTTTCTTGTTGAATGCTCGGATCATTCACTTCTAGTATATTTGTCCATGGCAGATGACTGCGAGCCATTTTTCGTCGATTAGGTTGATCTGGTCAAGGCGAGTCTGGAAGCATTCGTCTTCGCCTAACTCTGCATCCTGGAGTATCCTGGTTGAGGGTATCTGAACCTCGATTGGCAGGACTGCTTCGATACCATATACAAGAGAAAAGGGGGTTGCCCCTGTAGATGTTCGTACTGTAGTGCGATAACCGTGGAGAGCAAATGGAAATATCTCGTGCCAATCCTTATAGGTCACTGTCATCTTCTGTATGATCCTCTTGAGATTCTTGTTGGCGGCTTCCACTGCGCCGTTCATTTTTGGCCGATATGGAGAAGAGTTATGATGCTTAATCTTGAACTGTGTGCAGAGTTCGGTGATCATTCTGTTATTGAGATTGGTACCATTGTCTGTGATGATCCTTTCGGGGAAGTCGTACCGACATATGAGATTATGCTTGATGAATCGAGCCACAACATTCTTGGTAACAGATGCGAAAGAGGCTGCTTCTACCCATTTGGTAAAGTAATCAATTGCAACAAGGATGAAACAGTGTCCATTGGAAGCGGTGGGTTTGATCTCTTCAATCATGCCAATGCCCCACATTAAGAAAGGCCACGGTGCAGTCATAATATTCAAGGGGACTGGAGGTACGTGCACTTTGTCTGCGTGTATCTGGCATTTGTGACAAGATCGAACATGGCGGTAACAATCAGCTTCTATAGTGGACCAATAGTAACCTGCCCTTAGAATCTTCTTAGCCATCGGGTGTCCACTGGAGTGGGTATCGAATGCGCCTTCATGTAACTCTTCCATGATTCGTTCTGCCGTTTTCTAATCTACACAGTGAAGTAAGCACAGGTCATGATTGCGCTTGTATAAGATGTCGTTACTGAGAAAGAATTTGGAAGCGAATCTTCTTAAGAACTTCTTATCATTGACAGATGCCCCTGCGGGATATTCCTGAGTTTCGAGATACCTCTTCACTTCGTAGAACCAAGGTTTCTCTTCTGCCCCTTCAGTATCAAGCTCATAGCAGTATGTTGGTTCGTCGAACCTTTCAATGGTAATTTGGGGAGCTTCGTTGTCCCATCTGACCTTGAACATAGATGACATGGTAGCTAATGCGTCTGCCAACTGATTTTCTTCTCGTGGAATATGATCGAAAGTGATTTCTTCGAAGTAAGGGATCAGATTTAAAACATGCTCTCGATATGGAATAAGATTCGGATGCTTCGTATCCCAGTCGCCTTTAATCTGACTGATCACCAAAGTTGAATCTCCATATACTTGCAGGAATTTGATTCTTAAGTCAATAACAACTTTAATACCCATGATGCACGCTTCGTATTCGGCCATGTTGTTGCTGCAGTCGAAACAAAGTCTGGCGGTGAAAGACGACGTGTGTCCGCCTGTAGGAGATGTAATGATGGCGCCAATGCCATTGCCAAGTGCGTTTGAGGCTCCATCAAAGACCATGGTCCATCGGGATCCTGGTCATGTCCTTCGTCTGGTCCTGGTTCTTCGCAATCAGTGGCTAACAAAATATCCTCATCTGGAAACTCAAAGTGCATAGACTGATAGTAATCTGCGGCTTGATGAGCCAAATGATCGGCTATTGTACCTCCTTTGATCGCCTTCTGAGTAGTGTACTGGATGTCGTATTCGGTCAAGATCATTTGCCATCTTGCTATTCTTCCGAAGAGAGCAGGTTTCTCGAATATGTATTTTATCGGATCCATCTTATAGATCAACAAAGTAGTGTGAGTCAACATATATTGTCTTAGTCGGTGAGCAGCCCAAGCAAAAGCGCTGCAAGTTTTCTCGAGCTGTGAGTATCTTGTTTCACAGTCGGTAGACGTTTTGCTAAGGTAGTATATTGCATACTCTTTTTGACCAGACTCGTCATGTTTCCCCAACACACACCCCATTGGATTCTCTAATACTGTCAAGTACATGATAAGAGGTCTTCCTTTGATAGGTGGCATCAGGATAGGAGGATTTTGTAGGTACTCCTTGATTTTGTCAAAAGCTGTCTGGCAATCGTCGTTCCATTCCAACACTTGATCTTTCTTCAGTAACTTGAAGATTAGCTCACAAGTAGTAGTTAGATGTGCAATGAATCTGGAAATGTAGTTTAGTCGTCCCAAGAAACCTCTGACTTCCTTCTCGGTACGGGGAGCTGGCATTTCTTGAATAGCTTTAACCTTGGTAGGGTCAACTTCAATACCTTTACCACTGACAACAAATCCCAGGAGTTTACCGGATCTGACTCCAAAGGTGCACTTGTTAGGATTGAGTCTTAGTCTGTATTTCCTCAGTCTATCAAACAGGTTTTGCAAATGATCGAGATGTTCTTCTTCAGTTTGTGATCGAGCTATCATGTCGTCGACGTAGACCTCTATCTCGTGAAGGATCATGTCGTGAAACAAAGCTACCATGGCACGTTGATATGTGGCACCAACGTTCTTCAGTCCGAACGACATGACTTTGTAACAGAATGTTCCCCACTGTGTAACGAAAGTAGTCTATTTTCCATGTCTTCAGGAGCCATTTTGATCTGATTGTAACCGGAGAAACCATCCATGAAGGAGAAAACCTTGTGTTGAGCAGTGTTATCTACCAGAACGTCAATATGAGGTAGTGGGAAATCGTCTTTCGGACTTGCTCTGTTCAGATCTCTATAGTCCACACACATTCGCACTTTACCATCCTTCTTAGGTACGGGCACCACGTTCGCAACCCATTGTGGATAAGAAGTAACGACTATGAAATCGACATTGAACTGGTTTATAACTTCAACTTTGATTTTCTCATATATCTCAGGACGTATACGACGAACCTTCTGCTTTATAGGGAGAAAACCTTCTTCTGTTGGTAGTCGGTGTACCACAATGTCAATGTCTAAACCTGACATATCTTCGTAGGACCAAGCAAAAATCTCGATATAGTCTCGCAGCATCTGAACCAATCTCTCTTTGACACTGTTTTCAAGACCTGTTCCTATCTTAATTTCCTTTCTGTCTTCATCAATACCCATATTCACGACCTCGACTGGCTCCTTGTGTGGCTGTATAACCTATTCTTCTTATTGTAGTAGCCTGACAAGTTCTCCTGGCACTACACAATCTTCTTCACCTTCATTCACGGCTTGGTAGATCGGATTATCGAAGTCATATTTAGCAATAGCAGAGCTGTTATCGACGAGATTCAGAGTGAATCTGCAGTGTATCATGTGGGTGTGTGTAAGAACACATAGCTTTTTGAAGGGTGATAAAGTAAAAGAAAGAAGAGAACACAATATTTAAATGCAAAAGTCCAATGATTTTATTGAATGAAAATATGCAAATGACAAATAATAACCCTCACAAATGAGCCATGGTGCCAAGGTCAAGGCACTAGGCTTAAATTTTATTGTTCAAAGCGTAAAAAGCGAAAAGCATAACAGAAAAATCAATTACTTCTGTCTAAAGGAGATTGGTATGACATCTTCAGTCTTCTAATTGTTGAGTCCGTCGTCTGGAGTTGGGAAGATCTAATTGTTGATATCGAAGTTGCCGTCATCGTCTTCTATAACATGGACTTCGTCTTTGCTGATGTGGAAAGGAAATTTGTCGGCACGTTCGCGACGTATCATCTTCTGACCTTTGACTGTGAAGCCTAAACTAGTCTTGTCGGATTTGAATGGAAAATCGGGGAGCTGTCCCCAAATAGTACAGTCTCCTTCTACAACCGCAGCTTTGGCGTCTTTCAGTAAGGCCATTTCGGTGGAACTCTAGTAACTTCAGGAGTGACAGGAGAGTCAACAAGCATGACTCGTGGGATTGCTTTGAAAGCTTAACCGGGAGTTTTGACAAATTCACCTTCCATCTCGATGTATCGGAATGACTGCAGATGGCTTACCATATATTCTTCTTCACCGCATACTGTGAGAATCTTCCCTTTCATTGGGTACTTTAGCTTCTGATGCAAGGTAGAGGTAACAGCGCCTGCCCCATGTATCCAAGGGCGTCCGAGTAGGCAAGATTAAGTTGGACGTATGTCCATGACAAAGAAAGTAGAGTCAAAAGTCTGGGCACCGGCTTTAACTAGCAGGATGAGTTCTCCAAGTACTGTTCTTTTCGAACCATCAAAAGCTCTTACGATTATGTCATTGGGCTTCATGACCACTCCTTCAGCATTAAGTCAGTCGAAAGCACTCTTTGACAGAACATTCAGAGCAAAACCAGTATCCATGAATACGTGAGACAATGTAGTGCCCTTGCATTCAATGGAGATGTGCAAGGCCTTGTTGTGATTCCTTCCGGCAGGATTTAAATCAGCATCAGAGAAAACTAAACCATTATTGACGGTCAAGCTAGCAATACAACCTTTGAATTGATCAGCAGTAGTGTCTTGCGGTATGTGAGCATTCTTCAGAAACTTTAACAAGGCTTTAGCATGAGCCTCAGAGTACAACAACAAAGCTAACATGGATATCTTGGATGGAGTTTGTCCCAACTGTTCCATAACATTGTAGTGTCTCTTCTTGATGATCTTTAGAATTTCCTCCATTTCTTGCTTGGAGGTACCCTCAACAACTTCCTTTGGTACTTCTGTCTGAGCAGGATGAGTTACTAGTTTTTTCCCTCTCGTTTCGGGAACTAGTTCGATAGCAGGAGTGCGAATTGGTGTAGTAATGTCTTTCGGAGAAGAGATCTCTGGAGAAAATACTCTTCCGGTTCTGGTTACTTTACTTGATGTGGCGATGTTGCCGATGTCAGGATTGGTGGCTTCAACTGCAATGTCTTCAATGGTCAAAGGTTCTTGCTTGACGCCATGATAGTAAACTTCGGCTCCATAATTCTAAGGTATAACTATCTCAGAGGAATACGGAATTGATCTGGGCGAGGTAATAATGAGAGGTACCACTCTAGGCGCGAGATCTGCAGAGGTGATCCTTATTGTGTTCACATCAGTATACTCTTCTGGGAAATCGTCTCCCCATCCGGTTGCCTTGACGTCTTCGATAGGAATCTTGTAACTTTCGGGAGCGGTATATTTCACCATGAAATCAAACTTTCCACTTGTCTACCCCAAGGTATCCCAGACTTCTGGTATGGCTTCGTCTACATCTTCGATCTTCAGATTCTTAGAAATATCTTATATACATGCCCAGACGGAGGTAGCAAATAGCGGTTGTCCATCATGCGTTGAATACACCTCTTCAACCAAGCACATCCATCAGATTCTGATGCACACCAACGACAATTATCAGGGCATCCTGGAAATACACCGGCTTGCAAAAAATCTTTCTTGACAGTCATTAGAGGAATAGTCATCTCTTTCACATCATAAACATAGGAGTCGTCGTCAATAGCATTGGAACTTTTACCATGGTCAGGCATTGGTGCGTTGATCACATTCGAAGTTTCGACAGGAGGGTCGAATTCAATTTCTCTGGCTTCAATCATGTCTTGAATTTTGTTCTTCAGAGCCCAATAGTTGTTGGTGTCGTGCTCTTGGGCTGTTGGAGTGGTATGCACACCTTACATTGGGATTTTATTTTGGAGAGGAAGTGTTGATGTGTTGAGTAGGATCCCTCAAAGAAATCAGCTCTACTTTCAACATGTGTTGCAATGCTTGAGACAACGACATGTTGATCTTCGTAAACTGTCTTCGTGGTGCGTTCTGGCTACGTGTGTGGTCTCGTTGAGGTTGTGCTGATGTAGGATTGGAGATGACAATTGCCCCCACAGATTGAGTGCGTTCAGCTTTGTCACGGCTCTTCTGACCATATACAACATTGACTTCTTTCTTACCACCAAAAGATCTCTTCGCAACATTTGAAGATGACTCTACTTGTATTTTTTCGCTCTTGATTCCACTTCGATATGTTTGCCTATCAATATCAGCTCGATGAATCCAACTGAAGAGTTTCCAATCAAATGATTGAAGAATGGGCCTGTCAGTGTTCCCATAAACATGTCAACCAACTCCCTATTGGACAAGGGTGGTTGAACTCTGCCTGCTAAATCTCCATTTCTGAGCATATTCTTTGAACTTCTTGTCACGACCCATAGACATGCTCTGTAGTTGCATACAAGTGGGTGCCAATTAAGCATTATACTGGTACTGTTTTTAGAAAGCATCTGCCAAGTCATTCCAAGTATGAATGTGGGTACTCTCTAGCTGATAATACCACTCCAACTGAGTTCCGGATAAACTCTCTTGAAAGAGATGGATCCATAATTTCCTGTCTTCGGTATGAGGATGGATCTTCTAAACATAGGACTTCATATGCATCTTCGGACAAGAGATGTCATCATACTTGGCAAAGGTAGGAACTTTGAACTTGCGAGGAATTACCACACCAGGAACAAGACTCAGATCATCAAAGTTCAGCCCGGACATCTTCAGATTTTCCACAGCATTCAGACGGTCTTCAAGTTGTTTGTACTTGTCATTGTCAGGAGGATACTGCTCACTCACATAGTCTTCATCTTCGTTTTTAGACTCGTGATGGCTTCCTTCATTGTTCTTGACACTTCCCTCAGTTTCACCGCTCTTGTCTGAGAGTTCGAATTGTTTGACCACCCTGACTGGACCCTTGTGATTTCTTCCCATGTTGAGGATACCAATGGTCTTCTTCTTTCTGGTGATGAGCTTTTTCAGGTCTTTCTGGCCTTGGACCAAGTTGGTGTACATTTCCTGGAACTGAGCATTCTGAGCCTGGAGATCTTTGACAGTCTGTTCAAGAGCCATTTCTGCTGAAATAAACAACGAGAGAATAAGAAAACCGATCTTCAATGTACCTGTTATGAAATGTTATGCCATGATATGCGATGTTATGCAATGCAATGTTTTCAAGGACCTTAGGAATTTAAATTTGTTAAACAAGCACGAACAAACTTTTTATTAGTTTATCTTTAGTGAGTACAAAAGAAAGTTTAAACAAATAAAAAGAAATCCCTAGAGCTTAGGTCTCCCATGGGAGCTTCCTCTTTGTGTTGAAGTAGGTATTGATGCTTTGCTCCTCGTGAAGTAGCTTTGTCAACTCTAATACCTTCTTCTCGCTTGAATAGCACTGAGCTTCGAATATATCCCTTTCTTCTTTAAGTTGAATCCAGGATCTCTCCAGGTCTTCAAAATTAGTAGGCATGTCTGGATGAAGAATGGTGTAGGGTTTGTCACCTATAGCAATAAGTTCCATAACCACTGGTAGAACAGTTGTAAAAGATATCATGAGGTTTTGAGCTCGAGCTCGCACCCATTTGAGTTAAGGTTCCCAAGAAATGGAATTTTTGTGCCCCAAGGTCTTGGTATCAGTTTTCTTCACCATGCCCCAAGCGTGCACAAATCTTCGACGCTAGCTCTAGAAATCGTTGTTGTAGTCAAACACAATGTCTTGAAGAAGCGTATCATGAGGACCATCTCTCAGAGCATAACGAAAATGACGTAGATCTAGAGAAGGATTGTAAGTGATACCTCCTTTTATGCCAAGGAGTGGTACATTAGGGAATTCCCCACAACGCTCGATGAAAGTGAAGTCCTTTTGAGAAAAGAGACACCAACGAATATCTGAATGTGAGAGTGACATCATCCTTTGAGAACACTTCAATTTTTGCTCGTTCTTCATTACTGATTGAGGAAGGTGCGAAATAAACCACCTGGAAAGTAACGGTAAGCAACACATGAGAGTTCCTTGTCTTTTGATAGTACGAGTGTGGAGAGAATGCAGGATGTCTTTAGTAAAGTAGGCACAGGATTACGAGCGAGGAATACCTTGATGGTGTTCACGTCTATGAACTGATCTGGATTAGGGAATAGCACCAAGCCATAGATTAGCAAGGCCAAAACATCTTCGAATGCATGGAAACTCATAGCCTTCAAGAACTCTCGAGCTTTCTTTATAAGAAACTTAGCAAGCAAACCTTTAACTCCGCTTCTTGTTTCCTAATTAGCTTCAATGTCTGATCGCTTTAGATGTAACGCTGATGCGATGTCTTCATACTTCAGAGCTTTTTCTGATCCGGTGAATGGTATCTGATCAAGGATAGGTATCCCAAGTAGCTTAGAATACTCTTCTAATGTAGGAACCAAATGATAATCTTGGAATGTAAAGCAGTGATGTTTCGGATCGAAGAACTGGAATAGGACGTGCATCATATCTTTTTCAAAACCGGAGATAACCAAGTCAAGCAGATAACCATGTCTTTTGATGAACTGAGCGTGATCGGGAACTTCTGAAACTAATTCTTTTAGTTGAGAAGGTATACCCACAAAGTTTATTCGGATAGTCTTCCTGGAAGCCACGAATCCTACAAAATAGAGCAAAGATAAATACCTAGGTCCTTGAAATAGTTAGAAATGATATGATGTTATGATGTCATGATGTCATGTTTAAACAAGCAGCAAGCACAAACAATTCACACAATATCCGTAGGTTTAAGGCTTGCATGAGGTATAGGTGTCTACCCTACCAGAGTTTGAGTGGGTTCAACCTGTCCTATAAGAGTAACCAGGTTCTAGTAATCTCATATCATTGATCTTGCTCGTAGGATTTATTACAATACGACTACCAAGTGGTCGACCAAAACATCCCGAAAGTTGAATCTTAATGAGCGTAGCATCGAGTATCAACCAACCTTAGTCTACATCGAAGTCGGCCATCTCACTACCTTCTAATGGCCAAGATGGGTCAATTAGGGTTCTAAAAGTTGAGTTAGTGCTTATGACACCACGCAGATACCAAATACTTTCCTCACCTGAACATGAGGAGCATCGGGATATCCAAAGTGTCGCATTAACGTAGCCATCATGTTGACCATTTCGGTATACGCCTAATGGTCGCGACGATTTATTGCTACTTACCTAAGGAAACCTGGATCCGGGTGTAGGATCCCCCACAAGTATAATACCCAAGCAACCCTTAAAAGTAAAGCATACAAGTCAAACAATTAATGTTATCTAGACCCTAAGGTAACCTCTCTTTAGGGTATTCCCCAGCAGAGTCGCCAGTTCTGTAACACGGTGGGAGAACTGACTTGTTTGTTTTGCATTTGATCGCAAATGTTGCGGATAGCAAGAGTCGCCACCGACTTTTCTTTTATCCAATTAAGGGAAGGTGAAAAGAACAGGAAAAGACCTTCGTTAGATCCTGAGTACGGGAGGTGGTTATGAAAAGGGAAGGTATTAACACCCTTTCCATCCGTAGTTATCTACAGGCTCTTAATTTCTTAGCTCACTTTAATTGTTTTTGTGTGTTTGAAAAGATTTTTGAAAAGACATTTCACTTTGACTTCGTAATGATTCACGCTGGAATGTATACAAAGTGTTTATAAATGTTTTATTTTTGGAAAAGACTTTGTAATGATTCACACTGGAATGTATACAAAGCGCTTTGAAAATGTTTTTGAAAGTGTGAGGTGTGAAAAGTGTTTTGATTGAGGAAGTAATTAGAGACTTATTACACACTCAGAACGGTCGTTTCTGTGTTATTTTTCTTTCTTTTAGAATAAGGTTATCCATACCATTGGTTGATAGGTAACCTTATTCTTTGGATGTAAAAGGGACATTCGAAGGGACATCAGATGGTCACAGAAAGCAACTTGTGAGGATATCTTAGCATAACCGTAGGGACAATCATCACTTTTCGTAGGCAACAATCAAGGGACTAGATCATGTATTCGTAGGAAACATCGAGGGTCATCGAGGGACTATGATCTTTAATTCGAAGGGACTATGATGATATGTTTGTAGGCAACTGTGCTAAGATATCCCCACGTTCGAGGGACATGACCATTGTTCGTAAGGCAACAAGAGAGGATACCCTAAGGGGGTGCATGTGTGAAATATGTGTTGTGTTCAGATATTTTATCTTGTATTAGTGATCTAGATTGATTTTTATCTTGCCATACACGCCTAGTTACTAGCAGTTTAATAGGTGCTGAAAATAAATTGTGGAAATGTAAAGTGCGGAAAAGTAAATCCTACGCTATTACATGGCTTTGGGGAAGATACATAATAGGAGGTGCGGAAAGTAAAAGCAAAAATGTAAATCTACGTTATTACAGAATAAAAAAACTTTGTGACCTATACATCCTTTCTAGAATTTAAATGCAAGAAGAAATAAAATAGAAGAAAAATTGTCTAAGTGAATACCTAAATCCTAATTGTAAAAAGGAAAATATTTTTGGTATTTTTGAAGATTGATTTTAATGTAAAAATCCTAGTTCTAATTGATTTTAATTAATAAAAGAAATTTAATTTAAATTATTAACCTAAATTAAACTAATTAAATTAATTAACTAAGAAAAACATTTTTTTGTGAAATTAATCCTAATTAAGCTAATTGTTTAACCTAATTACTAATTAATTAATTAATTGAAATAATTAAAAAAGAAAAGAAAATAAACAGTAGAAAAATAAAGGGAAGGGTTTCCATCAGAGGTTCTGACAGAAACTGGCACGGAAGCTAGCCCTTCTTTGAGTGGCGCGCCTTGGACATCCAGAAGCAAGCTGGAGCTTCTGGAGGGGATCCTTCTGAGGGTGTCCAGAAGCTGGGGCTTCTGGGGGTGAAACTTTTGAAAGAGTCCAGAAGCACCAGAAGCTGGAGCTTCTGGAAATTTTGTGTATCTGGGGATCCAGAAGCTGGAGCTTCTGGAGAATCTGGTGCTGGGGACGTCCAGAAGCTGGAGCTTCTGGAGATGATACTTCTGGAAACTTTGAGACTTGTGTTAATAAAAAAAATTGGAAAAAATAGCAAATGGTGGGGTTCGAACCCACAACCTAAGGTAGAGAGAGACATAGCGCACACAAGGTAGATCGCCGGGGCGGTGATACATCCATTTATATTGCTGGAATCATAAGTATTATGTGTTGCTTGTTCTTGAGTCAGAGGCGCCGAAGCGAGGCTCCGGTCGTCTTCTCTGACCATCTGGAGATTCGATCCTGCAAAAAAAACAAGACAAATGCAAATAGAGGACCCTACCCCCTAATTCAAACCCCATGAATCCAATGGTGGTGTTTGTACAGCCTGAAAAACCCTGTATCGGTGGGTTCGAAGCTCACAACTTCTTATTCCCTAACAATGGCATCACAGAATCTAAGCCCTAAAGCTCACATGTAACACGTTGTACCTATTCTAAATAACATCCTGAGATCATACAAACAAACAAAAACAGTTAGTAATGCATGGTGTCATACCCCAAAATTTGCCCTCCATCTACTCAAGAGATTTCATACATCTATACTCAAGGATTCCTCAAGAGTTGATCAGACAAACTCTCTCCTAGACAATCAACCCAAACTAGGGTTTGGTATCTCTCAGGGCAAGATGGACTTCCAATATCTCCAATGGTCTTCATGCCTCCACATATGTTTCAAAGATCCTCCATGTCAAGTTTCAAGCTTCACAAGTCAAGTTTCCTCAGACAATTGCTCAGATGGTTGAAAATCAGTTGTATTGGACAAAAGTCAACTGTGGTCAACAGTCAAACTTCATAATTTTGGTCAACATCCTCATTTTGAAGTTACATTCATCATTTGATCAAGGGTTGATCATGATTCATCAAGAAAACTCAAGATTTGCTCAAAAGTCAAACTTTCTAAATTAGGGTTTCTAGGTGAAAAGAACTTTGACTGATCATAACTTTCTCATACTTTCTCGAAATTTTCCACCACCTATTGTTTTGAAGGAAATTCAATTATCTACAACTTCATGTCTCACAAGAATGTCCAAAAATGCTTCATTTGAGAGGTATAGCTCAAAACATTCTGTCATTTTCAAAGTCAACAAAAGTCAACTTTTGTTTTGAAGATATATTCAGCATGGTAACTCCAATTGAGATGAGACCAAAAGGTTGGTTAGAGGACTCTTAGAGCTTTCCAAAAAGTCCAAGAACACTCAAAAATATGGAAAATTGAGCAAGATACACCATTCACAAGTTGGGCAATTTTGAAGAAGTGCACAAAGAGATGCTTCTAAAAATCAAATTTCTTGCAAATGGGCTTGCTTTTCTTCATCAAACTTATTCCTCATACAATTAGGAATATCCAAGCCCAATGCCATGAATTTTTATTTTATTTTTCTATTTAATTTGGAATTTATTCATTTAAATACAAATTAAATTTTAAAATAAAGTATAAAATTAAAATTAATTGCAAGATTGATTTTATTCTTTCCTTGAGACTCAAGTAACTTACAAATGCCGCAATTTTCGAAAATTGATCAATTTGGCAAGATTGGATTGAAATTAATCAAATTTTGAAAATTTGATTTTGTACAAAAATCAAAATTGATTTTCATTGAATGGTGATTGATTCTTACCAAAAACAATGCCAAATCCTTCCGATATATATGCATACCAATCGAAGAGAACGAAAAATTGCCCTAGAAACCCTATTCCAAAGCTCAAAAACCGTGACAAGCAAGCTATTGGCAATCCTACTTGTTTTCAATCAATTTTAAGGTGTCAAACACATCCCTTGACATCTCGATGATTTTACCTTTACTTTGCCAAAAACATCAAGAATCGTGGAAATCGGTTTGTTCTTGAATTTTCAAAATTCAATTCCTTCATTCATGCATTATTAACTCGATTTGTTGTTGTTTTTGTGTTTAGTGATGTGTTTGCAAGCTTTCTGGGCAAGCCAATTGAATTTCCATGGCCTGAATCGTGTTACACCATAGCTAGGGTTTTTGAGCTCGATTTAGGGATTTGCTTAAATGGAAAAATTGGACAATAGGACCTATACCATCATGTTCGGAATGCTTCAAGGAATCGAACTATAGCCTTAGATGTCATTTATATATGTATGTTGTTGTTTTTTTTGGGGCACAGGCGTCGAGCAAAAGCCGACGCTATCTTTCAAAAATTCAAAAGGTTGAAGACGATGGATGGCGCGAGCGGGAGGAAGCTAGAGAGCGACGCGTGTATATTCCACTCACTCCGTTTCCAAACAGTAGAACATGCCAGCTCAGTTGGTCAAGGCGTTGGTTTTCAAGGTTTGAGGGTCAGGTCCCCTGTTCGAACCATGCTGGGACCATTCTCTTACAAGTTTGCAATTTCTTCATATTTTTCATATTTTTATATTTTTTTAATATTTTCCATACATTTTAATTTCTTTTCATAATTTTATTTATGCATTTAAAATTCATCAAAAATTAATTTTCTTTTTACACTATTCTCATAAAATCTTTATTTAATTTAATAAATTAAAAAATATATTTTTGCATGCATATTTATTTTTATTTGTAATTTTGCATTTAAATTATTGTAAATTCATTTTAAGTTATTAAATTGCATCTAAAAAATCCCAAAAAATTATTTTAGCATGTTTACATTATTTCCAGCATGTCATATTTTTTCCAATTGAAAATTTGCATTTTTTCTAACATTTTCTCTTATCTCGATTTCATCATATTTTCCGATTTCTTTCGTTCACTGTGTTCTTCCAATTGACGTTTCTTCACTTTCATTTTATTTTCCAATAATGTAATATATGGGATGTAATAGTTTAAAAATAGGTTTTTATTTTCCGCATTTTTTAAATTATGTATCTGCCCCAAAGCCTTGTAATAGCGTAGGATTTACCTTTCCGCATCTTTACATTCCGCATTTTAATTTCCGCACCCTATAAATTGCTAGTCACTTGGCGTGTATGGCAAGATAATAATGAACTTAGCCCACTAATTTTCAAGATAAAATATCTGAAATCAACACACTTCCACACACGCACCCCTTAGGGTAATTCTCTCTCGTTGCCTTTGCGAATTCAAAATGGTCAAGTCCCTCAAACGTAGAGGTATTCTAGCACCGTTGCCTCCAAATAAATCATCATAGTCCCTTCGATACAAAGATCATAAGACCCACGATGTCGCCTCCGAATACATGATCTTGACCCTCGATTGTCGCCTACGAAAAATGATGATAGTCCCTTCGAATGTGCTAGGATACTTCCTACAAGTTGCTTTCTATGACCATCCGATGTCCCTTCGAATGTCCCGCTTACATCCAAAGAATGGAGCTACCTACTAACTAATGGTAAGGCTAGCGCTATTCTAAAGGAACGTAAAAGTACGAAAACGACCAATTCTGAGTGGGTAATAAGTCTTTCAGTTGCTTCTCAACCAAATGCTTTTCACCACACACTCTTTTTTCAAAGTTCAAACTCTTTTCAAAAATAAAACATTTCCGAACACTTTGTATACACTCCTACATGAGTCATTACAAAGTCAAAGCGAAATGCCTTTTCAAAACATTTTTGTCAAACACACAGAATGCAATTTTAAAAGGTGATCTAGAGCAACTAAGAGCCCGTAGAATAAACTACGGATGGAAAGGGTGCTAATACCTTCCTTTTCATAACCATTCTCCCGAACTCGAATCTAACGAAGGTCTTTTCTCGTACTTTTACCTTCCCTTAAAATGGATAAAATAAAAGTCGGTGGCGACTCTTGCTATCCGCACATTTGGATACAAAATCCTACAAAGTCGGTTCACCGTGTTACGTAATCTGGCGATCATTGGGAAGAGACCCTAAAGAGAATTGCTTTAGGATTTCTAAATCACCTTTATTGCTTTTTGTTTGACTTGTATGCTTTATCTTTAAGGGTTGCTTGGGTATTATATTTGTGGGGATCCTACACCGGATCCGGTTTCCTTTTAGGTAAGTAGCATTAGATCATTGCGACCGTTAGATGTATAACTAAACGATCAACATGATGGCTACGTTAGCGTGACACTTTGGTTGTCCGATACTCTTCATTCCCAAGTTGAAGATAGTATTTGGCTTGCGTGGTGTCATCAGCGCTAACTAAACTTTTAGAACCTTAATTGACCCATCTTAGCCATTAGAAGGTAGTGAGATGGCGGCTTTGGTAGACTAAGGTTGGTTGATACTCGATGCTACGCTCATTGAGATCGACTTTTGGGATATTTTCGATCGACCACGCATCGATTGAAATAAACGCCACGAGAAAGATCAATGATGTGAGATTCCTAGAACCTACTATTATAGGAGGATGAACCAACTCAAACTTTTGGTGGGTAATCACCTATACCTCTTGCAAGCCTTAAACATAGGCTCATTGTGTGATTTGTTTGTGTGTGCCAAACATGACATCATGACATCATCCGCGTTGCATATCATTTCTAACTATTTCAAGGACCTAGGGATTTATCTTTGCTGTTTTGTAGGGATTATGGCTTCTAGAAAGACTATCCGAATCAACTTCATGGGTATACCTTCTCAACTCAAAGAATTGGTTTCAGAGATTCCCGACCATGCTCAGTTCATCAAAAGACATGGTTATCTACTTGATTTGGTTATCTTCGGTTTTGAAGAAGATTTGATGCATGTCCTATTCAGTTCTTTGATCCAAACACCATTGCTTTACATTCCTGATTATCGGTTGGTTCCTACCTTGGAAGAGTTCTCTAAGCTACTTGGGATACCTATTCTTGACCAAATGCCATTCACCGGTTTAGAAAAGGTTCCTAAGTATGAAGACATTGCATCCACATCTTAAGCGCCGACATTGAAGCCAATTGGGAAACTAGAAGTGGAGTTAAGGGTTTGCTTGCCAAGTTCCTAATTAAGAAAGCCCGAGAATTCCTCAAAGTTATGAGTTTCCATGCATTCGAAGATATTGTGGCCTTGCTAATCTATGGTTTGGTTATATTCCCTAACTCGGATCAATTCATAGATGTCAATGCCATCAAGTTGTTTCTTACCCACAATCCAAGGCCTACTTTACTTGGAGATATCCTACATTCTCTCCACACTGCATTACTAAAAGACAAGGAACTCTCATGTGTTGTATACCGTTACTTTTCGGTGGTTTATTTCGCACCTTCCTCCATCGTTTTGAAGAATGAACAAAGGTTGAGATGGTCTCAAAGGTTGATGTCACTCTCTCATTCGGATATCCGTTGGAGCCTTTTCTCTCAAAAGGACTTCACATTCATTGAGCGTGGAGAATTCCCTAATGTACCACTCCTTGGTATAAAGGGAGGTATTACTTACAACCCTTCTCTAGCTTTACGTCAGTTTGGTTTTGCCCGAAGAGATGGTCCACATGATATGCTTCTCCAAGATATTGTGTTCGACTACAACCACGATCTCCAGAATTACCGACGAAGGTTTATACATGCTTGGGGCATGGTAAAGAAGACTGATACCAAGACTTTGGGGCACCAAAATCCCATTCCTTGGGAACCTTACCTCAAATGGGTGCGAGCTCGAGCTCAAACCTCATGATGCCATTCACTGCTCTACCAAGAATTATGGAACCTGCTATAGGTGACGTACCTATCTTGTTCTCCATCCCGACATGCCCACGATTTTGAAGACTTGAAGAGATCCCGGATTCAGCTCAAGGAAGAGAGGATACCTTTGAAGCTCATGCTATGCAAGTGAGAAGAAAGTGCTAGAGTTGACCAAGCTACTTCACGAGGAGCGAAACATCAACGCTTACATCGGTACCAAGAGGAAACGCCCATGGGAGACTTAGAGCTCTAGGATGTTTATGTTTTCTTTTATTGTTTTGAACTATCTTTTGTACTTAAAAAGAAAAAGAATAATAAGAAGAGTACTAATAAATGTTTGTTCCTAGCTTGTTTAACAAATTTAAATCTCTAAGGTCCTTAAAAACATTGCATTGCATTCGCATAAACATTGCATATCATAGCATAACATTGCATCACGTACATTGAAGATTGGTTTTCTCATTTGCTCGCTATTTATTTTAGCGAAATGGCTCTTGAACACAAAGATCTCCTCGTAATGCCTGGAGAGATGTTCACCACTTGGTCCAAGGCCAAGAAGATTTGAAGAAGCTCATCAACAAGAAGAAGAAGGTTGTTGGTCTCCTCAACATGGGCGACGCTACAAAGGTGGTCCTAAGGTGGTCACCGATTGAGCTCTCTAAAGGAAGTGTCCATACCGAGGAAAGTAACAAGGGTGATGGTGAAGGCAACACCGAGCTTGAGAAGAACTATGATGATGGCCAATACCTAATGAAGATGACAAGTACAAACAATTTGAAGACGTCAATGTCGTGGAAAATCAAATGTCGGCTGAATTTTGATGATCCGAGTCTTGTTCCGGTGTTATGATCCTCCCAAGTTCAAAGTTCCAACTTTTGCTAAATATGATGGCATGTCTTGCCCAAGTCGCATTGAAGTCCTATGTCCGTAAGATCAATCCCACACCGATGATGAAAGTGTGGATGCATTATTTTCAAGAGAGTTTGTCCTAACTCAATTGGAGTGGTATTATCACCAGAGAATGACCGTATCCGTATTTGGAGTGACTTGGTGATGCTTTCTGCATGATGAGTACAATGTTGAATTGACACCCACGCATGCAACTACAAAGCATGTCCATGGGTCGTGATGAGAAGTTCAAGGAGTATGCTCAAGTGGAGAGATCTAGCAGTGAGTTCAACCACCCTTGTCCAATAGGGAGTTGGTTGATATGTTTATGGAACACCGACAGCCCTTTCTTCAATCATCCGATTGAAACTCTTCACCGGATTCACCGGATATCGAGCGATTGAGGTGGTATCAAGAGTGGGAAGATTCGATAGAGTCATCTTTAAATGCCGCAAGAGATCTTTTGGTGGTAAGAAAGAAACTAATGTGTATGGTCGAAAAGCCGAGCCAAGACCGACCGTGCTCAACTGTGGGGCCAGTGATCTCCAATCCTACATCAGACAACCTCCGAGACAACACGTAACGTAACGCGCCACGAAGAGCATTTAAGATCAACATGCCGTTGTCGCAAGCCTTGCAACACATGTTGAAAGCGAATGATTACCTTGAGGATCCTCCTCGTAATGTCAATACCTCCTCCGTACAATCCTAATGCTAAGTGTGCTTACCATTCCAATAGCCCAGGGCATAGTACTGATGATTGTTGGGCTTTGAAGAACAAGATTCAAGATATGATTGAAGCTAAGCAAATCGAGTTTGATCCTCCTGTTGAGACTCCGAATGTGATCAACGCGCCTATGCCTAATCATGACAAGGGTTCCAATGCTGTGGGAGACGATACTTATGTCTTCAACATAGATGACTTAACCATTCCTCTGATGATTAAGAGGAATTTGCTAAGCCGTGTCAACCCGTGATGCCCAGAGAATTGTCGGTGCCCATCCGCACTGATGGTTGTGCTTGGTTGAGAAGCGGTTCGGCATGATGGATAACCGTGAGATACTATTTCAAACCACCGTGCGTGTGTGAAGAAATGTCTAAGTTGAAGATTGACAATGCAAACGAAGTTGTACCATCTGTATGGGATACCTTGGGGCAGCCAAGTGGAAAGTATGATTACATGGTGAAGTACACTGTCCCTGATAGTTACAAGATTCCTATTGAAGATGTTAAGGTAACCGGATGGGGTGACGATTTTCGTAAGACTATGATGTTAATAAGGATTCCTCCCTCGATCCGTGCCTAGAGTGGCGCCTCTCATTATCACTTCTCCAAGACCGGTTCCATATTCCTCCGACAAAGCTATCCCTTGGAATTATGGAGCTGATGTTTACTACCATGGCGTCAAGCAAGACCCTCTGACCATTGAAGATCTTACAGTTGAAGCTACCATTCCTGACATTGACAACATCACCGGATCTAGTAAGGTGACCAGAACCGGAAGGGTATTCTCTCAAGATATCTCCTCCAAAAGACACCGACTCAAACGCATTCCGCTATTCAATCTTCCCAAGCTAGAGGGAAAGAACCAGTGACTCATCCTGCTCAACCAGAAGTACCAAAGGAAGTTACTGAAGACACCTCCAAATAAGAAATGGAGGAAATTTTGAAGATTATCAAGAAAAGTGACTACAATGTTGTGGAACAGTTGGGACAGACTCCGTCCAAAATCTCAATGCTTGCTCTGCTCTTGTGCTCCGAGGCTCATGCTAATGCCTTGGTGAAGTTTCTGAAGAATGCTCACATACCGCAAGACACTACCACTGACCAGTTTGAAGTTTGTATTGCTAGCCTGGCTGCCCACAATGGCTTAGGCTTCTCGATGCGATATGACCGCCGGAAAGAAACACAACAAAGCCTTGCACATCTCGTTGAATGCAAGGGCACTACACTATCTCATGTTTTGGTGGATACCGGTTCTGCTCTGAATATCTTACCGAAGACTGCTTTTGATCGACTTGATGTCGAAGGGTTGGTTCTGAGACCCAGTGACATTATCGTGAGAGCTTTTGATGGTTCTAAGAGAACAGTACTTGGAGAACTTACTCAGCCTGTTAAAGTCGGTTCCCAGACTTTTGACTCACATTCTTTGTCATGGACATTCGTCCGCCTCTTGCCTACTTGGACGCCTGGATACATGGGCGGACCTCTACCTTACATCAGAAGTTGAAGTACCCGGTGAAAGGGAAGGTTGTTATAGTGTGTGGCGAAGAAGAGTATATGATCAGTCATTTACAGTCATTCCGATACCTTGAGATGGAAGGAGAATTCTTCGAGACTCCCTGTCAAGCTTTTGAAACAATACCCAGAGTCATGCCTGTGGACTCTCCTGTCACTCCTGAAGTTACACCAGTTCCGCCTAGGATGGCCTCGTTGAAAGATGCCCAAGCTGCAGTTGAAGAAGGTCGTAGTACTATTTGGGGTCAGCTCCCTGATCTTCCTTTCAAGTTTGACAAAACTGGTTTAGGCTTCACCATCAAGGGTCAGAAGATGAGACGCCGCGAACGTGCCGCCAACTTCCTTTCCGCATCGCCGTGGAATCCATGCTATAGAAGACGACGACAACGACTTCGACATCGCAAGTGGATCTTCCCAACTCCGGACAAAGGGCTCAAGAATTGGAAGATCAAGACGCATACCAATCTCCTTTAGTCGAGTAATTGCTCTTGTTTTGTTTTTCGATTTTTTATGTTTTGAACAATAAACTCTAAAGCCTAGTGCCTTGCCCGGCATCATGGCTCGCTTATAGGGTTATTATCTGTCGTTTGCGTATTTTCATTCAATAAATCGTTGGACTTTTGCATTTCAATTGTTTGTTTTACTTTATCACCCCTTCAAAAAAGCTATGTGTTTCTCACACACACCCACGTGATACACTGCAGAATCACTCTGAATCTCGTTAATAACAACTATGCTATTGCTAAATATGACTTCGACAATCCGATCTACCAAGCCGAAGATGAAAGTGAGGAAGATTGTGAAATGCCAGGAGAACTTGTCAGACTGCTACAGCAAGAAGAGCGAGTTATGTGACACCCCGATTTAATTTAAATATTTATTAAGTGAGGATTTAATTATTTAATTAAATAAAGTTTCGAATATTAATTTTAGTGGATTAATTGGGTCATTAAATGAGGAAATGTTGAGGTGTGAGAAACGGTGGGTGTAAGAGAGTAAATTACTCTACTAATTATTAAGTTTTAATTATTTTATTTTATTGGAATAATTAAAGGAATATTAAAAGGAATATAAAAAGGGAAAAGAAAGAAAGAATAGGGTTTTTGGAGAAAACTTTTCACGTGGAATTGGAGAGAAGAGGAAAAGAGAGGAAAGCCGACACCAAGAGAATCAAGAATCATCGAGGTGGGTGGTTTCGATCGATTAATATGCCTTATGGGTTTTGGGAATCATAGGAATGAATGGGTATGTTAGAAAGTTGGAATTTTATGATTAGGAGTTATAGGAATAAACCCTATTTTGTGTCGGTGTTGGAAATTGGATCATAGTATGTCGAATAATTGATAGAGATAATTAAACTACTTTGTTTGTTGTTATAATGGTGTGAAATGACGATGAAATGGTGTTTCTAATGTACAAATTCGTATTAGTAAGTTTGAAATGAGTAAGAATGAAAAATGTCAAAAAGTACAAAATGTCACATTAGTCGTGGGAACCGGTTCCTGTGGGGAGGAACCGAGTTCAGTGTTAAAATTGAAAATGGGACTTTTTTACATCAGAACCGGTTCTGATATGACGGAACCGGTTCCCCATTCAAAAATCAGGGAGCGGGTATTTTTCCAAAAAATTTCCAAAACTTCAAAACTTCATATTTTCTAAACCGTAACTCCGATTCGAGTGCCGTTTTCGGCGTTATTTCTTAAATTTAAAATACTACCTTTTGAAAGGAGAAAAATATTCTTTTGCTAAAATTATTTTAAATATAGTCGAGTTCCCGATTTTTGAAAAGAGTGATTAATTGAGGATAATGGGAAATTAATATGAATGGCCTGAGTTATCGGTCGAGGACTAATGTTTACAATGTTGTGTTGATTATTCATTGTGATTGAATGTGATACATTAGTGATTGGCAATAAGTGAATTATGTTGAGATCGTAATCTATGAATTGGTTTAGATTGTTTGACAAGTTAAATGGAGATTGACGTTCATGTGATGTTTCTTTCCCTTGTTGTTTATTCATGATTGTATTGATATCATGTGTGGTTGTTATTGTATACCGTGATAGTCTTACTGATCGAGGAGTAAGCATTCGACATATTTATGTTTTGTGATAAGTAGTTCATGATTATGTTGTTATCATGCGATATATGTTGATATTGGCAATTATGTGGAATTATGTTGTTATCATATTCCGTTGAATTAATGTTGCATGCTTTTATGATGCATGCATGAGCATTTGTTAAATTGGTTCATTCCCATTGTGCGGAGGTGAACTGGCAGAGCCAATAGACTTACCTGGTGCAGAGGTAGTGAGGCTAGATTCTTGACCCGGTGGTTATGGGCGAATCATGGATTGGATTCTTGACTCGTTGTTCGCGAATCATGGATTTACACTGTCTATCCACATGTAAACGGAGCGGTGTGTGTGAACTCGGTTCACGTTTTGGTACCACATGCATGGAGTCTGCATTGCATATGGGATTGTAACATGCTAGGATGGATTCCAGTGTTGCAATTTCCATTGTTTGATTATATACATGTTCATTGTGTGAACTGCCTTGTGCATTGATTATGACTTGTGTTTGGTTAATGAATTAACGATCCGTTTATTGCTGTGTTCTAGAAACGATAATGCATGTTATATTGAATTGAATCTCACCCTTACTCAACAATTTCAGATCCGAAGTGATTAGCTGCATTGGAGTCGGTGAGGATAGCTCTAGCATTGAGTCAGTTGATTTAGTCCGCGTGTCAGTGTCGTGCTCTGGTAGATGTAACACTGGGGAAAACGATTGTTTGGAATCCTTTAATGGATATTTTAATAATTTTTGGAATTATGTTGATTTATTATCCCCGAATAACTGCTGAGTAAAGTATTCGGATTTAATTATGTTTCATTTCCGCTGTTAAACATAATTTTGAGTATGATTTAATGGATGAGTATTCTTCAGTGAAGCATGACGCTGTTTTGGTTAAAATTTTACGATTTAATTTGTGACGCCTTCTTGGTTGTGATTAAATACTCTGATTTATTATTTATAAAACGCGGGTAAATAGAAGGGGGTGTTACAATAGTGGTATCAGAGCATAGTCGGTCGTTGTGACCAGTGTCTTAATGTCATTATCCCTTTGTACGCGACAAGTGTGTACAACACTGTCGGTACTTGTTACTTTTCTGATTGATTATTGCAGGAGTAGTGTGAACTAAGTGGGGGAGAAGAGATGTTTCCCGGATATGTTCCGATTGGAAGTCTTTGGTACGAGATACTGTTGGAAGAGACAGTGCAAGTGTGGTTAGAGCTGTTGGAATCGTTTGGACCATGAGTCATAGTTGGAAGTGCAAAAAGGTGAGTACGATTCTGAGAACGGAAAGTATGGTAATGATGGTTTATACTTCAGTATGATTATCGGATGTCTATTGACAAATTGAGGACTTGATCACCCTTAATCTCTTGTTGATAGTAGACGAAATCGTATTGGATGGTATATAATTGTCTTGCTATCTAATTGGGACATAAAGTGATGAATATGAATGAAGTGTGGTAAAAGCTTGTGAACTATATGAGTGGACGAAGACTCTAATAAGAATAATGAATTGAGATGGATGGTTAGAGTTGCGTAGATATTAATGATGGTGATGTGGTATTTATGTTGTATTCTTCGACGGAAGTGAAAGGAAAATCTAAGAGCGATGAATTACCGGTAGTGAAGAATTGTCTTGAGATTGTTCCGAGTAAGTTGGATTGCCAGCGGTGGATGAATTTCCAGAGGTGTTTCCAGAAGACGTCGGTGAATTGCCGTCTGAGAGAGAGGAGGAATTACCATAGATTTAATTACTGGAACTAGTCCGGTGTCAATGGCGCCGTATCGCATGTCGGCATCTGAGTTGTCTGAGTTGAAGAAACAGTTGGAAGAGTTAGTGAATTCTAATGTTCCCTGAGAATAATAGCAACTCATCGTTGAGCAAGATGTTGGATTAGCTTGAGGCTACCCTTGGGTTGAATGTTTGAAGTTAAACCAAGTGATTATGAATCGTTTTGATGAGTCAATGCATATTCTTGGCCTAGAATATATTTGGTGATTGAGAAGAATGACTCTTAGGAGATGAAGCTGGTGTGATTGGAATGTTGCAATGCTTCCGGTTGATCGTGGAGTTGTCAGTGTGAGTGACCTCTTTGTGTTCTTGAAAAGATTAATTGTGTCAGTGTCAATGGTTGATATAAAGTATGCAATGATGTGAATTGGTTGTTGGAATTGTAACTTGACGCAATTAATCATGGTGAATGATGTGTGTTGCGGTATGTTGAAGTTAGAATCTCAATTTTGCATTCTATGATGTTTTGGGATTTTTCACTCTCACAAGGTGAGAAATCGATTACCTATCATAGGGAATTGATTTTCCGTCGACAACATTATTTTTCGAAAACTTGTAAAATCCATAATTGGAGTTTTGGATGTCTGATTTGAGTTTCGTTTGAAGTGTTGGAAAGATAATGTGATGAACTTTGTTTTAAAAATGGTTCCAGCACCTGTAAGTAATTTATTTATCGTGTAGTGATGTTTGAGGAGAGTCGGAGTCATTGTTAATGTCGTTCTGGGTACAAAACTTATTTCTATGACACCGTACAAGACGTCAACTTTAGATATAGAAAATTGAAGAAGCTATTGGAAGGTGCTCAGAGAAATAGATTTGTAAAACCAAGTGTATTGTTTTGGGATTCTGATTGTGAGGAAGGATTCCAAGAGTGGAAGAGAAGGTTGACTAGTGCTCCGATTTTAATTTTGCCGAATCCGGAAGAGTCCCTTGTTATGTATTATGATGCGTCATTGACGGGTTAGGGTGGTGTGTTGATGAAGGATAAGCAGGTGGTGGCTTATGCTTCGAGACAATTGAAAGTGCATGAAAGGAATTATCCGACCCATGATTTGAATTCGGTAGCCGGTGTAATTGTTTTGAAGTTCTGAAGGCATTATCTGTATGGTTCACGGTTTGAAGTGTTCAGTGATCATAAGAGCCTGAAGTATCTCTTTGATCAGAAGGAGTTGAATATGAGGCAGAGGAGATGGTTGGAATTTCTCAAGGATTATGATTTCGGTTGGATTACCATCCTGGTAAGGCAAACGTGGTAGCAGATGCATTAAGCAGGAAGTCTTTGCATATGTCGATGTTAATGGTTCGTGAATTAGAATTGGTGGAACAATTCAGAGACTTGAGTTTGGTTTGTGAAACTACTTCGAATAGTGTGAAATTGGGCATGTTGAAGCTGACTAGTAGTATTTTGGAAGAGATTCGAAATGGACAAGAAATTTGATGTTGGTTTGGTGGATAAGCTGACATTGATTAACCAAGGTCAAGGAGGTGAGTTCCGAATTGATGAGAATGGCGTTATGAGACTTGGTGATAGAGTGTGTGTTCCGGATGTTGTTGAGATTAGAAAAAGTATCTTAGAAGAAGGACATCGTAGTGGATTGAGTATTCATCCTGGTGCTACTAAGATGTATCATGATTTGAAGAAATTATTTTGGTGGTCTGGAATGAAAAAGGAAATTGCCGAGTTGTGTATGCATGTTTGGTTTGTCAAGAAAATCGAAGATTGAACATCAGAAGCTGTCAGGGATTGATGGAACCGTTGTTTGTTCCAGAATGGAAATGGGATGGAATTCCAATGGATTTCGTGTCGGGTTTGCCGAGGACGACGAAGAACTGTGATTCTATTTGGGTTATTGTCGGCCGATTGACAAAGTCTGCTCACTTCATTCCGATAAGAATGGATTATCCGATGGAGGGGTTGGCAGAATGGTATGTCGAGAAGATTGTAAGTTTGCATGGTATTCCGTCTAGCATTGTGTCGGATAGAGATCCGAGGTTTACTTCTAAGTCTGGATCGGATTGCAGGAAGCTCTGGGTACTAAGCTACGATTGAGTTCTGCATATCATCCACAGACAGATGGTCAGACGGAGAGGACGATTCAGTCGTTAGAAGATTTGCTGAGAGCTTGTGTGTTAGAGAAAGGTGGAGCTTGGGATAGCTATTTGCCATTGATAGAGTTTACCTACAACAATAGTTTTCATTCGAGCATCGGTATGGCTCCGTTTGAGGCATTGTATGGTAGGAGATGTCGGACACCGTTGTGTTGGTATGAATCTGGAGAAAGTGCTGTGATTGGACCGGAGATTGTTCAACAAACTTTAAAGGATTAAGATGATTCAGAGAAGATGAGAACTTCGGAGTCGCCGAAAAGTTATCATGATAAGAGGAGGAAAGACCTTGAGTTTGATGAAGGAGACCATGTGTTCATGAGAGTTACTCCGATGACGGTATTGGTCGAGCTTTGAAGTCAAAGAAGTTGACTCCGCTTTATTGGTCCGCTTCAGATTACCAAAGAGTTGGGAAAGTTGCTTATCGATTGCTTTTACCGTCACTTGCTAATTTGCATGATGTTTTCCATGTATCTCTTGAGGAGGTACATTGCGGATCCATCTCATGAGATTCAAGTAGATGATGTTCAAAAGGGATAATTTGATCTGAAGCGGACGCACGGATTGAGGATCGGACGGTGAAGCAATTGCGAGGTAAAGAGATAATGGTAAGAGTAACTTGGGAGGACCAATGAAGGAAATGTAACTGGGAGCTGGAGTCGATGAAAGACTCGTATCCGAACTGTTCGTCTAAGGTATGTTTTCGAGGACGAAAACTCTTTTAGTGGGGGAGAGTTGTGACACCCCGATTTAATTTAAATATTTATTAAGTGAGGATTTAATTATTTAATTAAATAAAGTTTCGAATATTAATTTTAGTGGATTAATTGGGTCATTAAATGAGGAAATGTGTTGAGGTGTGCAGAGTAAACGGTGGGTGTAAGAGAGTAAATTACTCTACTAATTATTAAGTTTTAATTATTTTATTTTATTGGAATAATTAAAGGAATATTAAAAGGAATATAAAAAGGGAAAAGAAAGAAAGAATAGGGTTTTTGGAGAAAACTGTTTTCACGTGGAATTGGAGAGAAGAGGAAAAGAGAGGAAAGCCGACACCAAGAGAATCGAAGAATCATCGCGAGGTAAGGGGTGGTTTCGATCGATTAATATGCCTTATGGGTTTTGGGAATCATAGGAATGAATGGGTATGTTAGAAAGTTGGAATTTTTATGATTAGGAGTTATAGGAATAAACCCTATTTTGTGTCGGTGTTGGAAATTGGATCATAGTATGTCGAATAATTGATAGAGATAATTAAACTACTTTGTTTGTTGTTATAATGGTGTGAAATGACGATGAAATGGTGTTTCTAATGTACAAATTCGTATTAGTAAGTTTGGAAATGAGTAAGAATGAAAAATGCTGTCAAAAAGTACAAAAATGCTGTCACAGGTCGTGGGAACCGGTTCCCTGTGGGGAGGAACCGAGTTCCCAGTGTTAAAATTGAAAAACTGGGACTTTTTACACTCAGGAACCGGTTCCTGTATATGACGGAACCGGTTCCCCATTCAAAAATCAGGGAGCGGGTATTTTTCCAAAAAATTTCCAAAACTTCAAAACTTCATATTTTCTAAACCGTAACTCGATTCGAAAGTGCCGCTTTCGTTATTTCTTAAATTTAAAATACTACCTTTGAAAGGAGAAAATATTCTTTGCTAAAATTATTTTAAATATAGTCGAGTTCCCGATTTTTGAAAAGAGTGATTAATTGAGGATAATGGGAAATTAATATGAATGGCCTGAGTTATCGGTCGAGGACTAATGTTTACAATGTTGTGTTGATTATTCATTGTGATTGAATGTGATACATTAGTGATTGGCAATAAGTGAATTATGTTGAGATCGTAATCTATGAATTGGTTTAGATTGTTTGACAAGTTAAATGGAGATTGACGCTCATGTGATGTTTCTTTCCTTGTTGTTTATTCATGATTGTATTGATATCATGTGTGGTTGTTATTGTGTATACGGTGATAGTCTTACCGATTGAGGAGTAAGCATTCGACATATTTATGTTTTGTGATAAGTAGTTCATGATTATGTTGTTATCATGCGATATATGTTGATATTGGCAATTATGTGGAATTATGTTGTTATCATATTCCGTTGAATTAATGTTGCATGCTTTTATGATGCATGCATGAGCATTTGTTAAATTGGTTCATTCCCATTGTGCGGAGGTGAATAGAGCCAATAGACTTACCAGTGCGAGGTAGTGAGGCTAGATTCTTGACCGTGGTTATGGGCTAATCATGGATTGGATTCTTGACTCGTTGTTCGGGCGAATCATGGATTTACACCGCTCATCCACATGTAAACGGAGCGTGTGTGAACTCGGTTCACGTTTTGGTACCACATGCATGGAGTCTGCATTGCATATGGGATTGTAACATGCTAGGATGGATTCCAGTGTTGCAATTTCCATTGTTTGATTATATACATGTTCATTGTGTGAACTGCCTTGTGCATTGATTATGACTTGTGTTTGGTTAATGAATTAACGTATCTGTTTATTCTGTTGTGTTCTAGAAACGTATAATGCATGTTATATTGAATTGGAATCTCACCCTTACTCAACAATTTCAGATCCGAAGTGATTAGCTGCATTGGAGTCGGTGAGGATAGCTCTAGCATTGAGTCAGTTGATTTAGTCCGCGTGTCAGTGTCGTGCTCTGGTAGATGTAACACTGGGGAAAACGATTGTTTGGAATCCTTTAATGGATATTTTAATAATTTTTGGAATTATGTTGATTTATTATCCTGGAATAACTGTTGAGTAAAGTATTCGGGATTTAATTATGTTTCATTTCCGCTGTTAAACATAATTTTGAGTATGATTTAATGGATGAGTATTCTTCAGTGAAGCATGACGCTGTTTTGGTTAAAATTTTACGATTTAATTTGTGACGCCTTCTTGGTTGTGATTAAATACTCTGATTTATTATTTATAAAACGCGGGTAAATAGAAGGGGGTGTTACAAGTTATACAGCCACACGAAGAGCAAGTTGAGGTTGTGAATTTGGGTACTGACGAAGACAGAAAAGAGATCAAGATAGGAGCGGGTCTTGAGAGTTGTTAAAGAAAGGTTGGTTCAGATGCTACGAGACTACATTGAGGTTTTTGCTTGGTCATACGAAGACATGCCTGGTTTGGACATTGATATTGTGGTACACCGATTGCCGACAAAAGAAGGTTTTCTCCCAGTGAAACAGAAGGTTCGTCGCATGCGTCCTGAAATGTCAGAGAAAATCAAAGCTGAAGTTATGAAGCAGTTCAACGCCGATTTCTTAGTTGTTACCTCTTATCCACAGTGGGTTGCAAACTTAGTACCTGTACCTAAGAAGGATGGCAAGGTACGAATGTGTGTGGATTACAGAGATCTGAACAAAGCAAGTCCGAAAGATGATTTTCCACTTCCTCATATTGATGTTCTGGTTGACAACACCGCCGAATAAGGTTTTCTCCTTCATGGATGGTTTCTCCGTTACAATCGATCAAAATGGCTCCAAGACATGGAAAAGACTACTGTTACAGTGGGGCACCTTCGCTATAAGGTTATGTCGTCGGATCAAGAACGCGGCGCCACTTATCGCTATGGTGACATTATTTCATGACATGATTCATCACGAGATAGAGGTCTACGCCGACGACATGATAGCTCGATCACGATCAAGAAGAACATCTTGATCATTTGCGAAACTGTGATGAAGTACAGATTGAGACTGAATCCCAGCAAGTGCACCTTTGGAGTCAGATCCGGAAAACCCTTAGGGTTTGTTGTCGATGGTAAAGGTATTGAAGTTGATCCCGCCAAAGTTAAAGCTATTCAAGAGATGCCACCCCGCACCGAGAAGGAAGTCGAGGTTTCGGGATTGAATTACATTGCCAGATTCATTGCACACCTAACTGCTACTTGTGAGCCGATCTTCAAGTTACTTAAGAAAGATCAAGTGGTAGAATGGAACGACGATTGCCAGATCGCTTTTGACAAAATCAAGGAGTACCGTAATCCTCCTATCCCGATGCCACTGGAAGACTTCTCATCATGTACTTGACAAGATTAGAGAACTCAATGGGTGTGTGTTGGGGCAACATGACGAGTCCGGTCGAAAAGAGCATGCAATATACTACCTTAGCAAAAGTTTACCGACCGTGAAACAAGATACTCACACTTGAGAAAACTTGCAATGCTTTGGGCTGCTCACGACTAAGACAAGATATGTTGACCCATACTACCTTGTTGATTTCCAAGATGGATCCGATAAAATACATCTTTGAGAAACCAGCCTCTCCGAAGAATAGCAAGATGGCAAATGATCCTGACCGAATATGACATCCAAAGACACTTCTCGAAAGCGATCAAAGGAAGTGTAGTAGCCGATCATTTGGCTCATCAAGCCGTAGATGACTATCACCTATGCATCAATTTCCAGATGAAGATGTTTTACTAGTTACGATTGAAAGAACTAGGCCAGACGAAGGACCCGAACAAGGATCCCGATGGACCATGGTCTTTCATTGAGCCTCAAACGCACTTGGCAATGGCATTGGCGCCATCATTACATCCCCATTCGACTTTCACCGCCAGATTATGTTTCGCACTAACAACATGGCCGAGTACGAAGCGTGCATCATGGGTCTTAAAGCTGCTATTGACTTAAGAATCAAGTTCTTGCAAGTGTATGGAGATTCAGCTTTAGTGATCAGTCAGATAAAGGGCGAGTGGGATACGAAGCATCCGAATCTCATTCGTCGAGAGCATGTTTCGAGTTTGATCCCTATCAAGAGATTACTTTTGATCATATTCCACGAGAAGAGAATCAGTTGGCTGACGCGTTAGCTACTATGTCATCTATGTTCAAGGTCAGATGGGACAACGAGGCTCCCCAGATCATCATTGAAAAGTTTGACGAACCAACATATTGTTGTGAGCTTGATACAGAAGAGAAACCTTGGTACTACGATGTGAAGACGTATCTTGAGGCTCATGAATATCCCGCAGGGGCATCTGTTAATGATAAGAAGTTCATGAGAAGATTTGCATCCAAATTCTTCCTTAGCAACGACATCTTATACAAGCGCAACCATGATCTGTGCTTACTCCGCTGTGTAGACCAGAAAACAGCAATGCGCATCATGGAAGAGTTACACGAAGGCGCATTTGGTACCCACTCCAGTGGACATACGATGGCTAAGAAGATTTTGAGAACAGGTTACTATTGGTCCACCATGGAAGCTGATTGTCACCGCTATGCTCGATCTTGTCACAAGTGCCAGATTTATGCCGACAAAGTACACGCATTCTCCGCATCAATGTTCTAATGACTCCTTGGCCGTTTGCAATGTGGGGCATTGACATGATCGGAGAAGTTAAGCCCATAGCTTCCAACGGACATCGTTTCATCCTTGTGGCAATCAATTACTTCACCAAGTGGGTAGAAGCAGCCTCGTATGCATCTGTTACCAAGAATGTTGTGGCTCGATTCATCAATGTTGTGGCTCGATTCATCAAACATAATCTTATCTTCGGTATGGCACTCCCGAAAGGATTATCACAGATAATGGTTCCAATCTCAACAACAAAATGATCACTGAACTCTGCATGCAGTTCAAGATCAAGCATCACAACTCTTCTCCTTATCGGCCTAAGATGAATGGCGCAGTGGAAGCCGCCAACAAGAACATTAAGAATATTATACAGAAAATGACAGTGACATACAAGAATTGGCATGAGATGTTACCATTTGCTCTTCATGGTTATCGCACTACAGCACGGACATCCACAGGGGCAACTCCCTTCTCTCTAGTATACGGTATGGAAGCCGTCTTATCCATCGAGGTTCAGATACCCTCAACCAGAGTCCTCCAGAGGCGAGTTAGGCGAACGATTGGGTCCAGACTCGCCTTGACCAGATTAATTTGATTGATGAGAAACGACTCGCATCCATCTGCCATGGACAGATTTATCAAAAGCGAATGATTAGAGCATTTAACAAGAAGGTCAAGCACCGAGTCTACCAAGTCGGTGATTTAGTAGTCAAGCGCATCATTCTTCCACAAGGTGATCCCAGGGGCAAATGGACTCCCACCTATGAGGGACCATTTGTAGTCAAAACAGTGTTTTCCGGCGGAGCTATGATACTTAGCACCATGGATGGTGAAGATTTCCCACACCCTGTGAACGCAGACATAGTCAAAAAATACTACGCATAAAGAGACCCGCTAGGTCGACGAACCTAGGCAAAAATAAGGGCATCCTGGCGAACCAAAAGGTTCGGGCAAAAGTTAAGGATATATACAAAACATGTACACCCGGCAAGTCGAAAACCTGAAAAGGCGGCTTGGGCAAGAAAGGGTATCCCGGTAGACTGAAAACCCGAAAGGGCGGTCTAGGCAAAAGTTAGGGATTTAAGCGTACGACTATGTCTCTTCCAGTCACCGCTTCCGCTCATCAAGATTCAAGATTCAAATGGCGAAGATCGTCTACTCACTTTCAACGAAGGAGATGAGATAGTCGAAATATATGAGTACTAGCACAGTTGGAACTTAACGAGATTGTTTCCGCATAGCTTTTTACCTTTCTTGTGTACAAAACTACTTGGCCATACGCCACCTTTCAAATAAACACAAGCTTCTTTCTCTTTACAATTTCTGTTGTTGTTATTTGCAATAAGTCCAACGTTTGTTTTGAATGACTATACGCACTTGACAATAAGAATCTAATCGCAAACATATGAAAAGTGAACATACAAAAGTACTTACTACAGGCTCCGGGAATTGAGATGACGACAAAAGTCACCAACACAACTTCCCCAGCAGAGCAAAGGGGAATCCACGAGCTGCAATTCCACTCAACTAAGTAAAGTTACATCAGTCTCCAAGCAGTAACACCTCACCCCCAGTCAAGGTACTTATCCCTGGCATCTCTCCCTTCCTTTTTCCCGGTATTCGAGACTTGGTCAGATAGTGCACCGGAGGAAACTACATCTTCATCTCCCAGCCTGGGATTACAAAGGATTACTGACCCTTCTAACCAGGTTTCTCGGCAACTATCAAATGCTCTCCAGCGAGATCTACACTCAGAATTCCCAGTAGAGCGCCTCCTAAATTTCCTCAGCAGGATCTACATACAAGGTCCCCAACGGATCGCCTCCCGATTCTCCTCGAGGTCTATATGAGATCTCCAACAACGAGCTTCTCAAATCTCTACCTTCCTCATCAATATCTAGGCCCAAGACCTGGTCAGATAGTGCATCGGAGGAATCTAGGATTTCTTTCTTCTCCTTCAAAAGCGGGGTTCTCACCTACTCAATCCCCCAAACAGGAGTCATAAATCTTCAAACAGAACATCCACATCTTCTTCAAGATGGATATGTTTTGAAATACCACAACATCTATCATTCATACATTTCTCATAAAGTCATAATTCATGCATATGTCATTCATATACACTGTCATGCATCATACTTTGCATAAAACTAACCAATATTCTATCAAAGTTCCTCTTGTTTTCCAAAGTAATACTACTGACGCAAACAGTCCGTGGATTAAGCCCCGAATCGACGGAAAACTATCTGAAAGACCGCCTTGGTTGTCCTCCGACGACTGGTCCAGATTAAGCCCGAATCGACGGAAAACTATCCAGAGACCACTCGGTTATCCTCCGATAATGTGCAATGGATCAACACCGATGCACAACAGGAAGCTATCCACATTTTTGCCAACTACAATCTCCTCGAGTAATCAGCACGAAGATTTATTCGATTCCTTATTATCAACAGAACTACTGAGTCTAGCGTCGACTCGGTTGCCTTGGATGGCATCTTAAGCCCATCTCCGACTATTTGTCAACGCTTCATTTTCGAATCGTCGCATATATGGTTAAAATCAATGCAAACCAATAACTTCATTCAAAAATGAACACGAAGTCTAACGTATGACTCCTCCGGATGGCATCTTAAGCCCATCTCCATGCTCCTTCCAGAACGACTACAGAGCCTAGCGTCACCCCCAGATCGATCTTTCCGGATGGCGTCTTAAGCCCATCCCGGCAATTCTCCTATCGACATTCTCGAGCCTAGCGTACGGCTCACTCCCCAGCATCGATCTTTCCAGATGGCATCTGTAAGCCCATTCCCGCATCATCCACCAATAGCGAGTGCAAATTTTGTGTATTGGTGTTCAATCATCTTCTACCTCCGGTCACGAAGACAAGCGTGTCAATCTAACCCTCCAAGACAAGAAGATTGAAGGGCTGTCATACCCCAAAATTTGCCCTCCATCTACTCAAGAGATTTCATACATCTATACTCAAGGATTCCTCAAGAGTTGATCAGACAAACTCTCTCTTAGACAATCAACCCAAACTAGGGTTTGGTATCTCTCAGGGCAAGATGGACTTCCAATATCTCCAATGGTCTTCATGCCTCCACATATGTTTCAAAGATCCTCCATGTCAAGTTTCAAGCTTCACAAGTCAAGTTTCCTCAAACAATTGCTCGGATGGTTGAAAATCGGTTGATTGACAAAAAGTCAATGGTCAACATACCAAACTTCATAATTTTTGGTCAACATCCTCATTTTGAAGTTACATTCATCATTTGATCAAGGGTTGATCATGATTCATCAAGAAAACTCAAGATTTGCTCAAAAGTCAAACTTTCTAAATTAGGGTTTCTAGGTGAAAAGTCAATGAACTTTGATGATCATAACTTTCTCATACTTTCTCGAAATTTTTCCACCACCTCTTGTTTTGAAGGAAATTCAATTCTCTACAACTTCATGTCTCACAAGAATGTCCAAAAATGCTTCATTTGAGAGGTATAGCTCAAAACATTAGGTCATTTTCAAAGTCAACAAAAGTCAACTTTTGTTTTGAAGATATATTGAGCATGGTAACTCCAATTGAGCTGAGACCAAAAAGGTTGGTTAGAGGACTCTTAGAGCTTTCCAAAAAGTCCAAGAACACTCAAAAATGTGAAACATTGAGCAAGATACACCATTCACAAGTTGGGCAATTTTGAAGAAGTGCACAAAGAGAGATGCTTCTAAAAATCAAATTTCTTGCAAATGGGCTTGCTTTTTCTTCATCCAAACTTATTCCTCATACAATTAGGAATATCCAAGCCCAATGCCATGAATTTTTATTTTATTTTTCTATTTAATTTGGAATTTATTCATTTAAATACAAATTAAATTTTAAAATAAAGTATAAAATTAAAAATTAATTGCAAGATTGATTTTATTCTTTCCTTGAGACTCAAGTAACTTACAAATGCCAGCAATTTTCGAAAATTGATCAATTTGGCAAGATTGGATTGAGAATTAATCAAATTTTGAAAATTTGATTTTGTACAAAAATCAAAATTGATTTTCATTGAATGGTGATTGATTTTTACCAAAAACAATGCCAAATCCTTCCAGTACTTATACCTGATGCATACCAATCGAAAGAGAACGAAAAAATTGCCCTAGAAACCCTATTCCAAAGCTCAAAAAACCGTGACAAGCAAGCTATTGGCAATCCTACTTCCAGCCAGCCGTTTTCAATCAATTTTAAGGTGTCAAACACATCCCTTGACATCTCCAGAATCGATTCAGACCTTTACTTTGCCAAAAAACATCAAGAATCGTGAAAACTGAAATCGGTTTGTTCTTGAATTTTCAAAATTCGAATTCCTTCATTCATGCATTATTAACTCGATTTGTTGTTGTTTTTGTGTTTAGTGATGTGTTTGCAAGCTTTCTGGGCAAGCCAATTGAATTTCCATGGCCTGAATCGTGTTACACCATAGCTAGGGTTTTTGAGCTCGATTTAGGGATTTGCTTAAATGGAAAAATTGGACAATAGGACCTATACCATCATGTTCGGAATGCTTCAAGGAATCGAACTATAGCCTTAGATGTCATTTATATTATGTATGCTGTGTTTTTGATTTTGCCAGGGCCTGTAGCGTCGAGCAAAAGTCGACGCTATCTTTCAAAAATTCAAAAGGTTGAAGACGATGGATGGCGCGAGCGGGAGGAAGCTAGAGAGCGACGCGTGTATATTCCACTCACTCCGTTTCCAAACAGTAGAACATGCCAGCTCAGTTGGTCAAGGCGTTGGTTTTCAAGGTTTGAGGGTCAGGTCCCCTGTTCGAACCATGCTGGGACCATTCTTTTACAAGTTTGCAATTTCTTCATATTTTTCATATTTTTATATTTTTTTAATATTTTCCATACATTTTAATTTCTTTTCATAATTTTATTTATGCATTTAAAATTCATCAAAAATTAATTTTCTTTTTACATTATTCTCATAAAATCTTTATTTAATTTAATAAATTAAAAAATATATTTTTGCATGCATATTTATTTTTATTTGTAATTTTGCATTTAAATTATTGTAAATTCATTTTAAGTTATTAAATTGCATCTAAAAAATCCCAAAAAATTATTTTAGCATGTTTACATTATTCCCAGCATGTCATATTTTTTCCAATTAAAAATTTGCATTTTTCCTAACATTTTCTCTTATCTCGATTTCATCATATTTTCCGATTTCTCGTTCGTTTCACAGGTTCTTCCAATTCGGACGTTTCTTCACCGTTTTCATTTTATTTTCCAATAATGTAACTGTATATGGGATGTAATAGTTTAAAAATAGGTTTTTATTTTCCGTATTTTTTAAATTATGTATCTGCCCCAAAGCCTTGTAATAGCGTAGGATTTACCTTTCCGCATCTTTACATTCCGCATTTTAATTTCCGCACCCTATAAATTGCTAGTAACTAGGCGTGTATGGCAAGATAATAATGAACTTAGCCCACTAATTTTCAAGATAAAATATCTGAAATCAACACACTTCTTCCACACACGCACCCCTTAGGGTAATTCTCTCTCGTTGCCTTTGCGAATTCAAAATGGTCAAGTCCCTCGAACGTAGAGGTATTCTAGCACCGTTGCCTCCAAATAAATCATCATAGTCCCTTCGATACAAAGATCATAAGACCCACGATGTCGCCTCCGAATACATGATCTTGACCCTCGATTGTCGCCTACGAAAAATGATGATAGTCCTTTCGAATGTGCTAGGATACTTCCTACAAGTTGCTTTCTATGACCATCCGATGTCCCTTCGAATGTCCCGCTTACATCCAACGAATGGAGCTACCTACTAACTAATGGTAAGGCTAGCGCTATTCTAAAGGAACGTAAAAGTACGAAAAAGACCAATTCTGAGTGGGTAATAAGTCTTTCAGTTGCTTGCTCTGAACCAAATGCTTTTCACACCACACACTCTTTTTTCAAAGTTCAAACTCTTTTCAAAAATAAAACATTTCCGAACACTTTGTATACACTCCTACATGAGTCATTACAAAGTCAAAGCGAAATGCCTTTTCAAAACATTTTTGTCAAACACACAGAATGCAATTTTAAAAGGTGATCTAGAGCAACTAAGAGCCCGTAGAATAAACTACGGATGGAAAGGGGTGCTAATACCTTCCCTTTTCATAACCATTCTCCCGAACTCAGAATCTAACGAAGGTCTTTTTCTGTACTTTTACCTTCCCTTAAAATGGATAAAAATAAAAGTCGGTGGCGACTCTTGCTATCCGCACATTTGGATACAAAAATCCTACAAAGTCAGTTCACCGTGTTACACATGGATTGAGTGAAACGGTTTTGAGACATTTACCAAATCGGAGAGGCTTGGAAAGCTTGATCTGGAGTGCTTTGGGATCGTGTAATGATGTGAATCGATCCCTGGGAACTTCAGGAACATGAATGGATGGCTGGAATGGCTTGAAACTGCCTGGAAATTGAAACACGATTTTGCAAGTTTGAGAAATTTTTTGAGAGATTTCTAGGGTTTGTAAGAGGCTAGCAATTCGTGTAAGAGGCTAATAATTCGTCCCCTTTCCTTGTGAAGATGTTAAGTATATATAGAGGAGTGGAAATAGGTCAAGACTTTAAGAGAAATTATTTTCTTTAAATGGAGAATATTTGATTGGAAATTTGTATGAAATCTTTCCAAATTTGGCTCAATCTTTCCCTTAATCTTCTTGCACGAAATTGACAGCTCTTATGGGCTTCCTTGGTCCTCAAGACATGCACAAATCAAGCCTACCTTGTATTAATAATCCTCCTTATATTTTATTTAATTAAATTTGAATTTAAGCCATTTAATTCAAAAATAAATAAATAAAAAGACAAGAGGCGTGGCATGAGATATAGAAGTCATGGATAATCTCATAATCAAGTTTGGATCATAAGATCTTAGGCCCATTTGAAAAATATTTGCTTTTGCTAGGTATTTTTCTTTATGCACCTCCTCAAAAATGCTCAACTTGCACAACTTGTATCTTGCTCAAATTTTAACATTTTTGGGTGTTCTTGGACTTTTTTAGAAATCTCAATATGTATTCTAAACAGCCATTTTGGTTTCATCTTCATTGAAGTTTCCATGCTCATGAACACTTCTCTTCAAAAAGATGACTTTTTGTTGACTTTTAAAAAGGACCTGTAATGTTTTGTTCCATAACTTTCAAATGAAGCATTTCTGGCCCAAGCTTGTGAGACCAAGCTTGTGAGACATGAAGTTGTAGAGAATTGAATTCTATTCAAAATGAGCTTTATTGGAAAAATTTATGAAAAAGTATGTGAAAGTTATGCCTGGTCAAAGTTCTGTTGACTTTTTATTCAAAAACCCTAATTTAGAAACTTTAACTTATGATCAAATTTTGGCTTTTCTTGATGAATCATGATCAAACCTTGATCAAATGATGAATATCACTTCAAAATATTGATGTTGACCAAAAATTATGAAGTTTGACTGCATGTTGACCACAATTGACTTTTTGTCCAATACAGCTGATTTTTAACCATCTGAGCAACTGGATGAGTAAATTTGACTTGTAAGGCTTGAAATTTGACATGGTGATCCCTTGAAGCATATGATGAGGTATGATGACTAATTGAAGTATTAGGAATCCATATTGACTTGAGGGGAGCAAAACCTTAGTTTGGATTGATTGCTTAGGAGAGGGTTTGTCTGATTAACCCTTGTGAAATCCTTGAGTATAGGGTAACAGATTGTCTTGAGAAGTAGGAGGAAAAATTTTGGGGTATGACACCAAGATAAAATGAAATGATTCTATTAAATCACTACTACAAAAGGCGTATCCAACAACACCATGTTCACCACAGTTATTCCCTACACCGTAGTGACATCTCTACAATGAGGCGCTGGCATATTTATTTAGTTTATTGATTAAAAATTATTTGTACATAATAGAGGTTGATGTACCAACCGTGGTGATTGTCATACCCCAAAATTTGCCCTCCTATTTCTCAAGACATTTCTCATATCCATACTCAAGGATTTCACAAGGGTTGACCAGACACACCCTCTCCTAAGCAATCAACCCAAACTAGGGTTTGGCTATTCTCAGATCAAGATGGTTTCCAACATCTCCAATGGTCATCATGCCTCATCATATGCTTCAAAGAATCTCCATGTCAAGTTTCAAGCCTTACAAGTCAAGTTTCCTCAGACAATTGCTCAGATGGTTGAAAATCAGTTGTATTGGACAAAAAGTCAACTATGGTCAACATACAATCAAACTTAATAATTTTTGGTCAACATCCATATTTTGAAGTAACATTCATCATTTGATCAAGGGTTGATCATGATTCATCAAGAAAACTCAAGATTTGATCAAAAGTCAAACTTTCCAAATTAGGGTTTTTGAAGGAAAAGTCAACAGAACTTTGATCAGGCATAACTTTCTCATACTTTATCAGAAATTTCCCCATCAAATCTCATTTTGAAGATAATTCAATTCTCTACAACTTCATGTCTCACAAGCTTGGTCAGAAAATGCTTCATTTGGAAGATATGAATCAAAACATTACAGGTCCTTTTCAAAGTCAACAAAAAGTCAACTTTTTGTAAAGAAGTGTTATCGAGCATGGAAACTCCAATTGATATGAAACCAAAGAGGTTGATTAGAGGACATCTAAAGCTTTCTAAAAAGTCCAAGAACACCCAAAAATTTTAAAAATTAAGCAAGATACACCTTGCACGAGTTGGGCATTTTTGAAGAGGTGCACAAAGAGAAATACTTGACAAAAGCCAAAATTTTGCAAATGGGCCTAACTTTTCTTGGTTCAAACTTGTTCCTCAGCTGATTTGGAACCTCCAAGCCCAAGGCCACGAATTTTATCTTTTATTTTCTATTTATTTTCGATTTTAATCATTTAAAATCCAATTAAATTAAAATAAAAGGTAGAAAATCAAAATTAAATGCAAATTGGATTTTTCTCTCATTCTTGAGGTCCAAGAAATCCATACAAGCTGGAAAATTCGAAATTAGCATTGATTGGCAAGAGAATTGATTGAAATTTGATCAAAAAGGCAATATTTAGTTTTATACCAAATCAAATATTTTCTCATTGATTGATACATTATTTCTTCATGATTCTTGACCTAAATCCATCCACTATATATACATGATGCTATCACATGAACAAAGGACGAAAATTCTGCCTCTAAGAACCCTTACCAACTTCAAAAAATCCGTGCCTCTCAAGCAACTTGCAGCCTTAGTTTTGTTTCAATTTAGACAATTCTAAGCACTCAAACACGTTCCTGGAGGTCCATTGATCCGTTCCAGACCTTTACAAATCACAAAAACATCAAGAATCACGAAATTGCACTCACGGTTTGCACAACTTTTATCCAATTTCGATTTCTATGATTCATGCATTATAAATACATTTTGATTGCATATTCTTGTTCGTTTTGATGTTTGGAATGTTTTTGTATAGATCAATTTGAGTTTAGACCCCAGAATCGTAACCTGCCATTGTTTGGTTTTCTGAGCTTCGAATTGGGATCAGACGATTTAGGCAAAATTGGACGAAACTAAGGGTACCATCGTGTTTAGGAGGCCAAAACGAATCGATCTATGTACTCACAATGAATTTATTTTGCTTGTATTTGATTTTGGAAATTTGCAGGTGATATAGTGACGGACGAAGCCGTCACTATAGGCTTTAGCTAACACCAAAAATCCGTAGGTAAAAGCCTGGTTCGAAACAAGGAAGAAGAAAGACGCGCACGTTTTGCCTTTTTAAATATTTTCAGTTTTGAATTTCGCTTATAACGTATTTGTTTCATTATTCAAACAGCTAGACACCCCAGCTCAGATGGCAAAAGGCGCGTGCATGTGAAGGAGAGGACCAGGGTTCGATCCCTGGCTCCTGAAATTCTTTTTTGCAACTTTACAAAACTAACATATTTTCTTTTTCTTTTCATATTTTTTCTCTTTTAATTTATTTTCTTTTCAAATAATTTTCTCATGCATTTAAAAATCACCAAAAATATTTTCCTTTTGCATTTTAATTAGAAAAATGTTTATTTAACTTTTGACATAAAAATTAATATTTTTGCAAGCATATTTTAATTAATTGTTAATTAACCATTAAATTGGCTTTTAATTGCTTTTCCTTGTTAAAACCAATCCAGAAAATTCCCAAAAAAATTACTTTATCATCTAATTATCATTACTAACCTAAAAACCTTTTTTTCTACTAATTTCCAAACATTTTGCTAACATTTGCTTATCATTCCGATTATTTAGTTCTTATTCCGCATTTACAATTCTAGAAAGGATGTATAGGTCGCAAAGGTTTATCATGTAATAGCGTAGATTTACATTTTCTGCCTTTACTTTCTGCACTCCTATTATGTAACTGCCCCAAAGCCATGTAATAGCGTAGGACATTTACTTTTCCGCACTTTATTTTCTGCAATTTACTTTCTGCACCCTATAAACTGCTAGTAATTAGGCGTGTATGGCAAGATAAAAATGAACGTAGATCACTTCTAATTCCAAGATAAAATTATCTGAATTCAACACACTCTTTTCACACATGCACCCCTTAGGGTAATTCTCTCTCGTTACCTTTCGAATAAATGGTCAAGTCCCTCGAACGTAGAGGTATCCTAGCACCGTTGCCTACAAAATATATCATCATAGTCCCTTCGAATCAAAGATCATGAGTCCCTCAACGTGGCCTACGAAAACATGATCTCGTCCCTCGATTGTTGCCTACGAAAAGTGATGATCGTCCCTTCGAATGTGCTAGGATACTTCCTACAAGTTGCCTTCTATGACCATCCGATGTCCCTTCGAATGTCCCTTCTACATCCAACGAATAGGGTTACCTACCAACTAATGGTATGGATAACACTATTCTAAAGGAAAGTAAAACAACACAAAAACGACCATTCTGAATAGGTAATAAGACTTTTAGTTGCTTGCTCAATCAAAATACTTTTCACACCTCACACTTTTGTCAAAGTTCAAACATTTTTCAAAACAAAACATTTCCGAACACTTTGTATACATTCCTACATGAATCATTACAAAGTCAAAGCGAAATTCCTTTTTCAAAACATTTTTGTCAAACACACAAAAAGAAATTTTTAAAGTGAGCTAAAAGCAACTAAGAGCCCGTAGAAAACTACGGATGGAAAGGGGTGCTAATGTCTTCCCTTTTCATAACCTTCTCCCTTACTTAGAATCTAACGAAGGTCTTTTTCTGTTCTTTTCACCTTCCCTTAATTGGATAAAAGAAAAGTCGGTGGCGACTCTTGCTATCCGCAACATTTGCGATAAAAAGCAAAACAAATTCCAAAGTCAGTTCTCCCACCGTATTACAGTGATACAACCAAACTTTCATGAGTTCGAACCTCAGCGCCATAAAATATTTTATTCCTTTAACATTAAGGTGCACCTTTTCTTTTTATTTATTTTAAAACTCGTAAATAAAAGGGATATCGTTACGGTGCTATTGATTAACCATTGTGATATATTTTTAAATAAATACTTATCTATATGGTTGGTAGTGTTAACCGTTGTGAAATAGTTACCATTACAAGAAAATTAAATCTCACTTATTATTAGTGGCGCTGTTTCCTTCACAAGGTAACCCTAGCACCCATTTTTTCCTTCTTCTCCACCATTAGCCCTGAATCTTGTGCTTCATACATTAAGATATGCTTATTCTTCCATATTCTTGTTAGATAGTTCCCCATTATCTCGTTTGTTACATGTTGTTTTTGTTGATTGTACTCCTTTTTTCAGATTCGTCTTCATTATCTTATCAAAGGAAACTTCATCCACCTTGTACTTTTTCTTCATAGTTTCAAAACAATATGAACTTCATACTTTGTTACAGTTCCACGATGATGTAAGTTGTTAGATCATTTAAGTTGTTAAATGACTTTCATACTTCGTTGACAAATAAGTTTGCGGTAAAATATGTTGATAACTTCCATGGTTATTGTAGGTCTCAACAAGAATTTCCATGATTAATTTCAATAAAAGGTACGCCGTGAATGATGTAGTATGATGTTGTTTTGTTGATAAATGCTTTTGTATGTTATTGTTGTGTTTGAGTTTATTATATTCTATATAGATTGTTTATTTCACTAACCATCACTTACATTACATTCATTTACATTGACATAGATACTTATAATCTAAAAATTAAGTTGTATTTGAAAACCGATTTATATAAATCAATGTTTTCTGAATTGCATCCGTTTCATCATTCATCGCAAGATCTTTAGCATAAAACATATGGTATAATGATCTGTCTCCTTCGTTACATCAATATCTTCTCTTATAGTTTAATTTCAACAACCACAATTTATAGGCTAAGTCTACCTCATCATCGTTACTTATCATCGTAATTGTTATGATGACGAGTCATCAAAACAATCACGATGATAAGTGACAATGATGAGGTAGACTCAATCAATAAATTGTTGTTATTGAAATTAAATTAGATGAGAAGATATCGATGCCATGAAGGAGCCACACCATTAAACCACATTCTATAGGTTAAAGGTCTAGAAATGAATGATGAGATGCATGCAATTTAGAAAATTGTGGTTTGCTTAATTTGGGTTTCAAGAATAATTTAATTTCAAGATTATATACATCTTCATCAATTTGAATGCTTATATTTCTTTAGTGAGATGTATGGAAAAATAAGCAATCTACATATTATAGAATAAACTCTGGTGACTTTCAACCATGATTACTTACAGTAACCGTAATCAAATGTTATTTATATATTTATCTCACAACAGTTGTTAATCGTAACCGTTGTTATTAGTAGCGCGCTTCCTTCCTTTCTATGACGGTTTTTAGACTGTGGTGGAAAATGATAACTTACAACCACACACTACTTAACAACGGTATGACCCGTGTGATGATATCCATATTTCAACCGTTGTAAAATGGGTTTCCGTAGTAGTGAGTAGTACATGAAAAGGTGTCAAGAATGCTACTGGTTTTTGACATTTGTTCAGGTGCAAATCGATTACACATATATGCAAATCGATTGCACAAGACCAACATCTATATTTTTCAAAAAGTTTTAGTAAGCAATTGATTGCACCAGTATGCAAATCGATTGCACGGATAAAACAAAAAAAAATTTGCAAAGTATTTTTAGACAAGGTACAATAAATAATTGATTGAACCAATGTGCAAATTGATAACACAAAGAAAAAATTGAATAAAAATGCCTAAGACTTTTGTGCTTGACCAAGAAGAAGTTATGCAATTTTGTAAAAAAGAAGAAGAAGAAGTTATGCAATGATTATTTTAATTCTTAGCATCTAATACTTCTGTGAAGATGAGTATTGTCATTATACCTTTTTTACATGTAAAAGTTTGAATCCAAAATCTTGAATCATGACACCTTATCTTTTAAGATTATTTTTTTTCTTTTTGTCATTAATAGATTTGTCTTCATCAAAACATATTCATCTTAGAGAAACTTCTCTTTTATTTTATGCATGCAAAAAGTATTTCAAAGTTGTACAAAATACATGTTATTGTGAGAGAATAATTATATATATATATATATATATATATATATATATATATATATATATATATATATATATATATATATATATATATATATATATATATATATATATATATATATATATATATATATATATATATATATATATATATATATAGAAACACTGATATTTTTATAGGAAACGAGAACTATAAATATTAGCCGTTAGATTTAACTAACGATTGAGATTTAAATTTTTTAATTAAGGAGCACATTAACATTGGCATATCGGAAACAATTTATATTTTCTAAAATTACACTCAATAGTTAATACTCTGCCTTTAACCTATTTTACATTGCCGCCATATGTCTTCAACCTGTTATAAGTTGCCGCCATTTCACTCAAGAACCGTCTATTATTCATTGTCACAAAGGTATTCATGTTATCTTTTCAATGCCTTTCTGTATACATGCTTACTGTTAATGTATTAAATTAATCACTTTTTTCCTTATTTTTCTATAGCTACTTTGCGATATACTTTATCAAATTTTTGTCTTCTTCACAATGACTACAATTCCAATTGACAGGTAATGGATGACAATTATGAGATTTAAAGTTTTATATCAATTTTATGTTTAAGTTTTATGTTTTATTATATCTATAAGTTATTATTTGTTTCATAGTTTATTTAGATTATAAATTATAATACATATTTTTTTGTCGTCTTAATATTATCTTTAAGTTATTATTCGTTTCATGTTTTGTCTAAATTATAAATTATAATACATGTATTTTATATCCTTTTAATTAAAGTTTGGAGTCAAATAAAGATGATGAACCGACACTTAATACTACACAAGATGCTCATATACCCGAAGCTGAAGAGTTGAGGTAATTACAGTTATGTTATCTTTACTAAAATGAGCTATATTTCAATTTTAATTTTTTATTTGTTTTCTTGTAGACAAATCAAGATGTTTTATATTGTGATGAAGAAATGAAGCCTAAAGTAGGACAAATTTTTGATTCACTCAAAGATGGTGAAATTTTTTACAAAAGATATGCACATAGTATTAGATTTAGTGTGCGTTGTGCATCGGAAAATAAAAATAAAGATGGTGTCATACGTTGGAAGTATTTTGTTTGCTCAAAAGAGGGTCACAATCCAAATGTATCAAAAGATAAAGAAGTGTATGAATTGGGAGTTAAAGCCAAAGGGAGAAATCTTACTAGAGAAGGATGTGATGCGAAAGTTGCTTTCAAGCTGTTAGAGGGAAGAAAATATGAGCTAACTCGATTTCAAGAGAGTCATACACATGCACTTGCCTCACCTAAAAAGAGACAATTTCTTAGACCGGCAAGAAAAGTGAATAATATTCATAAGAGTATAATGTTTGCAAATAGTAGAGAAAATATTGGTCCTTCAAAAACATACCATTTATTGAAGGAACAAGTAGGTGGTTATGAAAATATTGGGTGCACACAAAGAGATCTTCAAAATTCGTTTAGAGATTTAAAGACCTTAATTAAAGATTCGGATGCATAGGCCTTCATTGATAACTTTAAAAGGAAGCAAGAAGCGAATCCGTCTTTTTATTTTGCATACGAGGTTGATATTGAAGATCGACTAAAACATGTTTTTTGGGCAGATGGAATTTGTAGAAAAAATTACTTCTTATTTGAAGATGTGATGTCGTTTGACACTACATATGAAACAAATAAATACTCCATGATATTTGCACCATTTACTAGAGTGAACCATCATAGACAATCTGTTGCTTTTGGAGCTGCTTTCTTAGTAAATGAGAAAGTTGATTCATTCATTTGGTTATTTGAAAAGTTTTTGAAAGCTATGGGAGGAAATAAACCAAACCTTATAATAACAGATCAAGACCCTGCCATGAAAATTTCAATTGAGAAGGTGTTTGATTCTTCTGCACATAGATTTTGTATGTGGCACATCATGAAAAAAGTTTCTTAAAAGGTGGGTGTTTCCTTGAATTCCAATGATGAGTTTAATAATAAATTTAAGTCATGTGTTTGGGGATCAGATACTTCAGAAAAATTTGAAGCATCATGGAAATCCATTACGATTGAGTTTGGATTGCAAAAGAATGAATGACTTTCACACATGTATAATATTCGAAATACGTGGATCCCGGTTTACTTCAAAGATGTATTTTTGGCTGGCATATTGAGAACAACTTCAAGATCAGAAAGTGAAAATTTCTTCTATGGTAACTTTTTAAATCCTACTGTTGGCTTGGTAGAATTTTGGATGAGATTTGAGTCTGCTATTGAAGCTCAAAGGCATAAAGAGTTACTTGCTGATAATATTTCACTTCATTCTTTACTAGTACTAAAATTAAATCGTGGCTTAGAGATACATGGTAGGGATATTTACACTCGTGAAAACTTTTATATATTTCAAAATGAATTATGGATTGCATGTATAGACTGCGGAGTAGAAAATATAAACCAAAAAGATGGTGTGGATGTGTTACACATAATTGATAATAGTGAAACAAATGGTAAAGTAAGTGAGGTGGTTTATAATGTTTCTGATTATAGCTCGACTTGTTCGTGCAATATGTTTCAATACGAAGGCATACCATGTAGACACATACTTTGTGTTTTAAGAGGAAAAGGTTTAAATGAAATACCGAGCAAGTATGTTCTAAATAGGTGGACTAAAGTGGCGACCAACAAGTCTATTTTTAATGTTGATGGAAAAGACTTAGAAGGTTTGTCCGAATCAAAAAATGAGAGACAACTCATTTTAGAGGCATGAGATCATTTATATATGTGCATGCATATGGCTGGGCAGTGCAAGGAGAAGTTACTTCTTATAATAAACGGATTTGCTAACATTAAAAAGCAATTATCTGAATTTGAAGATGATTCTTTACCAACCAAAACAAAAGAGCTAGAGTCTTTGATTGGTTTTGATCTTTCTAAAGAAGTGAAAATTCATCCACCACAAACTTCAAAGACAAAAGGAAGTGGTAAACGAATTAAAGGAGGAAAAGAGAAGGCTATTGAACAATAAAAGAAAAGATCTAGACTTTGTAAAGCATGTGGACAATATGCATATCATGACACTCGTAATTGTCCTGCAAAATCATCTCCTTAGTCTTGGTAAAAGAATACACCATTCTCATTTTCCTCATTTACTTAAATTTATATTATTCATATTTTATTTAAAACTAACAAACTCATATTTTTTATTTGTAGGAATTGAAAGATAAACTTGCTTAATGAAAAGTTGAGGTTGCAATTTTGTTTTTGGATTTAGAAAGATTGTTTGTTTTCTTGCTATCAACTAGAATTATTAATTTATAAGTGTCTATTTTAGTTTGTTTGATATATTGTTCAATTTAGAACATATATCATTTTTATTTAAGTTTAAATTTGTTGTTTTGTTTGATTCTAGTTTGGAAACATTTCTTTTCTTGTTTTATGTTGCAGAAAGACAATTTGAATGTTTTGTTTATTTTTATTGTTTAGAAATATTTCTTTTTTTGTTCTACGTTGCAGTAAAGAAAATTTGAATGTATTGTTTAATTTTTTGTTCAGAAATATTTCTTTTTTTATTTTATGTTGCAATAAAGAAAATTTGGACTAGTCCCTAAATCAATATAGCATATTGGTTACATCTTGTAATAAAGAAAATTTGGACAAATCCCTAAAGCAATCATGGCATATTGGTTACATCTTGCAACAAAGAAAATTTGGACAAGTCCCTAAAGCAATCATGACATATCAGTTCCATGTTGTAGTAAAGAAAATTTGAACTAGTCCCTAAAATAAAATTAGTCACTTCATTCAAAATAATGAGTTCTAAACAAGGTGGAATGTAACTAATAGTTTAGTAATTTAGTATAAATTTAGATGTCTAGAATTTCTTCTACTTGACTTACACATGCCACTCTAAAACTGTGTTCTTCAAACACCGCTACATCGATGTTGAACTTTTACATTCCTTTTCATTCTTTCTACTCCACAGGCTCTAAAATAGTTTCACAAAATAGTTTTCTGCACTTATTTAACTTGTCTAAGAGCTGATAAACTAATTGTGTATTCAATAGATGAATCTCAAAAGCAAAATCTTATATGGAGGGGACTTTGAAGAGATGATATATTCATGAAACAACCTAAATGTTTTGGAAAGGACAAGCTGAACGTGTGTTTACTAACAGAAATTTTAGTATGAGATGATAATAGAAAATTTAAAGAGACTATAAATTTCTATAAAAAATTTAAAAATAAAAATTTGTATTAAATGTAATTTTCTGATAAACTATTTTTTACATAAATAGATTTAATAAGAATGAATTTTTGTTTAAATTAAGTTGAGTAAGAATAAATGTTCTTAAAACCAATTTTTATGACCAACAATACACACCAAAAATTGATTGTGAAAAATTGTTAATGCTTCCAAGCAGGGAAATTAATGGTACGTTTATTACAATTAGAATTTAGAAGTGATTAATTGAAGTGGCAAAGCGTGTGATTTCACGTGCATGAAAACGTTTGACATGGTGGGAACAAAAGCTGAGGTGGTGTGCTACGACACTTGGGAAGAGATATTCCAACTAAGCTAACGGATAACTAACACCGTCTAGTGACAGTTTAAACGGCGTCATATTATTGGACCCTTTTTGCCTCAAATCACAAAGTAGCAGGAATTAAATTAAGATGATAATGGATCAATAGACAAAGTGGCTGTGGTGCAGTGAGCTATTACTTGGTGATTCAACGGTGTATAATTAGGGAAATTCTAGTATGGGCACAAACACAAATGATATGGTGTTACACACTCACAGAAACAAAAAAAATTTAAGGAGAAAAGAATTAAAATGATGTGACAATATTGTTTTTCTTTTAATTTTTTTATTTGGGTTTGTGTCTAGGTGAGAATTGCTCGTATAATTAATGGATATCATAAATATATAAGAGAAAATATTTTAGACATATATTATTAAATGATAAAATTAGAAAAATGAAAATTCAAACAAAAATATTTAGGTTTAAATGCACATTTGGCCTCTCTATATTGATTTTCTTAATATTTTAGTTCTGCTATAAAAAAATATTAACTATTAGGTCCTCCAATATTATATTTCATGATTTTTTGAGGTCCTCAATGACAAAATAGTTAATTTACATAGGTGAAATTGAAATTATGAAGTGACATTTTTTAATTGTCGTCACGTCATTAAAAATAGACCCAAATATATATTCTAGAATTAAAATTTAAAATATATAATTTTTAAATAAATATTTATAAACAAAAATAATTAAAAATGATTAATTATTATAAAGAAAATTAAAAAAAAAAATATTTGTAATGACACGATACCAATTAAAAAAATGTCACTTTATAATTTCAATGTCACCTATGCAAATTATAATATTTTGTCATGGAACCACAAAAAAAATGAAATATGATATGAAAAAAAGCTAACGTGTGCCCTTGGGGCACATGTTAAGGAGTTATTTATGGAAATATTCTCTTGAAACTTGTGCATTCAATATTTTGAAAGTTTAAATACGTATGATTTTATTATATTTAATTATATTTAAGTAATGGACATTGAAGTAACATCTTCCTATACTTGGATCATGAAAGTTATCCTAAAGGAGAGGGAACAAGTCTATACCATAGTAAACTGTGAGTACAATAGGGAATGTAAAAAGTTCAATATGAAGGAGGTTTATATATCTATGTTGATGTGTGAACAGAAAACAGATTGGAGAAATTTGATATTTGGTAATATGACTCGGTCTCGAGCGAGTTTTATGTTATGGTTGGCTTGCCATGGAAAACTTCCAATAAAGGATAGGTTGATGAGATTTGGCTTGATTGATAACATGACTTGTAGTTTTTGTGCGGGGGACGAATCCATAAATCATTTATTCTTTGTATGTCCAACTATGCAACAGGTGTGGAATGAGGCACTAGACTGGTTACAAATTCATCACTCTCCAAAAGATTGGAGACAGGAACTTCAATGGCTCATACAACATACTAAAGGTAAAAGTAATAAGGTAGCTGTAATCAGGACTGCAATTGCGGAGACAATTTATGAGTTATGGACTCTTAGAAACGCAAAATATTTTGGGAGTCTTGTGGATTACAAAGATATAGGCAAAAAAATTATTGATACAATTGTGTATAGATCTTAGAGTAACACGAAACTTAGGAAGTATATCACTATCCTAATGTTAGAATAGTGATAGCTACTAGTTGTTTTGCTCTGTTTTTGTTAGTATCTTTATTTTGTTTTGGTTGCAGAATCCTCAGGATGACTTGTATTTAGTGATCTTTTTTTGAGTTAATCAAAGTATATTAATTTCAAAAAAAAATTATATTTAAATTTTTTTAATTATAGTATCTTTTACATGTGTCATAAGGATACATGTTAGCATGACCCATATGATATTATGAGACTTAATATTTGTTATATTAGTTATTATTATTATTATTAACAATTATTATTATTCATGATTTGTAACCGTTTGATTTAGTCAAAAAATTTACTCCTTTCTATGTCTCCTATATATAATGCATCTACTCTTATAAGAAAAATGAAGAAAAGAAACAAACTCTTTTGGTTTTCTATTTCTTATTCATTTAAGTTGTTCGTGTTACATCTTTCCGTAATCTTAAAATAATTTTTTGTTGTTTTGATGTCTCGTAGTCTTATTGAGAATCTGGAAATAATCAGTTAAATCCTAAAGAATTTATATTTATGAGGTAGATAAATCTTAAAAGACAACATTAATACACGCCTCAAGTTTATATAACTAACTGTTATTATTTTGCAGGTTCAATCGTCCTTATTACAAAAAGAAAACACCCTGCAACAAGACATACATATCTCACTTTGAAATGAGAGTATAGTATATCTTGAAAGCATATACTCCATTCGTTCCTTTACAATTGTGACTTTTTGACTTTTTACACATACCAATAAAACTAATGATTGTTGTTACTTTTTATGCAATAATTTTTCTTTTACCTATAATACCCTTAACTTTTATTTACTTTAACTTACTTTTTCTCTCTATAATAAATGATTAGAGGTAATTTTGACAAAACTATCACTCACGCTACTTTGAAATTTGGAAGTGACAATTAAAAAGAAACAAATTTTTTTTCACAAAAGTGACAATTATAAAGGAACGCAGGGAGTATATTCAAAAACTTATGATCGGCATTACCTTAATATAGAGAATTTCTTCACCTACCTAGTGGGTTTCTCCCACACCCCTGAAAAACCAAAAATACCCTTCGTAAGTTAACTTACGAATTAACCTTGTTGGGTGAATTCGTATGTGAACTTATGAATTGTACGTTTTATCATTTTAAACATGGTTTAACACATTTAGGAAAGATTTTGTAAGTACACTTACGAATTCACCCAACAAGGTGAATTGTAAGCGTGCTTACGAAACCTTTCCTGAATGTGTTAAACCATGTTTGAAACTACTATGATTTTTCCTTATTAGTCGGATTACATTTTCGTTTTCAGAAATTCAATTAAGGAGCATTCTATATACGCAAATCACTGTAAATATTACTATGTGATAAATATTAAGGAGAAAAATTTTCAAAAATATCAAATTACATAAATTGTTCCGAATAAAAATGCGTTCAAACAAAATAAAATAACAAAACATAAAGGCTACTGTGTATGCCTAATCCTGATCCCCCGTGCCCTCCTCTGCATGCGGTAATGCGCTACACGCTCTGCCTCAACGACCATCATCTCCACCACGGCAACCGCATCGGGTCCTTCCTCATGCACAATCCCGTCATCCAAGGCCTCCTGTCCAAGCTATTGGATACACAGACAGATGAGCAGTAGATCAGTGGCATGGTCATCCTCGGCCTGCTCGTTCTCCAAGAGATCCTCATGTGTCGGCCTTGTTGGACGTCCTTCACCATCAGGTGTCATGAAAGGGTGCAACACTCTAAAGAACCATGTCGTGTACCCCTCCACACTGTGCCACATCTGGGATGCCTGCATCATCCGATACTCCTGTGGCACGAGATGATTCTCCCAATCCTGGAAGACGTCATCTAGAGCCCTACGTGTCATGGTGTCGGGAGCAGCATGGAAAAGAGATCGGGGTATCATCTACATAAAGCTAAACTATCGCATACACCGCTCGGGCAGATACCTAACCATCATGTTAAACCCATAAGCTAGCCACTCAAAGTATAATGAGATGATATTGAATGCAACAACCTCCGTGTAGTCCGCAAACGAGGTCCAGTTGATGTCGTCATGGTTGGTGCGATCAAGGAACACCCGGTAAGGAACCACATTATTGTTTCCCCTGTTGAGAATTTTTGGCAGCCCTTGGCATGAAGTATGATATAATTCAACTCTGCACCAACAAAAATATATTATGTGTGAGTACAAATAAATTAAAACTAATTAAAATTTATCGTTAAATTAAAAACGTACCGCGAGGAGTGTGCACGAGCCGGTGAGCGCCCTCGTCCTTCATCTGCAAGCTTCATTTAGCTTCTGGTAGAGGTAGGTCAGAATAGCGGCACCCTAGTTCTAGTCACGAACTGTAGACATGTCCGTAAAATATCTTAGGTAGGCCACATCGGTGTAGTGGCCACTCGTGTCCACAAAGACGGACATGCCTACCAGGTACATCAGAAAACACCGGATGACACAACCACGGTGAAACTGAACAAAAATATCCGCCTCCACAGGCTCCCCAGCTGCCAGTGCAGTTCTTTTTACAAGAGATGCTTGACGGAGGTGCTCCTCATATAACTCCTTTAGGTAGGAGAACCTCACATGCGTCCCGTTTGTGGAGTCGCAATTCTCATCATCCTTGCACGGTTGAGTAACCTATCTCTGATAGGTAGTTGGAGAAAGCAGGCAACATCGTCGAGGGTGATCGTCAACTCTCAAACTAGAAAGTGGAAAAATGACGTCTCCTTATGCCATCTCTCAACAAAAGCACCTTGCATGTCGGTGCTAATGGTACCATAACTAGTATTGAATAATTCGGCAAGACCAAATGCAATGATAGCATGTGGAACAACTGAGTCTTTGGGACATATAGATCAAAGATTTTGTGGGAGTGGTTGACATGTTTCAAGGGTTTTCTTTCCTGAAACATAAGAATCAAACGAAAATAAATTAAAAAGAACGGACAGTATACAAAATTAAACGAAAATAAATAAATAAATAAATAATACGGACGAACAATATACGAAAATAATTAAAAAAGAATGGGCATTAAACGAAAATAAATAATAAGAAAAATAACGATAAAAATTATAATACCTCTCTACCCCATACATAACGGGCAGTATGGTCCTGATAATAAATTAGGAGGGATCTGTCACATGACCCTCCTGGATAGCAAACATCACCCGCCTCTGCAGGTTCCTCAACATCGTCGTCGGGGACCTCAGCACTTTCAGTGTCCTGAGCATCCTGGGCCTCCTCCGCCGGTACCTCTACCTCTGGTACCTCCTCCTTATGTGCACCAGAGGAAGACGCCTCATGAAGACGACTCCTCCATGATGGTGCGGAAGGTGAAGCTATATCAAGTTGTGCCCTTTGTGCCCTTGCCATTAGCTCTCGCTCTCGACGAGCCGACACTGTCTGGCTTTTCCTGCCATGTCTCAAACGTGTCATCTGGTTGTCATTCTCTGCCATTTTCTTGAAATAAACCATTACAATTGTTAACATACTAATTTAAAAACAAATCAGGCAACAAATCACAAGTTAACTTGCGAATTCACCCATCCTAGGTAAATTCGCAAGTTCACTTGCGAAGTCTTTCCTTGTTCACTTCGCAAGTTAGCTTGCGAAACCCCCTTCGTCTAGAATTCTTCAAAATCAGAAACTTAGACCCAAAACTCCCCAAATCCTATTTTTCCTACTACATTTACCTACTATTACATCATATACTATTAAATTTCTATAACCTAACCTAATAACCTAATAAAAATTCAAAAAATTGAATAGAAATAAGTTAAGAAAACTTACACAAAATGGAGGTTGTAGTTGATTTCGGAGGAGTTGGAATGAGTTGAAATGATGAGTTGAACTTGGATTGAAGTGGTAGAAATTGCAAAGATTTGGAGTAGAGAGGTTGAGTTGGGGTATTTTGAAATGAATGGTATTGGGGGTGCGTCTGTGTGTTTTCTAAAACAACACACAGACTTTGTAAGTTAACTTACGAATTCCTAAAATAAGGTGAATTCGTAAGTTAACTTGCGAATTCACCTTATTTTCAAAAAATAAGGTGAATTTGTAAGTGCACTTACGAATTCACCTTATTTTTTGAAAATATTAGATTATTTCGTAAGTTCACTTACAAATTCACCTTATTTTAAAAATTCATAAGTTAATTCAAGAAACTAAAAGATATTTTTAGTTTTGACAAGAGGTGGAGAAGAAACCCACTAATAAAAAAATTCTCCGAACAAATGCACCGTTGAATCACCCATACTAATAGCTCTAGCATGAGCCACTAAGACACTGTTTCTTTGTTTGTCTATTAATCTATTGCCTTAATTTAATTGAAGCACCTAAATGTTTGCAAAAAGAAAAAGTCAAAAATGATGTGATCAAACACTTACTACCACCATCACTCTTCCAAAAATTGTGTTGCCTCGCCACGTATTAATATTTTACATTAACTTCTCACACTAAAAATACAAGATCGTATTATTATTATTGGATTGTAAACATAGAATATAATTTCCACATAAGTAGACAAAGAAGTGAGAAAAGGGAAAGGAGCGTGTTTGAAAAGTAAGGAACAGAACAGATTGAAGAGGACCAATGATTGTATAAGAACCAAACGTTAAAGAAGGTTGATCATAAAGTGGAGGGTCCCATAACCATTCCATTCTATTCCATTGGAAAAAACCGGTAAGTCCTCTTCGTCGGCGTTGACGTGCATCACTGCAGGTGTTGCTAACTTCAACAAGTCATGGCTTTTATTACCCAACACTTGGCACTATTATGTGTCTTTTTAAAACGTTTGGAGCTTCTAAAGCAACTCCATTAATCACCTTCTTCTTCCTGCAACAAAGTATTCAACTTAAATGCCATTCGAGGCCGATCCATTAGTGGAACATACTACTAACTCTAATCTCATTTTATAAAAAAAATATCTTTTTTTAAAAACATTAAATAATATATTGCTCAAATATATTATTTATCCAATATATTTACAAAAATTAAGTTTCCTTATAAATAGAAGTAGAGAGAAGTATATTATACCCTCTAATAGGTGATTCAATTGATTATCTCATATATATTAAAACAATGAATAAATAGATGACAGAATAATTTTTATCAAAATATCTATTATTAAATATTATAAATGATGAAAATAATAATGATCAAAAGATATTTCGTCCGTCTCAAATTATAAATCACTTTGTCAAAAATATTTGTCTTAAATTATAAGTTATTTTAGATTCTCAATACATCATTAATATCTTTTTGTCTAATATACTCTCTATTATTTATTTCTCTTTCTTTTTTCATTCTTTTGATTTTGTTTTTCAATGTAATTATTGAAGGACAAATTTGTAAAGTCATACAACATTTCATTTTTTCATAAAATAATAATTAAAAAAATATCTTTTTTTAAAACTATTAAATAATATATTGTTCAAATTTATTATTTATCCAATATATTTAAAAAAAATTAAGTTTTCTTATAAATAGAAGTAGAGAGAAGTATATTATACCCTCTAATAGGTGATTCAATTGATTATCTCATATATATTAAAAAAATAATAAATAAAAGAGAGAATATTTTTTTATCAAAATATCTATTATTAAATATTATAAATGAATAACAATGATTAAAAGATATTTCTTCCGTCTCAAATTATAAGTCACTTTGCCAAAAATATTTGTCCTAAATTATAAATTATTCTAGATTTTTAATACATCATTAATATCTTTTTGCCTAATATATCCTCTATTATTTATTTCTCTTTCTTTATTTTTATTTTTTTATTTCGTTTTCCAATGTAATTATTGAAGGGAAAATTTATAAAGTCATACAACATTTTATTTTTCCATAAAATGATAATTAAATTTCTTAATTCTTGTGAAATGACCAAAAGGTCATATAATTTGGGACAAAAAGTATAATTGAAAAAAATAATTTGTATTGTAAATCAAATGAATCATTCATTTTAAACATTTTTTCCACAAATGAATCATTAATTGTGAAATGGATGGATTAATAAATAATTATATTTATAAAATTAATATATTTAAAATATTACTACAATGTAGTAATAAAAAAAATAAAAAAATCACATGTTTTATAAATGTCTCTCAACACATTAGATTCAATATAGAATTTTAATTGCTCGCATTCAGCTCCTGTAAGCGTTTTATTTATTTATTTTAAAATAAAAATAAATTAAAGGTACTGAGTATATCTAATGTTCGATGTATAAATGATTATAGTGATTGCAGTAGATATGGTCCATCAATATAAGATACTAGACAATTATTTATCTATTTATTTTAAGTAAAGAAGAAGAAAAATTTAAATACATTTAATTAAAAGTTTTATTTATATTTTATGTTTTTCTGACTTTCTATTGACACAAAACCTTCGGAATAAGAGTGAAGATTATTTTGATAAAAATATAGTTGAAACTAGTGATATTCATGCGACGATGGCTGCCAGGTGGAGTACTTATGTTGTGACAGATTTGGGGGATCATATTGGAGGTTGTGCCAATGAAAGATTTGAGATTGATTTCTCTTTGCAACGTGATGTACAAGGAGGTGTCCAAATTACTAGCCAATATTTTGAAGTTGTATCTGCCCAAGTGTGTTTCAGAAGAGCAATAAACATTTATGGAAGTTAGATCTATACTTGATAATTCTCTAGTTGCGTTTGAGGTCATTCATAAATTGAAACACAAAACTGGAGGTAACACCGCGAAACTCGCTCTCAAAATTGACATTAGTAAAACTTATGATAAAGTGTATTAGGGATTACTGAAGGGCATGGTAAGCAAAATGAGTTTTGCGGATAAATAGGTTCATTGAATGATGATGTGTGTGACTTCATTGAACTATTCAGTGATGATTAACTCGGACCATGTGGGACCTATCCAACTAGGAATGGGTTTAAGACAAGAAGACCCACTTTCTTCATATCTCTTTATCCTTATCATAGAGGGACTAACTTCCCTTATTAGGAGATTTGTTAACAAAGGAGACCTACATAGTATCAAAATCTGTTAGGACACCTTCAGTGTCCCAACTTCTCTCCCTTATTAAGACCCTATTCTTGGTTAAGAAATATTTGGTGCTTGAAAGCTACTTTTTTTTTGTCTATTTTTTGTGCTTTCTTGGTACTTTTGACTTGTACTCAATGAATAGATGTTAAAAAATTCATACAAGAGTTTTATTTTATTTTTTTATAAAAAAATATTCATTTATTACTTACAAAATAAGTTAATAAGTGCTTATGTATTTTGTGTATTTTTGGAACTTATCATCGTCCAATCGGTAGTAGACAACATCGACAAAAGGTCTAGTTAACGGAAATAAGTCGGGTCCGCATGGATGGTATTTCATGATCGTCGGACTTCGAGTCTAGTTTGGGAGGTATGCTTATATTAAGCTTGGCTTTTTTTGTTTACATATATGTTCATTAATCACTCATGTATTTGATGTCTTATAGATTCGTTGGGTTTCAAATATTATAAATATGTATCTTTATTATTCTTGTATTTACAATCTTTAAATTTTTTGATATGAAAATAGAAAGAAGAGTTAGGAATACTAGTTGAAATCTTAGAGAGGTAAAGGTATAATTTTTTTGATTTTTTGAAATTTTGGAAACCTTTGAAGATGTCTAAGAGGGTTGAAAACACTTCTAAATACATTGACTATATATATATATATATATATATATATATATATATATATATATATATATATATATATATATATATATATATATATATATATATATATATATATATATATATATATATATATATATATATATATATATATATATATATATATATATATATATATATATATATATATATATATTAGAGAGAGAGATTGTGAAAATACTCATGTAGAAAATAGGGTTTATTTTTAGGAACTCGAAGGCTATTTTCTTGTAAATCTTTTGTATTCTCTTTGCAACAATTTTGAAAGTATAATGAATTTGAGAGTTGATTTTTCTCATGAGTATACCAGTTTGATCGAATTGGGTAAACAAGTTTCTTTGTGTTCTTGGTTTTTATCTTCTTCTTACTTATTGTGTATTTTCCTCATTCTTGGAAGATTATTCCTTTGCTTTAGACCATTTATTTTGGTTGTCATAATTCTTTGTCCCCGGACATCAATAGTCTTGTTGTGTTCAAATATCATTTATAATTATATTCACAACATGTATTATGAAATAAGGGCACGTGCATGATAATTTCAATGTAAACGTGATATAATTTCAGTGTATTATGAAACACTTTTTAATATAATTAAACTCTAAATAATTCTTTTGAAGTAATTTTAATTATTCCATCAATTTCACAATAAATTTTTATAACTCTTTTTTAATATTTAATGACCTAGTTACGATTGATAAACTAAAACAAAACATAGTTGTTTATTCTTCATCTTGTACAAACACAACTACTAAAAAAAAGAAACTTTATTACAATAGAGTTGGTAAAATTCTATGGATCTTAGGATCCTAAAGAATACTACCTCCGATCTCATGTATAAGAAAAAATTAATTTTTAGATACATTGAATAAGTAATGTATTTAGATAATATATTGTCTAAATATATTAGTTATTCAATGTATTTAAAAAGTTAATTTTTTCCTTATATATAGGACCAAAGGGAGTATCCTTGAAGGTGGTAAATTTAGAAAAATCAAAGATGTAGCAATGAATGTGTCTACACTATGTTAAGATTAGTGTATAAGAATGTAAGTGGCAATGACTAGCATGCGGTATTTGAAAATCTCTCAATTTCATTCTTAACATGCTAATATGAAAGACTGAATTATTGGGTTTTACATTGTCTAAGAATAATTCTTAGACATTGATATGAATTGAGACTAAATTGAAGTGAGAATAATAGTGTAAGGATGATTGGTTCTATATATATATATGGATAGGAATTGAGATTCCGTGGTTAAAATTGAAAAAAATTCTATGGTTTCATATCTATCGCCTAAAGAGTTGTCACAATCCCTTAGGCCATATATAACCTTCCGCCAACCACTCTAATGGACAACTTGTGGGCTCAATGGATGTTGAACCAATAACTATTTTATTATAGTCTCTAGTCCTTATCACTGGACTACTTGTCTTTCTTGTCCATGAAAATACATTCAAATGAATATATTACATAACTATCTTACATGAGTATTATTCAATTATATTTATTTGATTAGTTAATATATTTTATTTTAATATATTTAATAATATATTTATAATATATTTTTAATTTATTTATTTGTTAATGAATATAAATTAAAAATAAATATATTTAAAATATATTAATTAACTGAAAATTAACATATTTTAATAAATTAAAAATTAATTAACGTTATTAAATATTTATATAACAAATAAATATTTAAATAAATTTATTAAAAACATTTACGATATTTTTCAGTTATTATTAAAAAAAAATTATTAATGTTATTTAAATTAATATATTTTTAATTTAATAAATTTATTCAAATATCTAATATTTATTTTATTTACTATATTATATTTGAATAAATAAACTATATTATATATTTAAAAATAAATTGAAATTAATTTTTAATATATAATAATAAATTGATATTTATTTATAAAAAAATTGAAATTAATATATCAAACAATATAACAAAAAATTTTAATGTTAGTTAATGTAAATATTTATTATGTTAGTTTAAAAAGACACAATTAGAATAAATATGGACATTTATATAAGCCAACAAATCTACAACGAAGTAAAATTGTTTAGTGGCTAAGGAAGTTTAATTGTATGCATAACGACATGAGTTCAACATCTTTAAGATCCAAAATAAAAGAATTTTGAAATGACAAGAATAAAATCTATGTTTTTAAGCTTGGCATTATTGCTCTTTGGGCATTTGGCCCTCCTTCCTTATGAAAAATAACACATCTATTTTTTTTTTATTATAAAAGTTTGATTTCTTAGTGAAGGTATAAAATTTGTAAATGTGTGTGATGAAGAGTGCTTTTATTTTAAATAAATATATCACTCTCTTTACACTAAATTAATTTCTCTTTGTTTTTAAAAAAAAAATTATTATGGAGGGTCTAAGTCCAAGAAAACAAACATTATTCAACAATTATATGGGTGACTAAATCTCCTAAAATATCATGATTAATTAAAAGAATCAATTACGACGAACAATTTTCATACACATGAGTTTCTGAATTATGGTTAAAGCTCATTTTTGCTAACACATCAACGCATTTATTATATTCTCTGTATACATGTATGAACCATACTCTTATGTCACCAGTTATTAAGAGTTTAATTTGTTTCAAACAACCCTTCCCCAAGCATAATTTGATTCTTTTGCCTTTAAGGCCTTGAACAAATTTCATGTTATTTGATTGAATTTCTACCTTGTCATTCCCTCTTTCAAATGCCAACTTGAGACCCTCAAACACCCCTAAGGTTCTAAAAGCTCCACACTATAAGTCCAAATATTATTGGAAAAACTACCACGTCGTCTTCTTGTGTGATCTCGAATTAGACCCCCACAACCTGCTTTCCCACTCTTGTTCAAAACACCATCAACATTAATCCTAATCCACTCTTCCTTTGGTGGAGTCCGTCTAACATGCTTCAAAACATGAAGATTAGGCATTACCTTCTTATAAGCACTAGCCGTATACAAATTGACTTTTTTCGTGATAAGATTAGTTAAGTTGGAAGGTAAAACATATTCATCTTTATGCCACTTCTCGTTTCTCGAAAATCAAAAGGTGTGACAAGCAGAAGCCCAAACTTCTTCCCACATCATATAGCCTTCATAACTATGTTCATTTAGAAAATTCATATCAATCCAATCATTCAAATTAGCACTAAAGAAGCTGGTCCATGTTATTTCTTTAACAAGCGAGTACTAAACTATCTTGGCATTCTCACAGTCCCACAAAACATGAAGTGTATCTTCAAGTATACCTGGACGATTTGTGTGTCAAGACTCATAAATACTCAACCTATTCACATAATCATTAGTAAGCAACCTACCATGTTATTAGGATTGTCTGAACTCTTAAGCTAGTAAAGCCCTCACTTTAGGCCCTAAAATTTTAATTTTTTAACTAATATATATTGATGTTTTTAAATTCTAATAAAGAGTTCATTCTTGCGTTAAAAAATCATATATATTAATAATTAAAAGAAATAATTAATTTTGTTAATTGCACTGCTTATCATTTTTTATTTCCATACCCGATATGCTACAATTTTTTAGCCTTAGCGTTTGCAATTTCTATTACATCCTTTATTGACATTGTTATTCACATCACACCTTTTTTTAATGTTATCATACATGCGACATGGCTCCAAGTTTTCCATGTGCTTAGAGAGAGAGGGTCCCCCTTCTCTCTAGAAGCTTAGCGTGCTATCCCCGCCAACTTTGTAGGGTTTGTGTGGTTTCTCTCCCATTTCTTCTTGGTTTCTTTCACGACACTGTGTTGGTTGTGGTCTGGTTATCTGTCTTTCTTCTCTCTGAAGGTGAGACTGTGTAAATCTCATATGTAGAAGGGTAATGGAGAAATGGAAGGGCATTTCATTGTCAAAATAAGAAGAGGAAGGTATTACGGTGGAAGTAGAGGAGGAGGGATGTGATGAGATTTTTCACCGTACTCTAGCGAGGAAGCTATGGACGATCCACAGTTTCAACGTCAGAGCCTTCACAACAACAATAATAGGATCTTGGAGGCTTAGGAATCCAGTGGAGACCCAAGAGTTGAGCAAAACCTTTTCCTATTTCATTTCACAAACAAGAGGGATCTGGAAAGCTTTCTTAGCAATGGGTCGTGGTGCTTTGATCAGAATCTGTTGGTGCTGGCACGGGTTTCAGGAGAGGAGCAGACATCCTCTTTAAATAAGCACTTTGGTTCCTTTTGGGTACGCGTCTATGAGCTCTCTCTTATGCTTAGAACGGAATCCATGGCCAAGAAACTTGGAGGGATTCTGGGGGAGTTCGAGGAAATGGATCAGAAGGACGCTCACAAGAACGGTCGATTTCTCCTGTTAAAAGTTACCATTGACCTTAAGCAACTGCTTAAGAGAGGGACGGTGGTGATATTCAAGGAGAAAAGCCCACGGGTCTTCTTTAAGTATGAGAGACTCCCAACTTTATGCTTTCTTTTTGGGAAACTGGGCCACCAACTAAAGGACTGTGATATTGTGGAGGACCTGAGTGAGGAAGGATTTGAGGAAGTGGAGGAAAATGAGTTATCCAATGGGCCATGGTTGCGAGCGTCACCGCTCCCTAGGGCTCCGGCAGAAATGAAGAGGGAGTCCACTTCAAGCTCTTGTAGTAGGAGTCTCTTTAATGTATCCTATGGGAGTAGCAAATGTGGTACCAAAGGGAAAGATAAAGGGTGCGAAGAAGAAGTTGAGCAAGAAGGGGCTCGAAGAGAGATTGGCAGCAAAGAGAAGGAGGTTAACCAAAACTAGGAGTGTGCTAAACGCAAGGATCTGGAGATAGAGGCAGTCGCTGAATCCCTCGGGGCGGTGGAAATTTCCAAGAGTGCCAATGACGGGGTTTCATCCATGAAAATGCTTCCTGTGAAGAAGACAAAGAAATGGCCGAGGAAACCAACAACGAAAAAGAAAAACTTAAGTCAAGGGGAAAAGATGGAAATCAAATTAGGGAAACGAAACCTCGTTGATCTGATGGTGGTAGAAGGCCCAGTGGACGGGGGAAATAGCGAAGAAAATAAGAGGAAGAGTATTGTGGGAGAGAGATCAACTGTTAATGAACCAGAGGTGGTGTTGGATGGCCAACACCGCCTACACCAATGAAAATCTTAAGCTCGAACTGTCGGGGTTTGGGGAGCCCCCGTGCAGTTCGAGCCTTATCAAGGCTCATCAGAATTAAAGCCCTGAGGTGTTGTTACTTATGGAGACACGCATGAAAGAAGAGGAAGTGAGTCCCATTATTTCCAAATGTGGTTTCACAAGTTCGCTGGTTGTGGATTGCAGAGGCAGCGGTAGAGATAGAGGTGGAGGCCTTGTGCTGTGTTAGAAGGAACATATCAAGTTTTCATTCTTATCCCACTCCCCAAACTTTATCCAAGGAACTGTTTCCTATGATGGTTATAATTAGAACTAGTATTTTTATGGTGTTTATGGCTTCCCAGAGGAGCAGAAGAAAAGAGATACTTGGAATTTGATAAAGGAGAGAGTTTTGTGTGGCGGAGACAATGTTTTATGTGTGGGGGATTTAAAAGACATCATTTTTGACAATGAGAAGAAGGGAGGGAATTCAAGATCGTTCATCCAGATGGAGTGGGGGAGACAAGCCTTATTTTCCAGTGGACTAACTGATTTGGGTTTTGTAGGTTATAAATACACGTGGACTAACGGGCGAGAAGGCGAGGCGAATATTTAATGCAGGTTGGATAGGGGCCTTGCTACTGAGAGATTTATCTCCCATTTTCCCCTATTCGTGTCACCCATCTTCAGAGATTTGGTTCGGACCACGCGGCCCTGAGAATTGAATTGGAGTCTGAAGATCCGGAGGTTCAGATGAAGAGGAAGCATATTTTCAGATTTGAAGAAGTCTGGAGCATGGACCCCAGTTGAGAAAGAGTGGTGAGCCAACTGTGGAAGAATAATTTGGTTTTGGGTGCCAGGAAGATTGAGGAAATGCAACGATTGGACAATGTTTTTAAAGACCTTAGGAGGAGTAATATTAGGAAGGAGATTATGAGGATTAAGGATAAGCTAAGGGATGATACCAACTGGAGCGAGGTCTATGAAGATATCCTGAGGTACAAAGGGCTCGAGCGCCACAGTGACAAACTTCTTCATGTGGAAGAGGTGATTTGGAGACAAAGGAGTAGGGCCACTTGGCTTAAACACAGGGATAAAAATACGAAGTTCTTCCATGGCAAAGCTGACCAAAGACTGAAAACAAATGCAATTTGGAAACTCCAGGATAATCAGGGAGTTTAGTAGAGGGGTTCAACTCACTGTGAGAGGATTCTAATGCACTATTTTTCAGAGATCTTTTCGTCCTCAAACCCTTCAAACATTGCTGATGTGTGTTCTGTCGTCCGTGGAAGACTTAAGCCTGGTCACATTCAAATGTGTGAAGAAATTTTTTCGATCCTAGAGGTCAAGGAAGCCTTATTCCAGATTCAGAGCCTCAAAGCTCCTGGACCCGACGACCTTCCAGCCCTTTTCTACCAAAAGTTCTGGCACATTGTGGGGGAGGATCTGACTTCCATGGCCCTCGACGTCCTCAACAATAATGCTGACCCAAGAATTTTCAACAATACCCACATAATCCTTATCCGTAAGTGCAAGAAACCTAGAAGCCCTAAAGAGTTATGGCCCATTAGCCTCTGTAACGTGTCCATGAGGGTGATTGCAAAAGTTATTGCAAATAAACTCAAACTTTTCCTGCCGAAAGAAAATTACCCAAAGTCAAATAGAGGTCAACAAGTGTTAACAAATTTTTTAAGAATTTTCTAAAAAGTCAAAAACTATTTTTAAAATATAAAGAAAATGATAAAAAAAACCAAAAATGGCAAAATAGTAAAAATCAGAAATAAAATAAAAAAGAGGTCACCAATATTTGTCAAATGGCCATTGGATCCTTCCATAATTTTTTTTAGAAATTTTAAATGTCAAAAAGTATTTTAAAACAATTAAAAAAGCATCAAATAAAAGAAAAAATATAAAAAATATCAAATCTGAAAATAAAATTATGACAAAATAAAATTCAGAAAGATAATATTTCAAAATATTTTTGTGAATTTTTTCATAATTTTTGGACTAGAAATGAATTTTATATGATTTTTTGAAGTTTAAAACATTTAAAATATAAAATCAGAAAATAAAATAAAAGCCAAAAAAATATGGACCATCTGATCATAGTCAAAACGCGTTAGTAAGCTAATCCAATGGATCAGACACGCTATGCTTGATATGGGCCTCTTTGGAAATCACACTGGATCACCAATTAAATTAAACTTAAAAAAATAAAATCAGAATTAATGCTGCGCGTTGGATGGTGTCTGACTCACAAAAGTAATCAAATCCAAGGGCTCACATCACACGCGTATGGTAAAATCAAAACACCATATCAAATTAAAAAAAATTACATGTCAGGCCCTCATTGGCTAAAGACAGACACATAGGTCGTCTTCAACCTCTGGCCATCCTCCATACGTGATCCTCAAACTATGAAATAAATTCTTCAGACCGGTGCCATTCGCTTCGTCTCTTCAAGACGATTCTAATGGTACCCTCGCGAAAAATTTATTTCACCTCTATCATGAAAAATTTGGAAAAAAAATAAATAATAGCGATCACTTATTTTCAGAAATTCTCAGTCAATTCTCAACGAAAATGCAAATGGTGAAGATCACAAGGATCAAGGAGATGAAGAGAGTGCCATGATGTTTTATTTTGCAAGATTTGATGGAGATTTCTACTTGAATGAAGCTCACTTTAGGAGATCTGAAACTGGAATTGGATAGCATGATTCAGGAGGCTTCAAGGCATGATTCTTATTCTGTTAGCTTCAGTGATGTTCAAGGAAGAAGAATTAAGGGTTAATTTCAAACAGGAAGTGATCTAAACATGAATTCGAAGTTACAGAAAAACTGGTTATGGAGGAAGTTTGGTAGAGGTTTTTTGGCTATCAAAGCTTCAGGAAATGAGTGAGGAATGATCATCTATTTATAGGAGAATGAGTGGTGATGAAAATGAGAAGGAATGTAGGTGAATTCGTGCAAAACGAGCTGGCTGAAATCATGTCAAACATGTGACTCGAAGGGCATCAAAACGACCTCATTTCAAGTGCAATTTGCATTAAAACGCATCTGGACAATTAGTTAAACATCTTTAGCATCTAAACTTTGAGTAATTTTCCTTGTAATCCAAGTTTATATGTTATAATTTTTCTGATTCGAAACAAAATTTGATGACATGGAGCCTCCTTCAAACATGTATGGGAACTTTGGAAAGATGAGATTGCAAGCTTCATAATACACTTGAAAAGGTATCATTTGGTAACTTGATCTGAAATTTGTGATCATTTGAAATCACCAAAAACCATCTAAAATTTTCACACTTAGAAAAATTTCTGTTTGGCAAAAAATGACCTATAATGTTTTCAATCCAAATACGGTCTTCCACTCAAAATTTGCTCTTGATTTTCAAATATGAAATAAAGTAGATCTCTCAAAGAACATTCTGCAAAAAGAACCAACCAAAAACACCAAAAATTGAGCAAGTTATGGCCTTGTGAAGTTGCTGAAAATTTGTGAAATGACCTATAATCTTTTGACTCCTTCAAACAACTTTCAAACACTTCCAACCTTTAAGGCTTATATGGAGATAAGTTTCTCATTTTCAAGATTGTTGTGCAAAAAGAATGACCTCAAAATGATAAATGATGATCAACATATGTTCATTTGAAGTTGATTGGCCAAAAGTTGAGGAATTCATCAAGGACTTGTGTTCTTTTGACCTCATAGGCAAGTTTCCAAGCATCTTATTTTCTCACCAATTGAACTAAGTTGTATTAGACATCCTTAGGTTCATTTTGAAAGAAAAATGAGCTCAAGGAGACAAGAGATTACCAAGTTATGATCCTTTGAAGTCATACAAGATAGATGAAGCATCAATCTAGAGGGTGAGAAATCATAGACTTCTAAAACAATCTTTTCATCAATTCAAATTCTTGGATCCAATCATATTCAATTGTAAGTCCTCTTAAGAATCAAATGTCTTTGAATTCATCCACAAACTTCACAGAAACATCAAGATATGGTCCTTAGAAGTCCAAAACCCTAGTTTCAAGAGAGATGGCCATAAGATGGAGAATTATTTGAATTTGATGATCTCTTTCAAGCATAAAGCATACATCCAAGATAAGAGAGCACGAACGATGATAAGAGAAGTATTCAATGAGATACAATACTTTCAAAATCTTGAGAATTGATGAGAGAAGTCATGGAAATACACTCATGAACCTATCAACTCTTTGAGGAACTTGTGCACCATTCACCTATAACATTTAGAGAGAAAAGTATACACATCATGGTTATTCAAATATCAATCATCACTCACAAGAAATAATTACTTTCACAATTTGCTTAGTGATCTCCCAAAGGGTAAACCCTACAAATAAGAGAGAGAAAGAGAGAGAGAACCAATTTGTGATCTTTGTGCAATGCAATTGTATGAAGTATGAGAGAACATTAGGGGAAAAAATTGGGGTACAACAACTACCAATATGAAACGATGTCCATTAGAAACCTTGGGTTCAATTATACCAATCATGTCAATAACCCAAATAGAGAAGGGCCATAGGGAAGAAATAACATTGAGAAGTGTAGGAGGCACATGAATCTTATCAGCATAAATCTGACACTTATGGCACTTCTTTGCAAATTTGTAACAATCAGATTCCATTGTTAACCAGTAATATCCTTCCCTTAGCATCTTCTTAGCCATAGAGTGTCCATTGGCATGGGTACCGAAAGAAACCTCATGAATATCATGCATCAACATGTTCGCTTCGTGTCTATCCATGCATCTGAGCAAGACCATGTCATGATTTCTTTTGTACAATACATCTTCATTGAGAAAGAAACTACCAACCAATCTCCCTAAGGTCTTTCTATCTTTGCTTGTCGCATCAACCAGATATTCTCGAGTCATCAAGAAGTGTTTGATATCATGATACCAGGGTTTATCATCCTTTGCCACCTCCATGGAGAATATATAAGCCGACCTTTCCACGCGCTCAACGGTGATATGAAGTACATCATTCCACTGGTTCACTTTATACATAGAAGCTAAAGTTTCCAAGGCATATGCCATCTGATTTTCATCCCGAGGAATGTGGTGAAGATCCACTTTGTTGAAGAAAGTCAAAATCCTCTTCCCATAGTCTTTGTAAGGGATTAAGCCAGGGTGATGAGTCTCCCAATCTCATTTAATCCGATTTATCACTAAAGCTGAACCACCGTACCCATCAAGAATTTTGATTCTAAGGTCGATGGCTTCTTCAAGACCCATGATACAAGCTTCATATTCTGCCATATTATTTGTACAATCAAACATCAATCTTATTGTGAAAGGAATATGATTTCCTTGAGGAGTGATGATCACAACACCGATTCCTTTTCCACAAGTATTCACTGCAACACCCCCTTCTAATTCCCAAAATATTTTATATATATATATATATATATATATATATATATATTACACGATCAGAGTATATATAATTCATAACAAGATGGCGTCACATGATATTTCTTTCAATATTAAAATCATACATGCACACTGGTCGTAATCATAACACATATTTGAATCCCATGCTTTAGAATAATTCATGCATTTTCACAGTGGATGACTCAACTACCTAGTAAAGGATAAACTAGCTAGACTCCTCAACTAGTCTTGTGCGAAGCACCGCTATCCTCAGAACATGCACGTTACCCACATAGAGGCAATATCATAACATTAAATAAATTACACAAATTTAATTTCATAATTATATATATTACCTCAGGAAATTTAATTTGAAAATCACAATTGATACTATTTTTCTCACTTGTATCCTTGATCCATGAACCTTGCCCTTCTGCGTGGCGTCTTTCTTTATCCTTTTCCAGCTCATAAATTTTAGCCTTTAACTTTTCCAGCTCCTCCATCACTTCTTTGTTGCTATGAACTTTCCCCTTTTTCTTGATACCCAAAGATGTTGGAGTTACCCCAAATCCCTTACCCCTCACACGACCGGAGTACTCAGGAACATTTAACACTCGACTAAGTAAGCTCCTAGAATCATGGTCTTCGCCTAGAGTTAAAGATTGAGATAGACTCTCCTGAAATTCATATGCATATCGAAATTAGTGGTGATTAAGAATCATGAATTATTTGTATTAATTCAAGGAATAACAATATACTTACACATTTCTGATAAACTTCTTACACATCTTCCTTAACAACTTCATCCTTGCCAACACGGGCAGCCCGCCACAAAACATGTTCCGGAAGAGATGTTTCTTGACTTTTTTCCTCATCCAACTACACATCAAGAGAAATAAAGTAGTATTAAGATCAATAATATAACACATGATAAATAATAACATCAAGTATATCATAGCAATTAAAAAGTACTTACTATTCTTTTTTGTAAGCGTGCATATCCCGTACGCCCCTTTTTGTATGGATACGACACACTTGATGCTCTTTCGGTATTTACCGCACTCACAGCCTAAAATTTTTTGTCTCTTCTTTTGGATTTAAAACTATTCCATTCTTCATGTGAGACAAAGTCGACATACGTTTTTGGATATTCTCCAGCAACATAATTTCCATCGGCATCCTTAAGGTACTTTCTTGTTATAAAAGTTCGAAATCCCCTATGTCTTTTATCGGCCAGTTGAAGACAATAGGTCTCTCGATTATCCTCAATGTTAAAATACTGCTACAAAAAAAACATACATTGAGTGCGTTAGTAATTTAAAGACATATTTGTCAACAAAAACAAAAAACATCACTTATGGTACCTTTATCTCACTTCAAATTTTTTCCTTCGCGGGTTTCACCGCTTTATCACTCCATCGATCAAGGGTGATTGGAACCTCTCTCCGTGCAAGGGAACCAATATAAATTGTCAACTTTGAACCGTTGGGCTAAATTAGTTGGTTATCTTGATTCCAATGTACGTCATACTTGACTCCTCTATCTCTGTCACGAATGATTGACTTCATCATGGTTATTCCTCGTCTAATATCCTTCTCCGCATCTTTAACTGTTTCATTTCCATCATTATGTTGAACTGTGGCATTTAGAAAATTCAAATAGTATTTAATGAATAAACACAATATAATAACATAAACACAAGTACCATCATAATTATTAGAAGCTTCATGCGGTGGGTTGTCCTCGTTACTAGCCATGTGAACTGTAATAAAGTGACAGTTAGAAAATTAATGTATAAAAACAATATAAAAACATAAATATAATATAAGTAGATAAACACAATATAAAAACATACACATAATTACCCACAATTACCTTTTCACTAACGTCTTTTTCTTTTCTTGGTTTCAGTATGAATTACTTGCCTCTTAACAACACAGAATGATGGGTTGATCCAAATTCCCTCATTATGATCCTTCCTAATATATGATTCATCTTCTATAATATTCTCATCTTGATCATTTCTTCTATATGACTCATTCTCAACATCAATATCACTTTGATCTACAGTTTTATCGTCAATCACTTTGTTAGATAAAAGCACTATAGACCATTTCGTACTTTTCGGATCAGTGACATAGAAAACTTGTTTAGCTTGAGAGGCTAGAATAAAGGGCTCATCTTTGTACCCCACCCTATTAAGATCCACTTGTAAAAATCCCGATTTATCCATTCGTATGCCACCATTATGTACCCAATTGTAACCAAAGATAGGAATCTGAAACTTCTCAAAATCAAACATCCAAATGTGCCGGATAACCCAAAATATGACAAATTTGCATATTCGGGGTTTAAGTCTTTCATACTAGAAATGTGCATTGCTTCAGCTACCAGGGTGACACCACTATTTTGCATAGTACTTTTATCATCCTATTCTTTGGTATAAAATGTGTATCCGTTAATTGCATATGCACTATAAGAAGAAAAAAAAAAGCGAACTCGTACCATATGCTAAACATCTCAACCTTTATGTCACAGAAGCAAGATCTGAATCAATACTTGAATAAATATGATCCTTGAACCATTGTATAAAACTATGATTATGCTCTAGTATTATCCAACTTTCATTTCTATTCAGATTTAAACCCCGGAGTTCATGCTTGTGCATTTCAACATACGGCTCAACCTCATTGTCATTGTGTAGAACATACAAATGTACTTAATCCCGTTCAGCCCTTGACACTGTGACAATTTTATTTCCAATTAAATTTTTTCCTTCCTTTCTTTCAAAAATATGATATTTGGGTAGTCCAACAGATTGAATATTGACAAATATTCAGTACAAAACTCAACTGCTTCTTCAACAATGTATCGTTCAACAATACAACCCTCCGACCTACTTCAATTTTTCATGTACCCTTTTAATATTTTCATATAATGCTCAACATGATACATCTATCTCATATAAGTTGGTCCACACAATTGTGTCTCTTTCATAAGATGAAGAACAAGATGTACCATTATATCAAAACATGAGGGAGGGAAATGCATTTCAAGCTCACACAAAGTAAGCACTATTTCTTTTTGCAATACTGATAAGATCTTAGGATCGATCACCTTACTACAAATTGAATTGAAGAAACAACACAATTTAGTTATGGCGCTTCTTACTTTATATACCTATTGGTAGAAAATGCTCCACTATAACATGGAAATCATGTTTTTTTTAAACTCTTTAACTTCAGGTCTTTCATAGACACAAGTATTCTAATGTCTGAGGAGTAGCCTTTTGGAACTTTAACTTCACTCAGAAACTTACACAATATTTTTTTCTCTTTTCTAGATAGAGTATAAGCAGCAGGTGGTAAATATGTCTGTCTTTCTTTCTTCACGGGTCCTAATTCAGTTCTTATTCTCATCTCTACCATGTCCTCCCTTGCTTTATGGTCATCCTTAGACTTTCCTTTTATATTGAGCAACGTACCAATAACATTTTCAAATACATTTTTTTTTCAATATGCATAACATCAAGAAAATGTCTTACGTACAAAATTTCCAATATGGAAATTAAAAAAAAATCGACCTCTTCTTCCACCCACCCATGACAACTTTATGTGCAAAAGGCTTTCCAAACTGAATACTCATATCTTTCACCTTTTTCAAAAATTTGATCACCTGTCAATCCAGGTGGAGCTCTACGTTGTTCGGTATCTCCGTTGAACGCTTTTCTCCATCCACGATATTGATGTTTAGAATTTAGGAATCTACAATGAACGAGAAAGACATTCTTCTGACAAAGTTTCAATCGCGTCGTACCGGTTCCATCTTCACAGATAAGACATGCTTTTTCACCTTTAATGCTATACCCTGATAGATTTCCGTATGTTGGAAAATCTTTAATTGTGCCAAATAACATCGCCCTTAAATTGAAACTTTCTTTCCTATATCCATCATAAACCTCCACACCATTCTCCCACAAAATCTTCAAATCTTCGATTAAAGGTTTCAAGTATACGTCTATGTCATTCCCTGGTTGTTTAGGCCCAAAAATTAACATAGATAACATCATGTACTTACGCTTCATACATAGCCATGGAGGTAGGTTATAAATCATAAGAATCACATGCCATGTGGAATGTGAGATACTTTGAAGACCATGCGGGTCCATTCCATTAGTAGATAACGCCAAGCGAAGGTTTCTTGTTTCTCCTCCAAAATCAGGATAATCATTATCAATTTTCTTCCATTGTGGTGCATCTGCCGGATGTCGAAACTTTCCATCAATAATTCTTTCATCTGCATGCCAAGTTAAGTGTCTTGCATCGGTTTCACTATGAAACATGCGTCTAAATCTCAGAATAATAGGAAAATACCATAAGACTTTTGCTAGAGATAATGTTTTCTTATATCGAGATAAACTGCACTTAGGGCACTCATTCAACGATGCATATTCGTTTCGAAACAAAATGCAATCATTTAGACAAGCATGTATATTATCATAGCTCATGCCAATAGAGTACAACAGTTTTTGGCCTCGTAGGTTCGATTAGGAAGAACATTATCCTCAAGAAGCATATCTCTCAAAAGGGCTAATAACTCTGTGAAACTTTTATCCGACCATCCATTGTGCGCCTTTAAGTTGTACAAATTTAATACCATAGACAATCTTGTGAATTTGGTGCAATATTTATACAACGGTTTCTCTACATCTCTTACCAACCTCTCAAACATTTTTGAACAATCCTGAAGATATTCTTCAAGTGCTTTTGCAATCCCTTCAGCGCTGTGAGTAAAATATGGAGTATCAACTATCAAATAAAAAAGGAAAAGTAAATTACTTTCATAATATATTATGCATTACAACATATCAATCTTTGGCATATCAATTATCTTATAATATCACTATGATTATCACCATTGAAATATGATCATCAACTTCATAAAAAATCAAACACAACGCTAACAATTTTTCGAGTAACTTTCGATAGAAGTTTCACCCAAAACCTTTATCGATGACAAATCTCCTCACAAAATCAAGAGATATCACCTCTCTTGAATATCTTGGGATTGGATCCAAAAAAATATAGATAAAACAATGAAAGATTAATATAATCTACATGGGCAGTTCATCAAGAAATCTTAATATGTTTGTATTTCAAGAACAAGACACATAACAGAAAGTTCATAGGCGATAATTTAATTCACTTAGAGCAAATTTAGATAGTAATAGCTCTAATACATTTCAGTTGCAGGACAATACCTTACTGCAATCACAACAAGGAATCAAGAAGTGAAACAACAACAACAAATTAAAAAACAGTTGAGCGATACTGCAGAATTGTAAGTAACCTTAATCTGATACAATTGCATACTATTCTTTATTATTCAATTAGTATTTAATGACAATCTAAAGCAAAACTAAAAAGCAAGTACCCAATTACTAATCTGACATATTACTATTATTTGACAATCTAAAGCAAAATTATAAAACAAATACCCAATGAGAGTAAAATGAATTGATCTACAAGTTTTGATCTACTGCATGTAATCACCACAACCAATCGTGCATCATTAAAATATATAGAACAAATGCCCTGTGTCTTGTTTCAATTAACATTAAAAGACTTCACTGGATGAGATTCTATCACACAAACTCCATCTAATTAATAATGTGTCTCTCATTTTCTTAGTCCTAACAAAAACAAAACAACAATAGTTCACAATGTCAAACTCGAGGTATCAATAATAGATTTCAACAAGACTACAACATGAAAGAAAGAAGTCACACCATTTACTAGGATCCAATAACTTATTATCTATGTCATACTCACACCACAATGGTATTCTATATCTTTATGTCATTGAATTCCAAATTTAAGTCCATAACAATAAAAAAGTTTAGACAATTATAACAATATAAAAGTTCATCACACACATGACAAACATTAAACTTGGAACTCATAACACAATACCTTAATCACACAATACCTTAGTACACATGACATGTAAGTGTTACTTATTCCAAATAAGCTTCTTTTTTAAACATGCTTCTTTTATATTCCTAAGCTATTCAAATGATCATTTATTATACAGGAGTGCTATATCAGTTCCTTATATAGCGAACACTTCACATTTCTTATGCACTCCATCTTTATAAAATAATAACTGTTAGGCTCTTACTACTTCAAAAAAATGTAGTTAGCTTCAGAATTTATAGTGTTGCTAACATAGTTTAGTTAGCTTCATTGCCAATACAAATTGCAACATACATTATATCAGCTGAGAAAACTTGTCAAAATGAGAAGACATGCTGTTATTATATCATCAGTCATGTTTTATCCAACTTTATGCATGTCATAAGGTTTATGGTTGACACAATTATGGAATTATTCTATGCATCTTGCAATAAAGGAATTATTCTATGATATCTTAATTTCGTTTGTTGCTTAAATATAATTTTCTTTGATGCAAATATATTTAACATATTCTATGAAAATATATTTAACAATTCTATGTCATATGAAAATATATTTAACTTATTCTTTGATGAAAATTTAAATTGTGAAGTCGCTTTTTATTGACTTGACACATAGTCACTTTACATGGATATGTTTATGTATTCCCTTACATATGTATTATGTTACTAAGAACAACTTTTGGTTTTGCAACTTATTTTTAGAATCAGTGAATCTAAACTAATATTCAATGCATTTTCATGTTCAACAAATCATCTCCTGCAACACTCTAAATACCCTTTGAGTAACTAGATTTTGGGGCTTCAACTCATCCTAAAATCTTACAAAACTTTATTTCCAAGTTTATACATTTTCTAACAATTTATACCAAAATTTAAAATATCTCATCCAAAACTGCAGCACCAGCAATTCTGTAGAAAATAGAATATCATGCTTCCTACAAAGCATTCAAGTTCTAAACTCTAATCCTGGGGACCAAACAATTTGAAGACCATTTCAACTCTCAATACTCGTCTTTAGAGCATATTTGAGGAGATTTTGCAGTTGAAATGAGGCCTTAGTTACTCATTAGACAGTAAACTAATGTAGCCACCAAAACAGTCCATTTGACTACTACCAATACCTCATCTTAGTTCAATTATGACCAGTAAATTCTGTCTAATAAGTTCAGACATTAGAATTATGCAGCAAAACAGATATTTCGGAGAACTTTTTAGCCTATAATTTCATTACAAGTCAGACTATAAACTATAAGTAGAGTACATAATCATTTTAACTATTCCATTCATAAGCTGCAACTTCTAGGTTCAATTTCAGTTAACTAGACTTAGAACAAGATGTCATATTATGGCTTTCAAAGAAATTATTAAGGCAACTAATTTGAAGTCTCACTCTTGATGAATAAAGATTCAAATTCAGTGTGTCTATTACACCATAAACAACTCATTCAAATTCAGTGTGTCACAATATCAACATATAAACTATGCAACAAACTATCAATCGATTTCAGTGCCACAATATCAATGCTATCAAGAAATTTATATTGCAGGAACCATTTGATACACATATCCTCATAAGAACATCACACATTCACACTCAAAATTATAGTGAAGGAGGAAAGGTCTTATTATGATAAATAATTGGAATTTGTAACAAGCTTACCTTGCTGCTAATCAGAAATCAGTTTGAAAAGCAATGAAGAACCAGAATAAAAAACAAACCCTAAAACAGAAGAAAACATAATCAGTCATCGATAAAGCTAAGAGAGAAAAAATAGATTGTGAAAGTAAATAGGATTATGGCGGTGTTGGTGTATAGTGGGAATCGAAGCCGTTTTCGGAGGAGAAGTGTTGTAGAGAACGGAGGAGAAAGGTTGTTGCGGAGAAGTGTTGCAGAGAACGAAGGAGAATGGTCAAGCTGAAGGTTCCGTGAGCTGGAAACGATGATATATGGCTGAAAATGATGAATGTCATCGCTGAGGAAGGGGTTTGAAGGGCGGTGGTTCGGAGATGATTAAGGATGGTGGTTCAAAGATGATTAAAGATTAAGGCTCGTCGTTGAGGAAGTGTTGTAGAGAACGGAGAAGAAGGTTTTGCAGAGAAAAAGAAGCGAAACCGTATTTCAGAGAAATTGGAGAATGAAATGAAAATAGGGTTTAAGGTTTATTTTTTTATTTAAAAAAAAACCTTAGACAACGCTTTTTCAGAAAGCGCTGTCTAAGGGGGGCTCTAAAAGTGCTATCTAAGGGGGTGCCTCTAGCAGCGCTTTTTGAAATAACCTTAGGTAGCGCTTTCTAAGGGGGTCCTTTAGCAGCGCTTTTACAAAGCGCTGTCTAAAGTGATCCTTAGACAACACTTTTAAAAAAGCGTTGTCTAAAGGTAACCCCTAGGCAACGCTTTTGCTGAAATTTCTTCTAACTTTTTCGTGTGTTTTTTTAGCTTTAGACAACGCTTTCTGGAAAAAACGCTGCCTAAAGTGCGCTGTCTAATCTAATTTTTGACGTAGTGTATATAGTCTTACCCTTCTACAAAATTAAGTGGTGTGGAATTTATCTTAACATCTATGTTTTCAATTAAAAATAACAATGTGGTAGTTTGAGTATTTAAGTAGTAGTGAAGTCTCAATTTATAAAAGATCACTTCCAAACGGTTAGATGGATATATATTAGTATGAGCTAACTTTGGATATTAGAGTCCTATTGCTTTTAAAAACGAAGCCTATTGTGTCATTTTGCTTGTATTGAGAGACAAAATGTCACATTGATTTGATAATATATTTTCCTCAAGTTCAATTATTACAATCATTGATAATTCATGTCTTGCGACCCTTGAGGTCTTTGTTTTTTATGAGAGGACTAATGAATCTTTCCAAAAGTGACTAAAAGTTATACTCACTAGTAGATCCATTTCCAGCAGAATAATAGAATGTTGAAAAAGTTTCAAGGCCTATTAGATCATCATCATTCCACCTTGGCCCATTTCAAAGATATGATTCAAACCTACATCCTCTATTGTTCTTGTAGATTTTATTTAAGTAGTAGTAGTACTATTCTTTTGATCATATATATCATATATTCATTGGGAAAAATGAAGCTAGGGTTGGCAACATTCAGGGTACTTTTGAGTTGAATGGTGTAAATTATTCCTTTTCTGACTAATATCATGGTTGATATTCCATTCCATTATTCCCACCATTGTAGAAGTGGAGTTGACAACTATGGTAGATGCATTAAGAACGAAGCTAAATAACCTTTTGTAATGAAAATGTACTCTATAGCCAGGAGGACAAATCAAACTCATAACAAAAATTCCATTATGTCATATGTAACAATGTAAAAAGGAAGGGAACCTTTTCGTTAACTATTCAATTTTAATGGAAGGTTAACTTTTAGTAGATATAACATGCTATAAGGAAATATTCAAACGTGTGAGATACACATATAAAGATGATAAGATGGAGAGAGTATCTTGGATTACCACAATGCCTCAAAAGTGTATAATAAAATAGCCTTTGACATATGCGATTCGTTTCTCCAAAATTGAAAAGAATTTTGTAATAGAGACAGCTCTATGAATCCAAAAAGTATAAAGTGGATTTCTTTTTCAATTCAATTCAATGGAAGATTTTTAACAATCGTTGTAAAAAGGAAGAGGGTAAGGTGTTTGAATGGATGCTTCACGTTGGGATGCACAGAGAGCACATTAAATGTGCATAGCGTGCAAGTCTACTTATGACTTTATTGAATTTCTAGTGATAGTACCACAACTCCAATATCTTTTATGATTAGGACCTCAACCAACCAGCCTTGAACTTTCACTTAGTTTCTACTCATTAATGTAGTTCACACCTCTTCATAATTTGTGGTCCAAATATATATTTGTATTGCCACAATTTATTGCAATGGAAACTAGTAAGCGATAAAGTGCACTGATTCATCTGTTGTTATAATGTCATATGTTCTTTTGTACTACATATGTGTTAGTAAACATGTATAATATATACTATATAATGAATGTCCAACAATATTCAATTTTTGACGATTTCAAGATGATTTTAATTAGCTTGTATCTCAATACTCGGAAGATAGTTTGACACATTTCAATTCTTTTTGGATGACTTGTTAGTCTTTTGCATGACATCTTTTTACCATTATGATTCGAAAAATCATTTTATAACTTTCTTTTTCAGGGTCTTCTGCCATCACCTCTTTCACCATCGTTGTCGCTGATATTAGCGTCGTTGCCGGTGATAGCTTCATGTTAATTAAACTTGAGTCTCATATTAGTTTTATTGAGCTCCACGATGGGTGTCAATTGTACTTGTAGGAAAGTGCAACGATGTAATCATGACATCGCTCACGCGTATGGTCGCAAGAGGGTTTATATGTTGATTATGTGAAATTAGTGGATGAATCTTCAACCTTAGAGGTTGAAATATTATATGTGTGTTAGGCCGTTTCTAGAGTGGAAGAAATGGGTCAATTCTTGTCCATATGAATTCAACTATGATTCTAGGATTTTGACCAGATCATGAGAGTGAGTGAAACCAATATATTTTAATCATAGGAGAAGCAGGCGGTGACCTAATATACAGGTTGACCTATTTTACCACTATCTATATCTGAAGTATTGGACCTCGTGGTCATTGAGCACTGGGTTAGGCGGTATGAATCTTCTAGTCTGCTCAAACCTCCACACCCATCAAGGAACCTGAAGCCCATTATTTCTTAATCAAGTTGATGATTGGCAATTATGGGTTCGAGTCGGACGACCTAAGCTTCATGCGAGGTTGATCAAACGACTGCTAACACGTCTAATGGCCCTTTTATAAGGCTTTAAGTCTTTTAAATCATGGGAAACCCTTTTTATTGCCCAATCAAGATTTTTCATGTCCAATAATTAAAGAATCTAATGCAAAAGAACATATGTACTACTTATATACTCATATATACTAGACATACTCCTAAGCTTCTAGACATTATATAATACTTATATACGCTCTACAGACTCCTATATACTCCTAACCACATAGTCTATATGTAGGAGTATATATGTTTATTATATAAGTAATATACTAGACATACTCCCAATAAATGCTTGAGGGACTCACCGTCTAAGCTACGTTTGAGAAACTCCCCCCTTAATCTTCATCTCAGAGATGCATTTCTCTAAAATAAATAGTACAAAAGCAACTGTTAAGATTTGGACAGACTCGCGTCTCCAAGTCTTTCTTGAAAGGTAGTGACCTAAAACTCAAATGACCCAAATTCTCATAAAAAGGTCATTAGAAGAGTTTGGCAGTTCATTAGCCGCCTGATCCATCTTCTTTGGAGATTGGATCTCCCGACCTAAACCTATATGCCTGAAACACCAACCTGATTAGACCATAATGGGCTTCATATCCACTAATGAATGTGATGGTTTGGGAGAACTTGAAGATTCATATCTCACGACCCATAGTTCTCACGTGTCGACACACACACACACACACACACACACACACACACACACACACACACACATATATATATATATATATATATATATATATATATATATATATATATATATATATATATATATATATATATATATAATGGTAAAATAGGCCAACTCATATATTAGGTTGCCACTGGCTTATCCTATGTTTAACAGAGACTAATTCCACACACTTCTATGATATAGTCAAAACTCTATAATCATGGCCAAATCCATATGGTTAGAGTTTGACATATTCCTTCACTTTAGTAATGGCCAGCTAATGAATGCTTGATTCATAGAAAATATCACATCATTTCATGTCATTTATCTTACTTATATAAACAAGTTTCTTACATAAAAAACCCAATTATTGAATAGAAATGGTTTATACATGTTTACTTTGGATTTGGTTTGTTTTTGTGCAGGATTTGGTCCCTAAAGCAAAAACCAACAATCAGACATTTCTCTAAGCGAGCAGTAGCGAACTCCAGCGAAATCAAGACAAAAGGATATAAAATTCAGAAGACAAACACTTCGCTAAGCAACGATGCATCGAAAGCCTGATTTGCTTAGTGAATCATAGTTCGCATGAAAAACAAGACAGAAGCAAAATCAACCAGTTTCGCCAGCAGCGAAGAGAAGCGGAGTAGTTCGCTTAGCGAATTGGGCCTTTGCTTAGCGAAAAAAGGCGGTTAAAGAAAGATATTTTGAAAAGATTTAAGACTAAAGAAAGCAACTTGGCTAAGCGAGCATTACTTCGCTTAGAGAACTTTGGCGGTTTTCTGAAGACAAGTTGATTTGAAATCTTAGAGAACTCCGGCGGTGAGAACTGATATAAATAGGACAGAACCCAGTTCAGTTGGATTCATTCAGTTTCTATCACTTGTACTATCTTATATTATCATTTATAATAGTAGTAGAGTAGGAATAGAGGAGATTATAACGAGAAGGAGTTGGATTTGCATCAAGAGCCGGGAAATTGTCTTTGATGTTGGTTCAACTCAATTCTCCATTTGTGCTTCAAGTTACCATAAGTAGCTAAGTCCCTCACTTGTTGGGATTGGTCATAGTTCACCGAAACATTATGTATTTACTTTGATCATGGCGTTATATGCAATTTATGTTTGAATTATTATTGTTGTTATCATTGTTTTACCGTTTACTTCATGGATTGAATTGATATTTACAAATATGGTTCTAATCTCGATCCAAGATAACAACTATTAAACTCTAAATACTAGACATAGATTTAGGTTTAATATTCACTAAAAGTATCGAATCTTAACGCTGCCATATTGTTTAATAGGATGAGAAATCATCGATTATACTATAAGGTAAGAAATCTCATCAAAGTTTAGACATGAACTTTGTTTGTGTGTGATATGTGATGATCGTGAAACATTCCTAAATTGTGTATAACTGTCTCAGGATATGCATAATGAACCGGTAGATGAAAACAAATTCCCAACAAGTCTATTTCTCTGAATCTTACCTTTCGTTATTTTACGCATTTACTTTTCATAACTTATAATCCACACAATCTTGAAACTTATGCTTAGAATAATAAAAATTGTTGAATGGTTTTTATATCGCTCCAATCCATGCGGATACCATAAAAATAATACTTTCATTTGATCATACTCAACATCACCAGCACGCCTATAAATATCACAATCTCTAAAATTGAAGATTCATCTACTATTTTAGCACAATAAATATATAAGCTCTCTTCCCATGTGAAGAAAGTCATATTTAAATCATCTTACTTTTTGCACTAGTATAATGATCAACATTTTAAAAAAATTGATAAGTTTCCCACGCCAACTACAATCAACCATATATTTTAATTTCTAATATTGTTTGTTTTTTGTTTTCAAAATTTGGTCTTTGTTTGTTTGAAGAAGCATGGAGTAATTATTTCAACATGCAAATGCGTGGTAATGATAGTGTTTGAAGTTGGTACATTGAAAGGTACATGTTTAATGCTTTCTAAAAAATTGTATGAATATGAAACTTGTAATTTGTACAAATGTCATGTCATTCATTTTTTTGCAATACTTGTTTATAGTTGAATCACTTTAGAACAAAGCCCAAATCTTAGGAGATTTCCAATGTTTAATAGCTGCATGAGAGACCGACATTCTTGTTTTGACTCGATTTTATAATTTTTAATCTTAAATTTGTGTTGATTTGTATGGAAGCGTGAAAAAGATCAAGGCATTTTTGGTAATTAAGTTTTACCATCTAACAAAAAGTAATTTACCTTGTGAGTGAATTTGTTAACCTGTTTTGAGCCTTTTTGTCAGGATCCATCTTGGTGTTGAACTATAAACTTATGCACGAGTAAATAGTTCATCATGAATTATGATTTTGTTGCTAAAGCAATTGAACCTTCAACCAATTATTGTGGTTGAAATTTTTCCTTTCCTTTTAAATTTTGGGAGCATTCATGTCACGATGTTTGGTTGTATTCAAGTTGGAAAGAAAAATAATTGGTTGCTAAGAGGTTGAAAAAATAAAGTGGTTGAAAAAGAAAAAAATTCAAAAAGAAAAGAAAATGATGGATAAGATCTAGGTTGTAACAAAAGAGCAAAGAGAAAAGGGTGAATAACATTTTTTTTATTGCTTGAAAATGCGGGAAGTGATTGCTCTCAGAGGTTTAGGAAATTGTGTTCTATTGGCCTTTAGATATGACCCTTCTTTGTTACACAAGCCACATTACAACCCATGAAAGTCCTTGTGATATATGTTTTGATGCTTTCAACATGAATTTTTTTTTATGAATGCATAATTTAATTTGATGTTAGCAAGATTTTTGGGTGAGAGTCAAGTCCCTCTTGTTTTGTTCTTCATCCTTTGACAAAGTTGTGTGTTAGGTGTGATTCATGTTTGAACAATAGGTTGTTTTAGAATTTTTGACATGTGTTTTTGTGCTTAGAATTTGTTTCATTAGCATGGTGTTGTTGTAGTTTAGTGGTAATTATTACTTTATGTGTACTTTTGATTTTGAACCTTGCATTTGTTTTTTGTTTTTCAAACTTGTTGATTCATGATTTCTTGGTAGTTGCTTTTGTTTCTTTAGGTTTGTGTGACTTTTGATTGAAGGGCAAACAAAGTTTTAAGTTGGGGAGAGTTGTTTGGGGCCAAATTGTGTTAATATTTAATATAGTTTAGTGTTACTATTTAAATTTTGATTGATTTATTCTCTTCATATATCATTAGTTTTGTTTTTGGTTAAGTGTATATTAAAATTAAGGGTTAAATATATTTTTGGTCCCTCTAAATATCCCAAACTTCATTTTTAGTCCCTCTAAAATTTTTCTTCAAAGAATGGTCTTGCTAAAAATTTAAATTTTAACTTTTGATCCCTCTTGCAATTTAGTGATAGTTTTTACAACTTAGCGACTCTTTTAGTGATGTTTTTCATAACTTAGTGACGCTTTTAGCGATGGTTTTTTATTTAGCAACGAAATTAGAGACCATTTTAACTAAGATTTTGTCACAAGGGACCAAAAGTTAAAATTCAAAATTTTAGGAGGACTATTCTTTGAAGGAAAATTTTAGAGAGACTTAAAACGAAGTTTGAGATGTTTAGAGGGACCAAAAACATACTTAATCCTAAATTTTAAAACCAATCGAAAAACTTATATTTTGTATGAAAATTCGGTTATGCTTAGCGATTTTCGCTAAACTCTGATTTCAAAAAGGAAATGTTTTTAATTGGTCTTTTAGAAAAAGGTATATTCAAACCCCCTCCCCCTTTCTAGAACATTTGAGTCAATATTCGCCCCCGTAGTCAGGTCTTTTAATCCGGTCTAATGACTCTAAAAGTTGAAAATATGGATAACAATTATCCGAAAGGAAGGTACAATACAACCCTAATTTTTAACGGTGAAACTATGCTTATTGGAAACATAATATCTATGTTCACTTGATGTCAATAGATAAAGCGACTTGGGTTGATATCACTAACATGTCTTTTATCCCTAAAAGTGAAGTCAATAACTTATCCACCGTAAAATCCCAAATATATTGGATAAAAGATGAAATTAAAAAGGCATATTATGACTTTAATGTGAGAAACATACTCATTTATGTATTAAGCGTGAAAGTGTATTAATTAATATCCCAATATAAGATTGCATAGCCAATGTGGAATGTTCTTTGAGTGAACTATAAGCATACTGAAGGTGTAAAGAAATATAACATTAACATGTTGACAGAGGAGTATCAACTATTTAATATGGAACCCGATTGTGCTAAAAAAAATTTGATTCATGTGTATGGAATGAAAACCTAAAGTGACCTACGTTAAGGAATCATACAATCTAAAAACTAATAATCAACCTTGTTTGGAAAACTTAGTGATTATTAAAATGAATTGAAAAAGACTTGTTGTAAGTGAAGTCAATGCTAAAAATAAAGAGAAAGCGTAAGAAGAGAAAGAAGACATCTTCTTGAAAGAATCCTCTTCCAAGGCAAGAAAAGTATAGGAAGACGATGAAAGTTATGATGAAGGTTCTTCCAAACAGGAAGGAATGCATTTATTTGTCAAGCTCTATAATATATACAAAGAAACAATGATTCAAGCATTCCGACAAGAATCTGATTAACTTTATGAAATATCTTTCACATAAGAAAAAAAGAAAGAAAGAAAAAGTCAAATTGTAAATACTAGAAGCAACCTAAGGGTGGGGGTGTTTTATTAGCATTACCTTGTTTTTACGAGTTTAAGCAATGATTTCTGAAATTCTTATCTTTTTTCGAAAATGATGTTGTGATTATGTAACATGTTCAGAAATAATCATGCCAAAGTGTGGAATGTAAAACTTAAGGGGAGAAAAGAATACAATAGAATTATCCTGGTTTACCTTCTCCTATTGAAGGGTGGTTTTGTCCTCCTATCTCCTTAGAGGATTTTCTCCTATGTATACAAATTATGTTACACATCTTACAAAAATATTTACCTTTAAAAAATTCTAATACACACTCAATAAAGTACACCACTTTCTAATTACATACACTTTTTACCAACACACTACGATTAACAAGTAACACTCAATCTTTTTTTTAGAAACTGAAGAATGTTGTAGGTTGTAGAAATGTCAAAACCAAACTAAGGATTGTATACTTTACTTCTCTATACTACAACTCAAATGTATATAACTTAATTGCTCATAATCTAAAAAAATACTTCGAAAATTAAAGATCACTTGAAACAATTTAAATTCTGTAAATCAAAATTTTAAGGTTGTTATTTTCATTTTCAAATGAAAACAATATTTATACACAAATAGAAACCTCCATGAAGAAGTTAAACACTTTAGAAAGGTGTTATGAACAATTACACAATATAAAATTGTACTAGTTTAGGAAAAAACGCATCCTAGCAACTTGTGATTGATTACGCCAACGTGGTAATAGATTACCACCTTTACAAGTTTGAATAACTTGAACTTGATGCCTTGTTAATCGATTAAATGTATAGGGTAATTGATTCCTAGTGTGAGTTTTTTCTTGAAAATGTGTTTTACCATCAGGTAATTGATTACACACTAATGGTAATCGATTACACACTAATGGTAATAGATTACCACTATGTTGTCTTCTGGAAAACACAAATTTAACATCTTCAATAGTTTATACCATTCTACCTTGACTTATATGATCCTTGCCATTTTGATATTGGATATTTTTTGTCTTCGTCTAAATAATCAACCAACTACATATTTAAGAGTACATATCAAATGAAAATATGATACAAAAAGTTTAAAATGCTAAGACATAACATAAAACAATCATGACAACTGATCATCATCCTCATCACCATCCTCTGGAAAGGCCTCAATTTGATTCAATTTTAATATAATTCCATCCAAGTCTTTATGAATCTCGTTAAATTGTTCAATTACATAACTTTGAAGATTACGAAGCTCATCCATGATCATCTGATTTATAATGCTAAGATAATGCTAAGACATAACATGAAACAATCATGACTACTTGTAGCGGGAAAAACTGCGAGTATAAGCCATTGAATTGACTTAAACAAAAAAAGTAACAAAAGAGTCGCCACTGCGCTGTTATTTTATCCTAAGGACTAGGAAAAAGAGAGAATAAAATCCTAACAAAAAGATTAGAGATCTGGGACCGGGGGTTAGTTATGCAAAGGGAAGGTGTTAGGCACCCAAATCATCTACGGTACTCCGCAGGAACCTTTTTGAAAATTTGTATATGTGTGCTAAAAGAGTGTATGTACAAAATGGATGGTATAGGGAGAAAAGAAGTATTTTTTTATAATTTTGGTTTGATAGAACTTCCAATGAGTTCCAGGCCTACATACCAACAATGTGCAATGTTGAAATCAAAACCAAGTAGTTCGGCTAAAAAAGACCAAATTTGTGTGTTGGTTGATCTTAAGAAAATGCTAGTTTAGAAATGCCACAAAGAGCTCAAAAAGTTTGAATGAGTTTAGATGTTTTTTAGTCTTATGAAAAGAAAAGTCAAAGTATTATTAAATGGATTGGAAGTTTATTAAGAAAAGAAGTTTGAAAAAATTCATGGACCTAAGTCAAAGTTTTTTTTAATAAAAGCGGTTCGAGTTTTAAAAACAATAATCCTTTGAAAAAGAGGGAAGATTTTGAAAATTAATGAATGGGAAGGACATGAAGAGGCTAACCTATGTACATAAAGTAAAAGGTAAGAGTAAAGAAAGATCTAACCGGGTGAGAAGACTAGTACTTGACATCAAGAGCCAATACCACATCTCATCCTTTGGATTACCACATAAACAACAAATAATAACACAAAAAAACCAAGCTTCGGATAAGTCAATACTTTTAGGTGAACTCTTGTCTTGAGAAAAACGGGCAGAGTAACCACTGTATTTTGAGGAAATCAAATCTTAATCATGTATAACGGAATAACCTGCATACAAAGATAATAATCAGACAAGATAGAATAACACCAAAGGGAATTTAAATCTCCAAGCTGAGGTAGAGGTCCTAATCCTAAGTCCGAAGATCAAGCTCCAAGCACAAGGATAGTAACCAAGTCCAATTAAGAGTTTTTTATGTTTAAGTTTGAATTATTAACAGTTTTGAAAAGAAAAATAATGCTCAAGTCGGCAAATTCAAAATAACAAGAAAATAAAATGCTCAAGTGAGCAAACGAAAAATGACATGAAAATAAAATGCTCAAGTGAGCAAATAAAAAATGGCATGAAATGTAAATGCTAAAATTAAAGGTGCGTAAAAGTAAAGAGCATAAAAATAAATGGAAATTAAAGAGCGAAAAGTAAAGAAACAATTAATAAAGGTTAGCAAGATGACCATCTTGAAACTTGTCAAGTATATCATCGAATTGTTAATTGTTAGTCATCAGCAAGGTGACCATCTTGAAAATTACGCATGAAGACTTGCCAAAAGCTTGATAGAATCAACGCGACCACACAACAAGTTTCAATTATTTTTTGTCAAGTATATCACTGATTTTTGGAATTATCATATCACTTGATCAAATATGATTGAGAATTTCAAATGAACAAGGTTGGTGGAAACTTGCCAGAAGCTTGATTAGAAATCAACGCGACCACACGACAAGCTCCACAAATGTTGAACCAAGATCAAAACTCAAGTCATCTTTTGGGGCTTATGTTAGAACATTGAAGTTCATGCCACCAATTGATCACTTTCCGATTCGAGACAAAAGAAAATAAGATGAAGAATATGCAATGTAGCGCTATGTTAAGCAATCGCCAAGTTACTTATGTAGAAGCCATCCTACAACGAGTCCGGTCAATAGTGATGTATGTGTTGAAAAATAAAACGAGAAGAATGATATGTAGATCATCTTCTAATGTTTGTCAACACATGTAAAAAAAATAATGATAGATCAACTTGGATTATCTTCTCTAATTTCTTCCATCCTTAAGTTCAATCACTCATCTTGGTGGATTAAGGCACCAAATATATTGTTGACTCAAAGCACCAAGAATAAATTGTATAATTAATCCTTTGATAGATTTGAATCACCAATACATTTCTCCAACCTCATCAACACTCAAAGTCCATTGAGATTAAAGAGGAATTAGGTGTACAAGACTACAATCCAAGACAATCATCAAAAGAATGGAGTAGAAGAAGAGTAAAGATCCAAAATAAGTCAAAAAACAAGTAAAAATCACAATTTACACTCTGTGCAATCGATTGCAGCAGGATAAAAATCGATTGCACACTGTTATTTTAAATCGATTGCACACCGTAAAAACTAGAAAAATCACATTTCTAAAGGGAAAATTCTTGTTCACACTTTTTCACAAACACCTTGTGTGTCTTGATTCAATTGAGCACGAAAATTCCACCAACTTTTTGAGAAATTAACATCAATGGAACTAAAAACAAGTTTGCTCAATGAATCAAACAACAATAATTATCAAGAGATCACATAATGAAAGATGAAGATTTACACTCACCACTTGTAGATCTTGAGAAAATTTTGTAAGAGTAACACTTCAAATTGCTTCACTTCAACTTCAAAAATCAGAATCGCAAGCCTAGATCTAAAGAATTGATGAAGAAAAAGAGAGTGGATGGAGGTTTAGCTCAAAGAATTAGAGAATTCCAATGAAGAATTCACTAATCTTTATGAAGAAGAAAGAGTTTTGAGTGAATTGGGAAAATTGGGGAAAATGAGAGAATGAGGAGAAATTTTGACAAGGTGTATTTGGCTATCAAAAGCTTCAATGGGGAGAAATTTTGACAAGGTGAATTTGGCTATCAAAAGCTTGAGATTTAAATGAGAGTAGTCCTCTATTTATAAGGTTTTGGTTTGGGAATGAGTGGTGCTTTGGAGTTTGGTTCGGAAATTAGAATTAGGCTTGGAAATTGATTTTGGAGCCAAAATTGAATCAATTAGTAATTAATTTCGAAATTAAAAGAAAATAAATAAATAAATTAGGGCCCAAGCCCACAAACTTGAAAATTGCCCAATTTTTCAAAATCCTACGCAGCGCAATCGATTGCACTCTAGTGCAAATCGATTGCACTAAGTCATTTTTTGAAATTTTGTTGAAATTGGTCAGTGAGTAATCGATTGCTCCAATGTGCAAATTGATTGCACCCTGTTTTTCGTTTTTGAAAAACTGGTTTTAAATCAAGTTTGGGAAAAAACATCGGAAAAACTTACATTCGCCTGATGTCTTGGATTGATACCTACAAAAATACAAATATACAAAGACAAAAACAAATATTTTTGGTATTTAAATTAGAGGTTAGCAAATGAAATAAATGTAGATCAATCATGCATGCAGAACACAGTCAGGGTGATTGGAGATTCCTTAAGAGAAAACTTAGGAATAGGACAACCATTAGAGCTCAACCTTGTTTGTGATCTTAATGCATTGTGATGATGAGATGATGAGGGATCTTAGGGGGGAAAATTGGGGTACAACACTAATGATCATCATCCTTATCACCGTCCTCTAGAAAGGCCTCAATTTGATTCAATTTTAATATAATTCCATCCAAATATTTATGAATATCGTCAAACTGTTCAGTTACATAACTCCGAAGACTACGAAGCTCATTTTTATCTTGAGTTTTCTAGTTGTGTCATCATTGAAATACTCAAGGAGACTGGTTATTACCCATGCATAATGTAATGCCCCAATGTTATCTTTCTGCAATAACATACAATTCATAACAAGATAGGTTATATTCAAATATATCTTAATTTTGAAGGCATATAATATTTGAAGCTTATGGTTGTTGATTTGATAATAGTTGGAAGATTTTTCCACCATGTCATAACACGTAAATTAATGAAAGAGTATATCATCTATTCTCAAACTATTATCCTTCAGGTTATTCCAGCTGTTAGATTATGTTATCTCTAGGCATTGTTTCTTACTTATTATTTCTGCTTCAGAATATCTACACACATAGTAATAGAATAAAGTTTCTGTTAGAATAAAGTTTGTTTCTAATAATATATTAAAGTTTTGATGATAACAAGTATACTAAATTTTGTATAAATGTTATGATCCTCTAATGAATATGATACTCTGACATGCTTGTGTTTAGTTTCAGAAGATGTTCTAACTCAAGTGCCAAAATGGAACGTTACACTATGCTGAGCAGAAGATGATGTATTAGAAGTTCTGATGAGAGTAGAACTTCTGGAACACCCACGCTATATATAAAGCTTCTGAAGTAAAGAATAAAATACAACTTCTGATGGAAGCAAGTAAAGCGCAACCTCTGATAAGAAGCACCAACAGAATGTTTTGATTAGAAGATGTTTTGTTACAGAAGATCATGAAGTAGTAGAAGTTCTAATGAGAATAAAACTTACGCTAAAAAAAATAAAAAGTCATTCTTGTAATTAGTTTACTGAAACTTTGAGCTTCATATTTTGTGTAAGCTTCACTTTGTGAAGAAAATCTTTTTAGAATCAATATTGTACACAATCAGTCAAATATCATTTATTTGATAGTTTTTCCTTGGGAGACCAGTTGGGTCAGTATTCTCGAGAGGGCTAGGACTAGGTGAGTCTTAGAGGTGTTAGTCACTTGCAGTTGGCTTGTGCAGAGTTATTCCTTGAGAGACCAGTTGGGTCAGTATTCTCGAGAGGTCTAGGACTAGTGAGTCTTAGAGGAAGTTAGTCACAACAGTTGGTTGTGCAGTGTAATCAGTTGATTATAGTGGATTAAATCCTCATTGAGAAAGGCGAAATCACCTTGAAGGGTGGACTGGAGTAGTTTGAGTTTCAAACGAACCAGGATAAAAATCCTTTAGTATTTTTGTATTTTTGTTGGGGTAAAATAATTAAAAAGAAGAAAAACTTATTCAACCCCCCCCTTTCTAAGTCTTTTTTCCAAGCCTTCAGTTTTGTCATAATCAAGCCACTCACACATGCAACCAGGATTCACTATTTATCCATCACATGAAATTTCTAAACATGGTTATAATTTAGTTCCTCTTTCTTACAAGTTATTGTAGAAAACCCTAACTAAATCTAGGTAATAATATCCATAATCATAAAAAAAAGTTATGAAGCCATTGAATGTTTAATAGAATAGGAAAATAGAATTTAGTTTCATGAATTGGAAAGAGTCTACCATATTTGGGATTGATGAGCTTCCTCTCAAGGAAATTATGTATGAACATTTCTCTTTTCTCCATATTAGCAAGCAATCTAGAGAGGTATAGAGGATTTGTGGCTTGACTTGGCCTTGGAATTCTTTTAATTTAGGGATTCATGATGTGAAAAGTTATTTGAGGATTCTTGGTGATTTGGTAAATTTGGTATTTTAGGGTTTAAGGATTCGGGGGTTTGAAGAGAGAGAGAGAGAGAGAGAGAGAGAGAGAGAGAGAGAGTTCTATGGCAGAATAGAGATTGAAGATAAAGATATTATACTTTGTTCTTGCATAAGAATGTGAAGAGGTAAAGTTGACAAGACATTGGGTGAAGATGATTCAGAGAGTAATCGATTGCTCAAAGCACCAAATGTGAAATCAAACAAAGAATAAGGGCTGATAGGGAACTATAATTGGTCAAATATTTGAGGTAGATAGATGCAATTGTGGACCTAAGCTTTTGGACCTAAGGTGAGTAAATCAAGTTTGAATTTGAAATGTACCTGGAAAATGACACGTTTGTTAAACGATGATGCCTTGTCTAGAAATGGTGAATAGATCACCGAGCCAAAATTCCAAATAAAATTTGGCTTTAAAAAATTGATTGAAAAGAGTGCACGTAGAAGGTTTTAATATAGATCGAAAAATGATTTATACGAACCTAGCTACTGGAACTCGAATATGCAAAATAAAGTTCCTTATGGAATAAACAATACAATAATCAAATTTATAAACTATAATCAAGTAAAAAACTGTTAATAGTTTATAGCAACTTAAAATCAATATTATTTCCAATGGTAACTAGCAAAACTAATGAACTAAGAAATTTGTCAAACACTTGGCGTGCAACCGAATTTTTAGAATTTTCCTTTGAGTAGTGTTGATATAAAAGTACTTATTATCAAAAGTGATTATAAGCTAATCAACAACTAATTCAAAATAAAAATAGTCACGAAAAACTTGTTACGACATGATCATTTATGAAGTTCGCCAGGTCGTCCCCGTTATGGCTACGTCTCCCCCCTCCCCCCCCCCAATTCCAATTTTGGAATTAGGATAATTTCTTACTGTGTAAAAAGTCGTTACAGGAAAATTGTTCCAAGAGCAACCCTAAAAACCTTAATCATTCATTGTTGATTCAGCCCATTCTCTTCTTTTGATCTTGAGCAAGACCAAGACACAATAGCATACCAATTGATTTATCAAATCTTTCTACTTCTTTGGGTACAAAGCTTTTTTGCGCACAATCAATTGTACCTATTGCAACACAAGACCTTTCCATTTGATTCATCGTTATTGTGATATTACCTTGAGTACTAAAGTTTAAAGGCTTTTCACCAGGACACAATCCTCTCTTGAAATTATTGAATGAAAACCCCCAAATCTAACAAAGATCTTGGATGACAAACCCATGATTTTTCTGGATGATACCCTCTATAAATCTCAACCCAATATTCTAGGCTACAAAAGAACCAAATTGTAAGATATCAAACCTCACATAGATGGAACCCCTACAAAACATGATTATGTGTGATTTATTAGTGTGTATGCATAGGTTGGAGGTTGAAGGTGAAAAGCAATTGCAGTAAGTGTTTATAGTTTCATCAAGTTGGAATGATGCATGACTGATTTATTTATATTTGTGTAAGTTACATTCCAAAAAGAAAATTATAGGAATTAAGGAATCAATAAAAACTGACTCAAACAATCAGTATGTGTCGCCCTGAAACACGAATGTACTGGCGCATGGACACAAAACAAGTCGTATATGACGACCCATAAATGACCATGGGTCGGCCTGAGCTAGACAGTGGCTACATGCTTTAATATGATTACGTACGTGTCAGCCTATACATATCATGTATTGACCTAAGCAACACAGACTCCACAAGATTTATTATTGAGTTTCATGTGTTGGCCTAAAAGACATATGTGTCAGCACATGCATTACAATTTTGTGCATAAAATTATTTTTAATGAGTGAGACCAATTTCAAAAATATCTAAGATGATTCCTATAATTCATAAGACCTCTAAATACACAAGGTACCACACTAACTTGGAGATACTGTCTAATATACATAAATGCTAAGTTCTTGCAATTTTGACACCACGCAAAACAATTCTAGAGGCAAGTTGCATTTACATACCCCCCCCCCCCTTTTGATGATGGAAAAGCTGCAACGAATACATTTTTTGTGTTCATTTGACACTCCCCCTGAATGTGTACTTTCAATCTTCATATCGCATACGCCTTCTGCCCCTTTGACAACATCAAATAAAGGCAAAACACATCATTAGAAGTATTGTATTTCTACATAACAATAGATATATAAAACAGGGGTGAGTTTGAAAAGTAAGAGTGTTCACTCACATACACCCATATATATGGAATGACATAATACTAAAAAATATATAAAAGATAATCTCAAAGAAAATTATCCAACAACATATAATTAATGCAAAGTTGCACACATTGTTTTAAAAACAAACCCAAACACCATATTGTTCAAACACATAAACTAAGCAACGGAATCAAACAACAAATTATTCTAAAATGAAATACATAAATTAAAATTACAATAATTGAATGACAAAAACACATCAACGTCCACTTGGTCCATCATGATGTCTTTGATAGGTTCTTCCACCTTTATGCATGTCTTCACAAAACTCATATGACTCTTCATGATTTTGAACAACTGTTGTGTAAATGTTATTGATCTTGCCTTGGACAACAACATTGTTCCTGTAAAGTGTAACACGGTGAACTGACTTTGTAGGATTTTTGTATCCAAATGTGCGGATAGCAAGAGTCGCCACCGACTTTTATTTTTTATCCAATTAAGGGAAGGTAAAAGTAACAGAAAAAGACCTTCGTTAGATTCTGAGTTCGGGAGAAGGTTATGAAAAGGGAAGGTATTAACACCCCTTTCCATCCGCAGTTTATTCTACGGGCTCTTAGTTGCTCTAGATCACTTTTTTAAAATTGCTTTCTGTGTGTTTGAAAAATGTTTTGAAGAAAGGCATTTCGCTTTGACTTTGTAATGACTCATGTAGGAGTGTATACAAAGTGTTCGGAAATGTTTTGTTTTTGAAAAGAATTTGAACTTTGAAAAAAAGTGTGTGGTGTGAAAAGCATTTGGTAGAGCGAGCAACTAAAAGACTTATTTACCCACTCAGAATTTGGTCGTTTTATTGTACTTCTACATTCCTTTAGAATAGCGCTAGCCATACCATTAGTTAGTAGGTAGCTCCATTCGTTGGATGTAAGCGGGACATTCGAAGGGACATCGGATGGTCATAGAAGGCAACTTGTAGGAAGTATCCTAGCACATTCGAAGGGACTATCATCATTTTTCGTAGGCGACAATCGAGGGTCAAGATCATGTATTCGGAGGCGACATTGTGGGTCTTATGATCTTTGTATCGAAGGGACTATGATGATTTGTTTTGAAGGCAACGGTGCTAGAATACCTCTACGTTCGAGGGACATGACCATTTGAATTCGTAAAGGCAACGAGAGAGAATTACCCTAAGGGGTGCGTGTGTGAAAGAGTGTATTGAATTCAGAATATATTATCTTGAAAATTAGTGTGAGCTATGTCCAATTATTATCTTGCCATACACGCCTAATTACTAGCAATTGATAAGGGTGCGGAAAGTAAAATGCGGAATGTAAAGGTGCGGAAAATAAATCTACGCTATTACATGGCTTTGGGGAAGATACATAATTTAAACTTGCGGAAAATAAAAGCCTAATTTAAACTATTACAACCCATGAGCAATTACATTATTGGAAAAATAAAACGATAACAGAAAAAAAACGTCCGAATCGGAGCAACCTGTGAAAGAATAAGAAAATCGGGAAGTGCAATATGAATTGAACAAGAGAAAAAATGTTAGAAAAATGCAAATTTTAATATGAGAAAATTAATATATGCTGGAAATATGATAAATATATTAAAATAATTTTTTGGGATTTTTTGGAAAAGATTTAATAATTAAAATGCAATTTATAATGATTTAAATGCAAAAATGAAAATAAAATAAATATGCATGCAAAAATTATATTTTTTTAATTTATTAAATTAAATAAACATTTTTATGAAAATAATGTAAAAAGAAAAAATGTTTTTGGTAATTTTTTAATGCAAAATAAAAATCATGAAAGTTAATTAAAATGAATGAAAATATTGAAATAATGTGAAAAATATGAAAATAGAGTTTTGAAAAAAGGAAAAACCCAGCAGGTCCTGATGAGGATCGAACTCGTGACCCTGGCTTCAAACCTTGAGAACCAACACGCTGACCACTACACCATACGCGCATCTGTGTTTGGAAACGGACTTAGTGGATTTTCACACGCGTCGCCTTCGTATTGCTCCGTCTTCGCGCCAAGAACTTCATCGTTCTTGTTTGAATTCTGGGCATTTTGCGTCGGCCTCAGAGCGACGCTATGACCCTGGCAAACATCAAAAATGCAACACACATAATATAAATTCAATTCAAAGGCATGGTTCGATTGGATTCATCATTCTAAACATGATGGTGGTATTCGTTTTGTCCAATTTGTCCTATTTCATGAGATCCCAATTCGAACCATGGAACCCTAGCTATGGTAAGTTCTGATTCCGGCCATGAAAATTCAATCAAACTATGCAGAAAGCTTGCAAACTTCCATCTAAACACAAAACAAACCACGAAACATGTTAAAAGTGCATGAATGATAGAAATCGAATTTTGAAAAAGTATGACAAACCGAAATCGTATTCTCTCAATTCTTGATGTTTTTGAGAGTTGTAAGGGTCTGGATCGATTCAGGAGATGTCAAGCAATGTGTTGGACACCTCAAAAACGATTGAAAACGGCTGGAAGTAGGGTTCCCACTTGCTTGTGCACCACGGTTTTTTGAGCTTTGGAATAGGGTTTGTAGAGCAATTTCTTCGTTCGTTATTGATAGGTATGCATCATGTATTTATACTGGATGGATTTGGGAGTGAATTTGGAAAGAATCAATCAATATTCAATGGAAATCAAATTTGATATTTCCATGAAAATCAAATCTTCAAAGCTTGATCAATTTCAATCCAATCTTGCCTTTCTTGCTCCAATTTCGAATTTGCTGGCATTTGTGAGTTAATTGGACCTTAAGGAAAGAATAAAATCAATCTTTGCCATTAATTTCAATTTTATAATTTATTTTAAGATTTAATTTGCATTTAAATGAATAAATTACAAATTAAATAGAAAAATAAATCAAAAATTCGTGGCTTTGGGCTTGGACACTCCTAATTGCTTGAGGAACAAGTTAGAATGAAGAAAAAGTAGGCCCATTTGCAAAAGATTTGATTTTTTGAAGTATCTCTCTTTGTGCATTCTTCCAAAATTGCCCAACTTGTGGATGGTGTAACTTGCTCAATTTTCCACATTTTGAGTGTTCTTGGACTTTTGGAAAGCTCTAAGAGTCCTCTAACCAATGTCTTTGGTCTCATCTCATTTGGAGTTACCATGCTCAATATATCTTCAAAACAAAAAGTTGACTTTTTGTTGACTTTGAAAATGACCTGTAATGTTTTGAGCTATACCTCTTAAATGAAGCATTTTTTGGACATTCTTGTGAGACATGAAGTTGTAGAGAATTGAATTTCCTTCAAAACAAGAGGTGGTGGAAAATTTCGAGAAAGTATGAGAAAGTTATGATCATCAAAGTTCATTGACTTTTCATCTAGAAACCCTAATTTAGAAAGTTTGACTTTTGAGCAAATCTTGAGTTTTCTTGATGAATCATGATCAACCCTTGATCAAATGATGAATGTAACTTCAAAATGAGGATGTTGACCAAAAATCAGAAGTTTTGACTGCATGTTGACCACAGTTGACTTTTTGTCCAATACACTCGATTTTCAACCATCTGAGCAATTGTCTGAGGAAATTTGACTTGTGAAGCTTGAAACTTGACATGGAGAATCTTTGAAGCATATGAGGAGGCATGAAGGCCATTGGAGATGTTGGAAATCCATCTTGACTTGAGAGATAACAAACCCTAGTTTGGGTTGATTGTCTAGGAGAGAGTTTGTCTGATCAACTCTTGAGGAATCCTTGAGTATGGATGCATGAAACCTCTTGAGTAGATGGAGGGCAAATTTTGGGGTATGACATAAAGCACATCATGAAGTGATTGGAATTATGATGTAGCAGTTTATGCAAACAACTCAAAGTTTTTCTCTTTAGAATTCAATCTTTCATGAACAACCCTAAATTTCTCATTATGAGCAGCTTAAAATCAGTTTGCCACAACAATTGTTCTTTGTAACACTACTTTTCTTGAAGCCACATATTTGGAGCAATGAAACTGTAGAATTATTTTCAGCATCAGAGCCATGCCTATTGTCTTGAGAACCAGAACCATAGTCACATGAACCTGCATCATATCCATTGTAGTTTTCTCCTTGTTCAATCCAAGAATTGTGTTGCCAATTATCACCTCAAGATTGTTCATATTTATGTTGTTGAACTGCATTTGGATTCAACAAAGCCTCGTCCCCTTCATGGTCTGCATCAGCCATTGGATCATCTTCTTGAGGAACACCACTAATATCTTCAACATAATCGTTTTAATTCTCTATTTTTGGTATTGGTATTATATTTGGTAAAACTAAGTTAGCTTAGACATGTTAAATGAAGTTTCTCTATCAATTGAAGCAACATGTCGAATGTGATGTCCTACGGATGTTCTTCCAACATTGTGATTTTGTACAGCTGGATTGTTGGATATTTTAGTTTCTTATAGGTGCAGAATATTATGTTAGCCAATGTGGCGCACGGGTTGAAGATTGAAAATGTTCAACTGATTTTATGGAGAATTGTTAGTTTCTAATTATAGAGGTAATTTAGGAAATTAATGATTGATGTTCTATCTTTGAGGAGATAATCCTACAGCTCCTCTGTCATAACCACTTGCATATGTGAAGCTCAAATCCAGTTCAGTGAAGTTTATAAGTTGAAGGCTTCAACCCTATTATCAAATGGAACTTACAGTGTGTTCTATTAGAGTTTGTGTGTTTATTTGTGAGCCACTCAATTATCATCTTGATAAAAACGCAGGACTGTATTTTGAGTTGTAAGTTTGTGTCAGTCATTCTAAAGCTTTTAAGTAGTGAATGATTGTGTATCTTTGAAGTGTGACTTCTATGATTTTTTAAGTGTTTAGAATTGTTCAATCACTGCCTATGATTGGAAGGGATTTGAGAAGTGTCTCATACCTAGGTGAGTCTTCAAAGAGTTGCATTATGCTACAGGCGTCACTCTCTGGGATGAAACCTTAAAGAAACGTTTGAGACAACTTGTTGAAACCCGCAAGCTGATGGATGTTTGTACCAAGGAAGAGAGGAAAGCCATTTTTGGTGAGCTCCCATTCCGCCAATTTTGTTATTTGTAATGCTCTTCACTTTTGATAATTGTTATTTGAGGATTCAATTAATAACAAGGAAATAATCAACCAAAGAAGAATAGGAGTTTGAGATGCTTCGACTATTGTTAGTTCTTCAATTAAAGTCAATTAATGATCCTCCTCCGGATAGGACTGCGAGGATTGTCTCGGCATTCTTAGTTGAATTCAAGAGGGAGAGCCTCCTCAAGTACTACTAAAAATGTTAGTATTATTTGCGATTAGTGACAAACGTTACATACGCTAAGTCCGTCAGCTCCTGTTTTCTTGACTAGGTTTGTATACTAAGTATGCTAACAAATCCTAGTTGAGTTTGGGCTTGGATTGCACAACTTGAACTATATCTAATTTTATATCAATTATTTCAACAAGTACTTCGTACTCCAAAAGAGAACGAAGCATCTACTTTGAAAGAAGATTGCTCTTACCTTACAAATATGATCGACGAAGCTCTTTAAAAGGAGTTATCGAATCTGGTGTATTACACTTTAATTTTTTATTTTACAACTCTTTAACTTTTGTATTATCTAAATTCAAATGTCATTTAATTGTAACTTCTTTACTTTTCCAAAAAAACCATCAAACCATTTTACAACAACTTTCAACTATAGAACATGAATTCGAAATATTTTCAAAACTCACCAATCACGCAAGGCTACCATATTGTTTGTTCCGGTTTTCATAGGGATGTTTGTTTTAGTTTTAAAAAATGAATTTTTTCTTTGTATTCTTAAAAACAGATTATTTAAAACCGTTTTAAAATATTATAAGTTTTTTATATTAATATTTTCTAAATTAAAAAAAAATATTTAACATCTTATAACATAAACATACATTATTGAAGATCAAAATATATTTGAAACCGTAATTTTTTCAAAAAGCTATTTGAAAAAGATTCTAATTAAGTGATTATTTAAAATTTTGATATCCTAAAATGATTTCAATAAAAAATTTAAAATAACATTTTAAAAATAACTATTCAATCTATATTTTCTTTCGAAGGTTTTATGAATTTTTTTTGTAAATTTTTTTTACACAAAACTATATTACACTATTAAAATTATTTAAAAAAATCAAAACAAATCGGCCAATTGGATTTCAAATTTGATTGGATTTTTTTAAACCAAAAACATTTCTTAATCCGGACTTATGAGAATAGGGGAGGAGCCCCATTAAAATATGCCCAAAACAGAAAACCTCTAAAACTATAGTTGGTCCACGTATTTTCAACTTTTTTTACTCAAAATAAAATTCTTATATTTTGTGCTATTTTCTTAAAATTCCAAATAAGAAACGAGAATGTTTTTTTAATTCAATACAAATACTATTGGCAGACGAAAACTTGGGTCAGGAAATCTTTCATATAAGCCTACAAAAAGGAATGCTGTAAGAGACCCAGAAAAAAACAACTCTGTTATTAATATTTTGAGGGTATAAAAATCAAATTAAATAAATAAATAGCACTCATTTTAAGAATATGTGTATTTATACACTTAGAACTTTAATAATATTTTTCTCTAATCCTTTTAAAAAATTGAGATGATCATATAACTCATAATTAAAGATGATAAAAAAATTCACACTCCCCCGCGGATAAAATTCATTACAGATAGGTATAAGGCAGATAGTTAAATAGATATTATATTATCCGTCTCCAATTTTCATAGAAATTATCCACTTACATCCTTACGCATAACTGAAGGATTTACTAACCTGTGTGAAAGATTCAACATATTTAAGAGATTTTTTTATTAATTTTTAAAAATCTATCAGAAAATAATTGGGTGTAGAAAATAAATAATGTTCCATTAGAAGGAATATTTGGGCCAGATGTTGTCATGACATTTCAGCTATTGGACTTAAAATACAACACAAGCTATCAACCTGGCATCCAATTCCTAAACTTTACACCCCAGAAAAGAAATAGAAAATAAAACTAAACTGTCCCTATTTTTTAAGTTATATGAAATATCCAGAGATATGGTATCCTTATTTTTGAAATCATCAATTTAATTGATATACATCAAAGGTGTAAAGCAATTTCATACTGTAAAAATTTTATAATTGATTGACTTTTACCATAATTATATTTGAAATATTGCATAGGAGTAGTATATTGATAGTGTAAAATAATTTACACTGAGTATATATCAATTAATCACTTTTGTAATTGAGTTTAATGAAAATACACCCACAGGGTAAAATTGTCCGTAAAATTATAACCATTGATTTTTACAGAAATTTGACTTTTATTTTAAATCACATTTAAAATATTTTTTTTTATGGATTATGATGCACTGATTGTGTAAACTACTTTACACTCACAATGCATTATTTTAAACTCTTTGAAATTATTTTTTTTAATTATATTTTTTGTATCAACATATATAAAAAATTATATCATATTTTTGCAAAATACATATTTTATGCATATTTTCTTTTTCAAAAAATTTGGATTTTTCAAAAATTACAGAAACTTCCACATATTTTAAATATCTCGAATATTTAACAAAAAAAAATTGGAAATGTTATCAATTTACTGCATTCTTATATGAAATATATTGTTGTGAAACATATGCCTTTGAAACACAGTATAAACTTGTTGTTTAATGATCAAGAAACAAACAAGGATAGAATACACGAGGGACACAATCAATACATGGATTGGTTATTAACTGCTATTGTAACGTCCCGTTTTATTTAATATTATATTATATTAATATTTTTGAGTTACCGTTAGACGATTATTTTGCGACGAGAATATTTATATTAATCGATATATCTGTTAATATATTTGGCGACGTTTCGTTCGGTCCAATTTTTATTCCGTTCGGTTCGGTAAAATATTATTCGGACCGATATTTAATTTCTCGGAGTTATTTTAATTAATTGGGTTAATAATATTATTAGATATTATTAATGTGGTGAGGTTAGTTTTTCGAAGTTTCGAGTTTTTACGAAACGACCCGAAATAGGCCAAATTACGGTTAAATTGAATCGGATTGCGTTTTAGTCAATTTAAGTCACGTATGGACAATCCGATTGCGATGTTAATAATTATGATTAATGCCGGTTATTAGGAATGACTTTCGTGACGATTATTGGTGTTTGAATATTTTTCCGTATTTGGAATTTGGTGAATTAATTGATAATGATGTGGTGTGATTAAACATAATGTTTGCGACGGTTTATAACGAATACTTGATGATATGCGATGCGATGATATGTTTATCTTGATGTGGATAAATATGACGATGTGGAATTTATGTCAATTTTGATGAGTGATGATGATGTTTTTGTTGTGTCATGTTTGTGATATTGTATTGTCGAGTCACATACATTGCATAGGCGACGAGGGCTTTTATGCCAAGCGACGACGGGCTTTAGGCCGAATGTCCCTAATTATGGACAAAGCGACCGGTACCACATGCATAACATAGTCGTGTCTCATGGAGTCGGTTATGTTTATGTTTGAGTTGTTTAGCGTTGGGTTTTAATTGATGGCTTATGTTGATTCGCGATGATTATATGATACTTTGTTTTGATACGAGTATAATGATTATGCGACGAGATTAAAGTGTTAATTCTATACACTAAACGCTAAGTTAAAGCATGTAAGATTTGGATACATGTTGACATACTCTTATTAACTTATATCATTTATGATTTCAAAACTATTTATATATTTTATCATGCCTTTAATTATATGTTTTGGAGTATCTCACCCTTTACTTGTTTCGCCGTTGCCTTTATATTGGTAACGTGTAGGTGATCCACGAGGATGATGGGGATTAGCTCGAGTCTCTTTATTTTGAGTCGCTCTGCTCTGATTGTAGTAACACTCGGGTTTTGGGTGACGTTATTATTTTGATAGGATAGTTTATGTGTACTATCTTATGATGTTATAACTTTATGTATCGATGATAACATGATGATATGTATATTTTGTGAATACATCCTCTATGATGTGAATAGTCATATGTTTATATGATGATTTGTGATATGAATCGGTATATCCGACTTTTGATTTTTGTGATGTGCATTATAATGCAAAGTGATGAAAACACGAATATGTGATGCCTCAATTTATGCTGGATGAAATTTTGAAACTCGGATTTTATTATTAATTACAAAGGGTAGAATTGGGGTGTTACATCTATTCTTTCCTTTATCTACAAAATAAGATTACAAGTATACAAGAATAACAAATAACCCTCTCATCCTAAATTAGGATTTGCAGTATGCAATGATGAGAGACTAATATGTTATTTATAATAAACCTAACATACTAATAAAGTAATGGGCTTTTACCACAAATACCTATTACAAGATAACTTAGGGTACAAGCGAACTTAACCAATTGGACATAACAATCCTAATATCCTTCGAAACTACAAGCTAGAACACACTTTGACTACAACTTGTAACACTTCGACAACAACATGTGATCAACCTTAGACTACATGCTAAACTCTGCCTAACCGTCGAACTAAGATAATACCTTCGACCCAATAGAGTTCGATCTAATATCGCATAAATCTCCACCTTGGAACAAACTCTATTATCAAAGAACGAACTAGTTTTCTTCATGCAGCTTTATCAACTACATACAGTGAAAAAATTGCAACTTGGCAATGTCTTGGTGATCATATCAACAACATTATGATTTGTCAAAACCTTCAGCACTTGGACTTCTCCACGCTCGATTACCCCTCTAAGGAAATGCAGCCTCACATCAATGTGCTTCGTTCGCTCATGATAGGCTGAATTCATATACACGTGTATTGCACTTTGACTATCACATTTAACAGTGATAACTTCACCTTGTATTTCTAGCTCCTTAGAAAAACCTTAAAGCGACAATGCTTCTTTCACGACTTTAGTTAAAGCAATATATTTCGCTTTAGTGGTTGATAATGCAACAACCTTATGAAGTGTTATTTTCCAACTAATTGTTGTACCAAACATAGTGAAAACATATCCAGAAATAGATTTTCTAGAATCCATACAACCTGCATAATTAGAGTCGACATATCCTTTGATTACAGTTTTACTATCTTCACCCAAGGCTCCACCGTAAATCAAGACTTTGTCCATAGACTCATTTATGTACCTTCGAATCCAATTCAATGCTTGCAAGTGAGCCTTTCCAGGATTTGCCATGTCCCTGCTCACAAGACTTACTGCATATGCTATATCGGGTATAGTACAAATCATAACATACATAAAAGAACCTACCACATAAGCATATGGGATGTTATTCATATAAGCTCTTTCGACCTCAGTACCGGGACATTGATTAATACTTAGCTTGAATTGAGGGTTTGTTGGAGTCACCACAAGCTTTGAATTCAACATATCATACTTTTTGAGAATCTTCCGTAGATATTCCTCTTGAGATAGTCATAATTTCGACTGCTTTCTATCTCTTCGAATGTCAATCCCAAGAATCATAGAAGCTGCTCCCAAATCCTTCATTTTGAACTCCTTATTTAGTTTAGCCTTCACCCTCATTACGTCTTCGATATTGTTGCTTGCTATGAGAATATCATCAACATAAAGCAACAAAATAACAAATGAATTACCAGGTCAAAATCTGAAGTAAACACATAGGTCAAACTAATTTCTAATGAAATTTATGCGTGCCATGAACTTGTCGAATCTCCTAATCCACTATCAAGGAGATTATTTCAACCCATATAAAGATCTATTCAACTTGCACGCATAATCTTCCTTTCCCTTTTCGATATATCCTTCAGGTTGCCTCATAAGGATTGTTTCATCTAGATCACCATACAAGAACACCGTCTTCACTTCCATTTGTTCTAGTTCAAGATTGAACTGTTCCACCATGGCAAGCAACATTCGAATAGACATACGCTTCACAACAGCAAAAAAACACTTCATTAAAGTCTACACCTTCTTTCTGAGTGAAACCCCTTACAATCAACCTTGCCTTGTATCTTTTTGACGCTAGTCCTTTGATTCCTTCCTTAACTTTGAAAATCCATTTACAGGTGACTAACCTGGCTCCAGCAGGTTTCTTGATCAATTCTCAAGTGTTGTTATCGTGAAGAGATTTCATCTCATCATCTATGGCCTTCATCCATTTAGTCTTATTTCGATTCCTCATAACTTCCTTATGGTCTCTAGGTTCTTCGTCTAGAACCTCACTTCCAGATATTAAGGCATAAGCTATAAGATCTGCATAGCCAAATCTTTGAGGTGGTTTGATGACTCTTTGTGTCCTATCTCTTTCCAATAGGTAGTCATCAACGGTTTCCAAAAATTCATCAGTATCTTCTGCTTCTTCGACTTTATCTGGGATACGCAATGCAGTATCAACATGCTCCACCTCAACAAGAATCTCTACTTGTTCCAACTCTTCGTCAGATATTTCTGCACTTCGATCAACATCATCAGTTTTCTTGAAAGCCATTTCAGCTTCATTGAAAACTACATCTTGACTGATGATAATCCTTCTGTGACCTGGCTCTAGGCACCATAGTCTATAAGCTTTGATTTCTTCAAGATATCCCATGAAAATGAATTTAAGAGCTCTAAGTTCAACCTTGTCTTGCCTAATGTGAGCATAGGCTACTGTTAAGGACCAAATTGTACTAATTTTCATACATTTTTATTGGTCCCAAGTTTTATTTAATTTTTATTCTTTTATTCACACAATTCATAAATATGCAATTATCATTGTTTTTATTTTAGTAGAATAGATATTTCACCTCAATTGTTAGTTTGTAGAATTTTTAGAGAAAAAGTTGTACTTGGATGCATGTGGAGTTGGAAGAAGCAACCAAGTCTAGGCAAGGCAAGATAAGTCAAAGGGAGGCAAGGAAAAGACAAGGGAGCATAAAGCAGCTTAGTTCGCGCTGCGTCCTTCTGTGGCGCCGCGAACTTCATTTGCCTTAGTTCGCGTCGCGTCCTTGGTTGGCGCCGCGAACTGTGCGTAATCAGCATTTCTGTTTTGAAATGATTAGAAGTATCTTTGGGGCCAGACGTCTTGGGGTGGCGTGAAGGTTTACTTTTAGTCACTTTTTGGGCCAAGAGAATTGGGTGGTTGCATGAAAAAGGTCATGTCATTGGCAATCATGACTTAGGAAGAAAACAAAACAAAGAGAGAGAAAGGAAAGAAAAAAAGATAGTTTTGGGGAGTTGTTCATTTTTCATTAGAAAAGAAATCAGATTTTTATCAAGAGATATAGAACTTTGGAGAAGAACTCTCAAGCTTGTTAATGGCAACAATGGTGATGAGGAGCTAATTTCCCAATTTTGTCAAGATTAAGGTAGTAACTATTCCAAATCCATTATGTAATTCTTGTAAATCTTTGTATGTGAACGATTTGAGGTTGAATGTAGAGAAAATCTTGTGTGGTTATTTGAATATTTCAAGTTATATTATTGTTGAAAAAGATAATTTAACTTATGTTTATCAAGCATTTTCTCAAGTAAGATTTGAATTGTAGAAATAGGTTTATTTCTTGCTTTTCCTTATTATCAAATATTAAGGATTGTTAGATTAATATTTTGGATGAAGAAATTATCTAAAGGATTAATTTAATAAATATCACATTATCATTTAGACATAAATGGTATTGAGAGGATATTAGATTAGATTCAAACCCATTGAGTTCACATACTAGTTATAAGAAAATATATGGAAATGGAATAGTGAAACCAAATCTTGACAAATGCTTTTTAATTGATAAAAACTATAATTTTAGTATTTTCATTTGATGTCACAAGTGAATGATAAATTTCTAAACAAAAACAAACCATTTTCAATTTGTAAACTTAAAGCAATTTTAACTATAGAACGGCGGTAATATCACCCAATCTCTGTGGATACGATATAAAAATATTTGCCGGAAATATACTTTTCAACAAATTGGCGCCGTTGTCGGGGATTGGCGTTTGATATTACAAGCATTGCAATAGTTCATTGTTTTAAGTTTTGTTACTTTATTAATATCTCTTGTGTTTCACTTGGTTTGCTAGTTTTGTAGAATTTTTGTGTATGCGGGAAAAAGCCACCGAAGAACAATTTCCATTCAATTCCGAAATTGAAAGGACGATTCGAAAGCTCAATAGCAAAACACGAAGAAGAAAAAAATTGGCCAAAGAGAAGAGACTAAGAGAAGAAGCATCTATTTCTTCAACAAATCAAATTGAGGAAGTAGGTGCCAACACTTTCGAAGGAAATATGGCGGGTGAAGTTCGTACCGAAATGTCCGCAAATAGTCCAAGGTGCACCGCTCAATTTGCTCGCAATGCTCAAGGTGGAAGGAACACGGAGATGAAGACCGGAATCCTTCAACTACTTTATGCAAGTCCGTTCACCGGAATGGACCATGAAGACCCTTTCACGCATCTCACCAAATTTTATGAGATTGCGGGTGCAACGGAGGTAGATGAAGCGGGTGAGGAGGCACTGTTCAAGAGATTGTTTCCACATTCCTTAATTGGAAAGGCTAAAGAGTGGTATCTCAGTCAATTACCAAGAGTGATGACGGATTGGAATTTATTAGAAGAAAAGTTCTTAGAAAGGTATTTTCCACAATCCCGATTCATGGAGGCCAAAACGACAATTGCGGTATTCACTCAAGGAGGCAACGAGTCTCTAAATGAGGCTTGGGAAAGATTCAAGTCTATGTTACGAAAATGCAAAGGTCATGGTTTTGATGAACTCACTCAAATCCATATATTCCAGAATGGACTCCAACCGGTGCACAAAACACTTTTAGATGCTACCGCGGGTGGTTCTTTGATGTCTAAAAGTGTGGAAGATGCTATAGTGATTATTGATCGAATGGAACTTAACGATCTTCAAAGTCAACATGATCGGAACCCTTCACAAAGGAGACCGGGTGTTCTTGAATTAAGCACCAGATGAAATTCTTGCTCAAAACAAGCTGCTTTCACAACAAGTGGAGTTACTTACTTAACAAATGTCCAAACTTCCACAACAAATGAAGGAAATACAAGGAGCTCAAATCAAGAATCAAGTGGCATATTGTGAACTTTGTCAAGGTGATCATCCTACCGGTTATTGTCCACCTCCCGAAGGCGAAGAAGTGAATTATGTGAACAATCAAAATCAAGGCTACCAAAGGCAACCTCCACATACAACAACTCTTATCAAAGAAATAGCCAAGGCTACCAACCATCAAGATTCAACAATCAACATTATCAACATCAAAGTCCATACCAAAACCCAAATGCTCAAGGCCAACAATCTCAAGGTGGAAGCTCAAAATTGGAAGAAACTCTCATCCAATTTATGCAAGTTTCTATGGAGAATCAAAAAAGCAATGTGGCTGCCATAAAGAATTTAGAGAATCAAGTGGGGAAACTTGCTAAGCAATTAGCCGAGCAACAAACGGGACCATCCTTTTCCGCCAATACTCACACCAACCCGAAGGAGCATTGCAAGGCAATTGTTACTAGAAGAGGTAAAGGGGTGAACAATGAAATAAGTGATGGAATTGTAGTTGAAGATGACAATGAAGCGACGATTGAAAATAAGGATGATGAAGAAGTAGTAGGTGAAAAAGAGGAGTTAGAAAAAAATGAGGATGCCTTAGTTGAAAAAGAAAAAGAAGATGAGAAAAAAAATGAGAAAAAAGAGAAAAATATAAGGAGAAATAAGAGAGGAGATAAAGGAGTGAGCACAATTCCTTTCCAACACCTACCATATCCACATGCACCATCAAAGAAGGAAAATGCAAGGCATTATGCTAGGTTCATGGATATATTTAAGCAACTTGAAATAAATATTCCATTTTCCGAAGCATTGGAGCAAATGCCAAAATATGCTAAGTTCATGAAGGACATTCTCACCAAGAAAAAGAGATATGAGGATAATGAAACAATTTTGCTTGATGCCCGTTGTAGTGCCATAATCCAAAGAACTCTCCCAAGAAAGGAAGTCGATCCGGGACGAGTTATCCTACCGGTAACTATTGGGGATACTTACATCGGAAATGGTTTAATTGATTTGGGGTCTAGCATAAATTTGATTCCTTTATCCATTATTAAGAGATTGGGGAACATTGAGATGAAAGCTACTAGGATGACTTTGCAACTAGCCGATAAATCTACCACTTCACCATATGGGGTTGCTCAAGACATGTTAGTGAAAGTAGACAAATTCTTGTTTCCGGTTGATTTCGTGGTAGTTGATATGGAAGAAGATAGAGATGTCCCATTGATTCTTGGTAGACCATTCATGAAAATAGGCCGTATGATGATTGACATTGATGATGGGTTTATGAAAGTACGGGTACAAGATGAAGAGGTGACTTTTAATCTTTTTGAAGCCATGAAGCATCCCAAAGACAAGCATGACATTTTCCAAATCGATGCTATCGAAGAAGAAATAATGGGAGTTGTAAATCAAGTTCATATCTCTAGTCCATTAGAAAGATCTCTCATTGGAGCTCACACCATTTCATCCGAAAATGAAGACAAAGAGATTGAGGCAATCTTGGGTGAATTGGAAGCTTGTAAAGAAATCGATCATAAGGAGGAGAAAATGGAAGATTTGAATGAAAACAAGGAAGTTGAAGAGGTGAGGTTAGAACTAAAGATGTTGCCCGCGCATTTAAAGTATGTCTTTCTTGGTGATAATGCCACAAAACCAGTGATCATTAGCAACACTCTATCACCGAAGGAAGAACACAAGTTAATTCAAGTCCTAAAGAAGAATGAAGGGGCATTAGGTTGGGTGCTGTCCGATTTAAAGGGAATTAGTCCAGCCTACTGCATGCACAAGATAATGATGGAAGATGATTTCAAACCCGTTGCACAGCCCCAAAGACATTTGAATCCATCAATGAAGGAAGTAGTGCGAAAAGAAGTGGTGAAGTTGCTAGAGGCCGGGATGATTTATCCTATTTCCGATAGTGAATGGGTGAGTCCGGTACAGGTGGTTCCGAAAAAAGGTGGTATGACGGTTATCCGTAATGACAAGAATGAATTAATCCCAACAAGAACGGTAACCGGGTGGAGAATGTGTATCGACTATAGGAGGTTGAATCAAGCGACAAGAAAAGATCATTTTCCGCTACCCTTCATGGATCAAATGTTGGAAAGGTTAGCCGGTAAAAATTTCTATTGTTTCTTGGATGGCTATTCGGGATGTAATGCACCAGCAGCTTTTACTTGTCCTTTTGGTGTTTTTGTTTATCGGAGGATGCCATTCAGGTTATGTAATGCACCAGCAACATTTCAACGGTGTATGCAAGCGATTTTCGCCGACTTGATTGAAGAATGCATCGAAGTGTTTATGGATGATTTTTCCGTATATGGTGCATCCTTTGATCTGTGTTTGAAAAATATGGATGTGGTGTTGGAGAGATGTGTTGAGACAAACCTTGTGCTTAATTGGGAGAAGTGTAATTTCATGGTTACCGAAGGTGTAGTCCTTGGTCATAAAATTTCCTCAAAGGGGCTTGAAGTGGATAAAGCTAAAGTTGAAGTAATCGAAAAGCTACCCCCACCAATCAACATCAAGGGAGTGAGAAGCTTTCTTGGCCACGCGGAATTTTATAGAAGATTCATCAAGGATTTTTCAAAGATAGCTAAACCTTTGAGTAACTTACTCAACAAAGGTACGCAATTTAATTTTTATGAGTCGTGTCTAAAAGCTTTTCATGAGTTAAAAGAAAAGTTGATCACCACACCCGTAATCGTTGCACCTAATTGGAAACTTGACTTTGAACTTATGTGTGATGCAAGCGATTATGCGGTTGGTGCTGTTTTGGGTCAAAGAAAACAAAGGTTTTTCATGTTATACATTATGCTAGTAAGGTCTTAAATGAGGCACAAATCAATTATGCAACAACCGAAAAGGAATTACTAGCTATAGTGTATACATTGGAAAAATTTAGAGCTTATTTGATCGATTCAAGAGTTGTAATTTACACTGACCATTCGGCTATCAAGTATTTGTTAACCAAACCGGATTCCAAACAAAGATTAATCCGTTGGATTCTATTGTTACAAGAATTTGACTTGGAAATCCGGGATAAAAAAGGTTCCGAAAATTTGGTAGCGGATCACTTGTCCCGATTGGTCAATGTAGAAGTTACAAAGAAAGAAACGGAAGTTAGGGAAGAATTTCCGGATGAGAAACTTTATGCGATACAAGTGAGGCCTTGGTTTGCTAATTTTGCTAATTTTAAAGCAACCGGGTTAATACCGGAAGACCTCACTAGTAACCAAAAGAAGAAATTCTTGTCGGATGTCAAGCAATATGTTTGGGATGATCCATACTTATTCAAAGTAGGTGTGGACATCATATTGAGATGGTGTGTAACAACCGAAGAGTCCAAAGACATTCTTTGGCATTGTCACAACTCTCTCTACGAAGGACACTATAGCGGTTTGCGGAAAGCCACTAAAGTTCTACAATCGGGATTTTATTGGCCGTCGCTATTCAAAGATGCTCACGAGCATTCAAAAAGTTGTGACCAATGTCAAAGAAGTGGTGGAATAGGTAAACGAGATGAAATGCCCCTAACCAATATGTTAGAAGTTGAGGTCTTTGATTGTTGGGGCATTGATTTTGTTGGCCCGTTTCCCCCATCTTTTTCCAATGAATATATTCTGGTTGCGGTTGACTATGTATCAAAATGGGTGGAAGCGATTGCTTCACCCAAGGCTGATTCCAAAATGGTGATAAATTTTTTGAAGGAAAACATCTTTTCACGTTTTGGTATGCCAAGGGTGTTGGTAAGTGATGGTGGCTCGCATTTTTGAAATGCACCATTAGAAAAAGTTTTGGAACATTATGGTGTCAAGCATAAGGTCACCACCCCTTACCATCCTCAAGCAAATGGTCAAACCGAGGTATCTAACAGAGAAATCAAAAGAATTCTTGAGAAAACAGTTTCAAGTTCAAGAAAAGAGTGGTCCTCAAAACTGGATGAAGCATTGTGGGAATACCGAACTGCATACAAAGCTCCCATCGGATTAATGCCATTCCAAATGGTCTATGGTAAGACTTGTCATCTCCCGGTGGAATTGGAACATAGAGCACTGTGGGCTCTCAAAGTCCTAAACTTCGATCCTAATTTAGCTGGAGAAAAGCGCAAAGATCAACTTCATGAAGTTGAAGAGTTAAGAAACAATGCTTATCATTCAAACAAAAATCTACAAAGACAAAATAAAAGCATATCATGATGGTAAGATCAAGCTGAAGGAATTCCAAGTGGGGCAAATGGTGCTTTTATTCAATTCAAGACTCAAGCTTTTTCCGGGTAAATTGAAGTCAAAATGGTCGGGACCGTTTGTGATCAAAGAAGTAAAAAGTTATGGAGCTATTGTGGTGGAGGATCCTAAAACAAAAGCAAGTTGGACGGTAAATGGGCAGCGATTGAAAATTTACCAAGGTGGCGATTTCAACCGACAAGTGTGCGTCATTTTGCTCATCGAGCCATGAAGCACCGATGCACCGTCGAGCTCGAACGACGTTAAACAAAGCGCTTGTTGGGAGGCAACCCAACGTAGTAAGTATATCTTTCATTCTTAGAGTAATTTTCAGCTTTTGAGAGGCAATACCTCTGCTGGATAAGTTTGTGTTGAAAACTGAAAATCTGCAGCATGTAAATTTTTTTCAAAAATTGTCTCAGTTGGCGCCGCGTCCAGACTTCGCGCCGCGTCCTTAGCAGAAAACAAGGTGCGCGGCGCGTAACTATGTTGGCGTCGCGAAGGAGCAGGCAGAAACTTTTGTTTTCAATTTTCTCATTCAGTACGCGCCGCGTGAGGTGTTGGCGCCGCGAACTGATTGGACAGTAACTTTCCAGGATGATTTTTTATTTCAGTACGCGTCGCGTACCTCGTGTGCGCTACGACCCTTGCGGATTCAGTTTCCCTGTTTTTCTTATTTTGCTTATTTTAGTTAGTTTCTTTTTTTAAAAAAACCACTTTCCCTCTTCTGCCACACACAAAATCAGTTTTACCCTTTCTTCTTATTTCAAGCAAACCCTAATCACTTCCTCTCTAATTTCCTAACCTAAACATAATCTCAATCAAGGTATGAAATTTCAAATCTCCTTTCCCTCTTTGATTTTTAAATTATGAAATTTGAATTGTTAGGATTAGGGATTTCAATTGCATGTGTTAGGAAGTTAGGGATAGAGATTGTTAGAATGATTAAGGAATAGCAATAGGAGAATCTTCTGTCAATATTGGTTGTTAGAGTGAGACTTGAATGGTTGAGATGGCTGTTTGTGAACTTGCTGGTTTTTCTGGGTTTCGCCCAGGACGCGCCGCGAAGGTCTGGCCGCGCAGCGAACCCAGTAATTCCAGCAAGCTAATTTCTCTGTGATACTGATGTTTTGTGTGTTGTTTTGGTTTGGTACGGTTTTTGCAGATGTCTAAGCGCCAGAAATCCACTAGCTCCGGGCCTTTAAGAGGCGTGCGACGGTTCTCAAGTGATGAATGCGAAGAAAGATATGAGGCCCTTGTGCGAAGGACAATTCAAGCCGAGCGACTTATGAATTTCGCTCCTAATGGGAAATATAGCAAGATCGTGCAGCTTATTGAGGATAGGAAGTGGCACAAGTTGTGTGAACCGGAGAGAGAGATTAATTATGACATTGTCTGTGAGTTTTACGCCAATGCCATTCAAGTGGAGGAAGGTAGAGCATATCACTACAAGACGCAAGTGAGAGGCAAGGTCATCATCTTTAATAGAGATGCGTTGAACAACTTTTTGGGGAACCCTCTCACCTTGCGAGAAGGAGAGCGATGTCAATATCGCGAAAAGATGGCAACTCAAGAGTGGGATTTTAATGAAGTTAATGAGCAGTTGTGCCTTCAAGGAAGGAGCTATCTCCTTAATGATCAAGGGCTGCCCAAGCATTGGAAGCGAGAGGATCTCACCTTGGAAGCCCGAGCCGTCTTGGTTCTCCTTTTGAACAACATCCGACCGTGTAGCCATACCACAACTATACCACTGGATGTTGGCTGCCTGCTTTCTTATATCTTGTATGGAAAATTTGTGGATGTAGCTTCCATCATTGCGGGAGAAATGCAGAAAGTAGCTACAAGCGGGACTAAGCATGGTGGAAAGGCCGGCGTTCTCGTATACCCGGGCCTAATTATGGGACTTTGCAAGAAAGCAAATGTGATCATTCCTAATGAGGTCCATTACACCATAACAAGCACTATTAATGATTATTTTATGAACAGGTTTTGTCAGGCACCGTTAGATAAAGCAGAAGGAGCAGGTACTTCATCTTCCCGGCCTAAACCCCGCCGTGCTCCCGCTTTTGACCAAATGGCTTTTGCTAGCTACTGTTGCAAAAACTTTGAGGCTTCGAGGAGATCTCAAGCTTTCCTTTTTGATGCCATGCAACAGCAATTTCAAAATACTTTTTTGGCACCCGAGGATCGCACTTTCCCCACTCAGGCGGAGTATGTGTCTTATGCTAATTGACCTGAGGGCAGGCCAAGTTTTATGGGGGGTGCTGGAAGCAGTGGACAGGCTAGTGGTGCGCAAGTAGATGAAGAGATGGAGGAAGCCATTGGTCTAGTAGGTGGTGGTGATGATGAGGAAAGTTAAAAGACCAGTTGGTAGCAGTAGATTTATTCTAGTTTTCAGTTTTTTATTGTTAATTGTACTCTTGGTGGCTCTAGTTCACCGTTTAAACCTTTTTCGTTAATTGCATATTTGTTTAATTGTGTGTTTTAAAAGTTTATTAGTTGAAGTTATGGAATTTGGGACACCCCACTTTTTCAAAAATTGTTTAATTGTTTGTTCATTAAGTGAAGCTTGAAGTAACAAAGTAACGTTTTCAAGAGAGGAATGCAAGACACTTTGGATGGTGATGATAAGATTGGTACTCGGCATTTCAAGGTACACTTTTACCGATTTCTAGAACTAACATGAATAGTTGATGGTTTGTGCAAATTACATATCATGAATTCCTTGAGATACATGTCCATGTTGAATCAAAGTAGAACTTAACCAAGTGTGAGGTAACTTTCCATTGTGCACTAAATGCGGGATACCAAATTTTATTTCAACTCATTCTTATCATGCCAAATCATGCATTAGTCCATTTTTATGAAAAGTGTGAAAGTGATAGAGGCATTGTTTGTTATTGAGAAAAACCACTTGGCCAAAAAGTTTGAATCAACTAACCTTGTGAGGACTGATCCTTAGTCAACCCCTTTGAGCTTGTTCTAGGATTCATTCAATTGAAAATTGCAAATATCATGTGAATGAATGAATCTTAGAAATTTGTTTTTGTCTCATTCTAAACCTCAACCAATTTGGTTGCAAGTTTGTTTTTCCTAAAGGGAGCATTATTTGTATTAATAATTGTGTTGAAAACTAAAGTTGGGGAGAGAACAAGAGTTGATCAAAAAGAAAAGAAAATAATTGATCCTTATTGAAATAAGAACAAGTGGATATTGTTGGAAACCATGGAGTAAATGAATTGAAAAATCTCAAGAAACGAGCTCCCGGTTGTGTGTTGTTGGAAAACAAGAAAAGAAAAATGGGACCAAAAAGAAAGAGTTATTGAGTTGAATTGGTAGAAATGCTCCCTTAGGATAAGTATTTTTGTTTGATTTCCCTCGATATTACCCTTTCTTTGTAACCCAAACCACATTACAACCCATGAAAGACCTCTTGATTCTCACTTTTCAAATGATTTGGTATTTGTTTTGATGGCCGCATGATTCGAATCGTTGTTGATTTAATTATTCGGATGAGTGAAAGAAAACCTCGTGTTTATTTATTATAAAATGTGTGTAGGTTTGATTCAATTTTGACATGTATCGCCTTGAATTCTTTGGTATGTATTTTGCACCCAACCATTATTTTGTTCATGTTTTGTTCTAGTATTGAGGTAAGTGAATCATGGAAGCCGTATACTTTTGAACCAACCAAGTGTTTTTGATTAATTCTCATTCCTTCTCTTGTTTCATTATACTTTGGATACCTTGGTGAAAAACTTTTGTTTAGGGACAAACAAAATGGTAAGTTGGGGAGAGTTGTTAAGGACCAAATTGTACTAATTTTCATACATTTTTATTGGTCCTTTTAACCAAGTTTTATTTAATTTTTATTCTTTTATTCACACAATTCATAAATATGCAATTATCATTGTTTTTATTTTAGTAGAATAGATATTTCACCTCAATTGTTAGTTTGTAGAATTTTTAGAGAAAAAGTTGTACTTGGATGCATGTGGAGTTGGAAGAAGCAACCAAGTCTAGGCAAGGCAAGATAAGTCAAAGGGAGGCAAGGAAAAGACAAGGGAGCATAAAGCAGCTTAGTTCGCGCTGCGTCCTTCTGTGGCGCCGCGAACTTCATTTGCCTTAGTTCGCGTCGCGTCCTTGGTTGGCGCCGCGAACTGTGCGTAATCAGCATTTCTGTTTTGAAATGATTAGAAGTATCTTTGGGGTCAGCCGTCTTGGGGTGGCGTGAAGGTTTACTTTTAGTCACTTTTTGGGCCAAGAGAATTGGGTGGTTGCATGAAAAAGGTCATGTCATTGGCAATCATGACTTAGGAAGAAAACAAAACAAAGAGAGAGAAAGGAAAGAAAAAAAGATAGTTTTGGGGAGTTGTTCATTTTTCATTAGAAAAGAAATCAGATTTTTATCAAGAGATATATAACTTTGGAGAAGAACTCTCAAGCTTGTTAATGGCAACAATGGTGATGAGGAGCTAATTTCTCAATTTTGTCAAGATTAAGGTAGTAACTATTCCAAATCCATTATGTAATTCTTGTAAATCTTTGTATGTGAACAATTTGAGGTTGAATGTAGAGAAAATCTTGTGTGGTTATTTAAATATTTCAAGTTATATTATTGTTGAAAAAGATAATTTAACTTATGTTTATCAAGCATTTTCTCAAGTAAGATTTGAATTGTAGAAATAGGTTTATTTCTTGCTTTTCCTTATTATCAAATATTAGGGATTGTTAGATTAATATTTTGGATGAAGAAATTATCTAAAGGATTAATTTAATAAATATCACATTATCATTTAGACATAAATGGTATTGAGAGGATATTAGATTAGATTCAAACCCATTGAGTTCACATACTAGTTATAAGAAAATATATGGAAATGGAATAGTGAAACCAAATCTTGACAAATGCTTTTTAATTGATAAAAACTATAATTTTAGTATTTTCATTTTATGTCACAAGTGAATGATAAATTTCCAAACATAAACAAACCATTTTCAATTTGTAAACTTAAAGCAATTTTAACTATAGAACGGCGGTAATATTTCCCAATCTCTGTGGATACGATATAAAAATATTTGCCGGAAATATACTTTTCAACAGCTACGCAGCCAAATACTCTCAATTTGTCGAAATATGGTGGACGTCCCGACTAAAATTCTTCATGTACCTTCATTTTTAACATTGTTGAAGGACATCTATTTATCATATATGTAGTTGTCGAAACATCCTCAGCCCAAAACGCCTTCTTTAATCCAGCACTAGTCAACATGCATCTAACTCTCTCCAAAATAGTTCGATTAAACCTTTCAGCCAAACTATTTTATTGTGGAGTACTTGCATTAGTTATGTGCCTTGCAATCCTAGAGGCAGCACAAAAGTTGTCGAATGCCTCATTGCAAAATTCAAGGCCATTATCGATTCTCAACCTCTTGATCTTTCTGCCAGTTTGATTTTCGACCAGAGTCTTCCAACTTTTGAAATTCTCAAAAGTTTCATCCTTAATCTTCTGAATGAATACCCATAATTTTGTGGAATAGTCATCTACTATAGATAGAAAATACCCTGCTCCTGAATGTGATGGAGACCTTACAGGCCCCCAAAGATCAACATGGATGTAATCAAGGGATCCATGTGTTCTTTGTTTGCATTTGTTGGACTTCACTCTGCTAGATTTTCCAAATATACATGGTTCGCAAAACTTCAGCTTTTTGACTTTGTCTCCACCAAGAAAATTTTGTTTCCCCAATTCGACTAGACCCCTTTCACAGACATGGCCCAATCTCGTGTGCTAGATTTCTGTCTTTGACAAAGGTTTCATGGATACAACATTTGCCGAACCACTTACAACTTCAGCCTTAAGGGTATACAAGCCTTGTCTCTTCACGCCTCTCAAAACTTCCTTCGATCCCTTCATGACTCTTAGAATACTTTTCTCTCCTAGGAAAATATATCCTTTCTTGTAGAATTAAGCAAGAGAGGTCAAATTTCTCTTTAAATCAGGAACATACCTGACTTCAGTCAATAACCTTATTGAATCATCATGGAGCTTAAATCTCACAGATCCAACACCTATAATATTGCAATCTTTGTTGTTTCCCAACAATACAAATCCACCATCTTGATCACATAATTCCTCGAACAAGTTTTTGTTTGGAGTCATGTGCCAAGTGCTGCTCGACGGGTTGCTGCTCGAAACCACAAGAACATCATATGAGTCGAAATCATCTTGAATAATAGTTTCATTGCCATTATCCTTACCTCCATGATCTTTCAGACGTTCAGGGCACACCTTTCTTGTGTGACTCTCCTTCTTACAATGATATCATCGAATACCAGATGTTTCCCCACTGTAAAACTTCTGCTGACTTTTACCTTTATTCTTGCCGTACTTACTATCCTTTCGCAAGAATTTTGCTTTAACAGCCAAACCTTCACCAACCTTCGAAGGTTTATGCTCCTTTCATTCATTCAAGTCCTTCGAATACAAGGTTGATTGAACTCCTTCAAAGGTCAGGGACTTTCTTCCATACAAAAGGGATTCTTTAAAGTGAGCATGTGATCTAGGCAAAGCGCAAAGTAACAATAATGCTTGATGTTCATCATCGATCTTCACATCAATATTTTCAAGATCAAGAACCAGCTTGTTGAACATATCCAACTGCTCAGCCAACACTTTTTCTTCGATCATCTTGAATGAATACAAGGCTTGCTTCAAGTAGAGTCGATTCACCAACGATTTGATCATGTATAAACTTTTAAGTTTTACCCATAACCCTGTCATCATCGTCTCCTTTGATACATGTCAAAGAACCTTATCACCATGGCTCAACAAAATTACGTTGTGGGCTTTCTCTATCATCGCAGTCTTCTCAGCTGTCGTTAATGCTTCGTTCGTGGTTGCTTCTCCCTTCAACGCTTCCAAACAACCCTGCTGAACCAGTAGGGTTTTCATCTTCAAGCGCCATAGACCGAAATCACACTCCAGTGAACTTTTCAATCTCATACTTTGTTGAAGGCATCTTCTCTCCACCCTAACTGCACCAATTTGTTGTGAATCAGATGCCTTTGAAACACAATATAAACTTGTTGCTTAATAATCAAGAAACAAACAAGGGTAGGATATATGAGGAACACGATGAACATATGGATTGATTATTAACTGTTATTCTTTCCTTTATCTTCAAAACAAGATTACAAGTATACAAGAATAACAAATCACCCTCTCATCCTAAATTAGGATTTGTAGTACGCAATGATGAGAGACTAGTATACTATTTATAATAAACCTAACATACTAAACTAATGGACTTTTATCACAAATACCCATTGCAAGCCAACTTAGGGTACAAGCTAACTTAACCAATTGGACATAACAAACAAGCCCAATTCGATGCTAACAATCCTAACATCCTTCGACACTACAAGCTAGAACACACTTCGACTACAACTTGTAACACTTCAACAACAACATGTGAGCAACCTTCGACTGCATGCTAAACTCTGTCGAACCGTTGAACCAAGATACTATCTTCAACCCAATAAAGTTCGATCCAATATCTCACATATATGAAAATATAGATCCGTATTTTTAATCCATGTATTTTTTCCGCATTTTCATGTAAATATGGAGAAATTATGAAGACATATTTAATCATAGAGATCCTAGATATATGATCTTAAAATACATTAATTGAAATACACCGATAGTACAAAAGGATTTTAAACAGTTAATTAATCATAGACGTTGAATGTTGAGAGAAATTTGACTTTTATTTTTATCACTTATAAAGTAATGTAAACGAATGATGATGATAAATTTACTGTTTGACTTTTATTTTATCACTTATAAAGTAATGTAAACGAATGATGATGATAAATTTACTATGCAAAATTTTGTACACTGGCAATGCATAGTAATTAATTTTGTACATTGACGAATGACCTATAGATAGAAAAAACTTACTTATCGCACCTTATATGTTACTCGCGCAAAATATTTTACACAATCAGTAATAAGAAAATCAAAATAAATTTAAACAAAGTCACAAAATCATCCCATGAATTTTTTACGAATTGTAAAATCTGGAATGTACCCTATCATCATGAATAAATAAATAAATAAATAAATAATAAAACACAAATTAACATAAATATTTGTTATCACATACACAAAATATATAACATTACATAGATCTTTGTTAAAATAAAATCTAACACCACATTTCACGATCTAGAGATGGTTGAAGATGTTTCAACATCTTTAGAATATCGCCAATCAATCTCGCCATTGTCACATCCATTTTGATCCAACTCTTCTTTCATATTGATGAAGATTACTTTACTGAACTCTTAAATCTTCATATGTTTTCAACTTAAAGTTGTTGAACTTTAACTTTCATTCGTTATCAATCAAGGGTGAATAATACTGGTCTTAACCACCCTTCGATTGTCTAGGTAGCGCAAGAGATTATCCAATTTGGATTTTAGAACTTTAAGAGATGTGTACTATGTGAACTTTAAATGCAAGAGTAGAACTCATGATGTTGAAGTAAACAAATGCGAGTTGCCAATATTGATACATTTTGTGGTGTTTTCGATTGTTACATCTACATAAGAGGCATATTCATACAAGCTTTAGAAAAATAAGAACCCTACAAAAGTTATATCATATCTTAGGAATCATTTCAGATTTTGAAATTTGGAGTCAAATAAGATAGAATTAATGGTTTGTCTAGATATTGAATTCCAGAGTAGCCCTTTTACGTTTGAAATAATAACAAAACAATAAATATGGTTTTAAAATTCGAAGTCATCCATTACAAAATCTAATGTTAGATATACATTAGAACACATCAAAATGTATCCGATTACAATGTTGAATATAATAATCCAATATTACGTACAAAAAATGTGTCACCACCTAAAATGCATGGTAAGAAAAAACTAAAATGCATTAAAACATGTTTCAAGATCAAAACACATGCCCTGGTTTGCTTCTCTTTCTATTTCACTTAACTTGGCAAACTCTTCCATCATATAGAAAAAATTATTTGGCCAACTTTCAACATCATATATGGAATGAGATGTCCACTCAAGGGATATTTGTGGTATATGACATTCTGATTTCAAATAAACTCGAACAAAATAGTGATTTTGAAATCCACCATATACAGATAATGCGTCCGGTTGGGTTTTGTGGTCTACTTCGAAATCGGAAAAATATTTATCATAAACTATATCTTGTCAATTTGAAATACATCCTATAATATATGCACTTTCTATAAGATGACATATTTTAAGGAAACACGTCCATTTTCCTATCGGTGTTGGTCCGCTAACACAAGGAATAAGATATGTGTGAATTTCATCGAAATGTTCTTTTATCCTGTATAGCATTGTGTATGATTTCTCAAGTGTCTTCAACTTTTTGATAAGATGTTCGTGGACAAGTATATGATTATTCTCCTTGTTACCCAACAAAGTTGAAACAGCGTGATAATCACAATATATTTGTGCATAAAAATTAACAAGTCTTTAGTGTGTATCATTTTTGGTAAATGTTGTGATAGTGATAAAGGTGGTGAAGGCGACAGTTTTTACTTGTTAGTATTATATGTTGAATCAATTATAATAATATAGGGGAAAATGTTGACCAACTTGACGAAATCAACATGAGTCCAAAATATATCTCGACTTATTTTTCGTCGTCATAAACTTTATACCTAGATACATAGTGATCATCATCCAAAAGCTTCAACATTCGTTGCATTTTGGATCATAGACATATTTTCTCCTTTTTGTTAAGGTTCAAACATTGTAGACTTGCCTAATATTTGAGCCACTTTTAGATATTTTCCGTTTCAAAGTTGACAAAATATTTTTGGGTTGAACCATGTTCAATTTCATATCAAAGACAATTTTCTTCTCTTTGGAATTTAGACGACATAGAATGGGGTGACCAGAAAACTTGTGACACATTGAAACATATGGTCGCGTATAGAAAACTCATGTTTATTTATAAATTGTTTTCCAACGGCTACATGGACATCACTTATTTTAACATCCATATATACAGTAGTGTCAGAGACAACATCAAGGATAAAATTAGGGTGCACCATATATATAACCAATCATAATAGAATTGTATGAATTCATTTTTCGGACACTGTATGAACATAAATTAGATGTTAAAATACATATGCAAAGTTTATTTTTCATCTCAAAGAACTAGATGATATAAAGAAAAGAGCGGTGTAATACATGTACATTAAAAAATGCGATGAAGAATATGAAGAGCATGAAGATAGGTATACATGAAATTTTAAATCCAAATTCTTTTTCCCCCTTGAAATTCTGAAGATCATAATTCGGATTACGTTTGAAGAATAAATCCCATACAATTTTTTGAAAAAAAAATGGAATGCATCAGTCATGAGGCGATTTTGTTGTAGTATGAACCTGTTCAAAATTTGGAATATGAAGTATAAGAAGGTCATTTTTGATTTTCCACAGGTCGTGTGATAACTACATGGATTGTAGTGAGCACCACCCAAAAAAAACCTTTAGAATTAGCAAAACAGATATCCCGTAAGACACAGTGCATTACATGTAGAAATCTTACTTGGTTTAGCCAGATATTTATATTTTAGAAACAAAAGGCCCTAAGCCAACAACAAACAAACTAAAACACAAAAAACGATAGGGTGTATGATATGCATGTAAAAAAATTACCATACATACATGTCTCAAGCGCCTGTATAAACACAAAAAATATCTTGCTTGAATTTTAGACTCTAGAACGTGTTTTTAATTTTTTTAACAAAAGATGATTTTCTTTACATTAAGGCATGTGTGATACACCTTGGGTGAAGTCCAGGTAGCTGTAAGGTACAAGGAGCTATTAACGATAAAATATTTGAAGGTTGATGATAATGGTAAACACTTGAGTGTCTCAAGAGAAAAGAGTTAGAGTACAGGGAAGTTCAACTCCAAAAATTTTGATAAGTCAAGGTTAAAGTTCTCCCATTGTCATAAAAATGACTACTTCAAGAAGGATTGTCCCAGTTGGTCGGGGCAATGATGATTTGGTTTAGGTTGCAATTTCCTTAAATGAGGATGGTTATAAAAGTGTTGGAATACTATGTGTGTGTGTGTGTGTGTGTGTATATATATATATATATATATATATATATATATATATATATATATATATATATATATATATATATATATATATATATATATATATATAAAATATGCATACATAGGCATGTCTATAACGCTTCATAGATAAAATGAACTATTTGAAAGTCTTAATGTGAAACATACCTTTAAATAAGCTTTCAAACTAGACCAGACTTTTAAAATGGCCATAACAGACCATAGAAAAGCCTTTAATAGGCTATAGGTCATGCTCAGGCCTTATAAATTTATTGTAGGCTAGACTTTGGCGTTTTAAGGCTTGACTTGGCATATTTCCACCCCTAGGTGTAGTCATTCAACTCGGTGACAATAAGGATTTCAAGGTTCATATTATTTGTACGGTTATATTTAAAATATTTGATAATTGTGAGTTCATTCCATGAGAAATTTTCTCAAAAATATTATTTTCTGCCTCAAAATGTGCATTGATAAAAAAAGAAATATGTGCAACTAGATAGATTGACAGAAAATCCTTGAATGAGTTCTTGGAGATATTTAATAATTATTGTCTACTTGGCTTTAACACCATATATTATTGAACAAATTCTCATCTAGTATTTCTACATAGGCTTGCTACCATGGATAAAAACATATTATATAATGTTAATGAATGAGCACTTGTCAATAAGACCCTAAAAGCAACAAAAGCCATAAGTTAGAATATGTCACTTAACTCTCAGCAATTCACAACTAGAAACAATTAAGTGGTATTGACAAGAAGGGTGAATGAGATTCAAGCTTCTTTTACATCCCACAAAAATCTAGATAAAAAACTTGATGAACTTAATTCATTTTTAAAAAGTTAGCAATATGTGAAGCTCAAACATCGAGGGTTTGTGGTATTTGCACTACTCTTAAACATCCAACAAATCCATGTCCTACCTTGCAAGATGCTCCTTCAAATATTGATTTTACCCATGCGTATGCACTAAACATATACAATTTATAACCTAATAGTTATGACAAGTACACCAACCTTGATCTATCCACTAACATGTACCACCTAAGTTTGAGAAAACATTCAAACCCGAGGTAACTAAATTCATCTACATAAAAATAACTTAGGTAGGAGAAAAACAACCCACTAGTTAGTAGATTTGAACATTTACTAGAGGAACTTATGAAGCAAATGGTTGCCTAAAATATACAATTTCAACAAAGAACAAATATCATCGTTCAAAATTTAGAGACAAATATTGAGTTGGCCACTTTATTTAATCGTATACAAGCTCAAGGATCAAGCTAACTACATGTTAAAATAGTAGTAAATGTAAATGTTTCTAATGCCAGTGTCATTGGTGAGCTTTGGCAAAACTATTGAACCAACATCTGTAGAAATATTTAAAAAATGTTATGACCACTTTGGTTTTAGAACCTATTGATATTAACCAAGAAAAACCTACACCACTTCCTTTCCATAAAAGAACACTTAATACTAACAAAAACGGATGAGATAGACAAGGACAGGTAAGTATTAGATTCATTGAGGAAGGTGGAAGTGAATATCCACTCCTTGAAAAAATTAAGCAGATTTGAAATATGTCCATTTTCTCAAAGGCCTCTCTACATAAGCAATATAAGTTTGAAAGTAAATAAAAGATTCAACATGTGGCACAATGTTTCTTCCCTTATTCAATCCACATATCAAAAGTGCAAATATCCAAGAACATTTTCCAATCCATGCACCATAGGCGATAGTAAATTTATAAATATCACGTTACTAAAAAGACATACTTGATTGAGTCAATATTGGACTATATAGAAGTATACTTGTATATTTTTACTTTTCTTTATTACATGTAAATAGATAAGATTATATCTAGCTAGCTTAGGTGGCATTCCTTCATTGGATTAGTTTTATTGTATAAATAGCAGTAATCCTGCTCCTTTGTACAGTTGAGAAATGATAACAGATTTCCAATTTCTTCTTCATCTTGAATGCTTTCTGTTTCATTCTTCAACACTTTCTATGAGATCTTCCATCTTCAATATGGTATCAGAGCTTAACCAGCTCTGGTAGCCATTGTCTTCCACCTTCTTCTATTCTCCTTTTTTTTCGTGATTATTTGTGTGTCTTTTTCCCTTTCCGATCGCGAATTCTTTCTTCTTGATTTCTCCAATGGCACACCAGAGCTATGCCGATTTCACAACCAATTCTGCAAACCCTTATTACCTTCATCCAAACGAAAATCCAGCACTTGTTCTTGTTGCTCCTCCGCTTAACGATAAGAATTATCATGTTTGGGCGCGGTCGATGCAAATCGCTCTTATCTCCAAGAACAAGGAGAAATTCATTGATGGAACTCTGCTCAAGCCTCCAGTGTCAGATCCTCTTTACGCGCCATGGATTCGATGCAATACCATGGTTCTTGCGTGGATTCAACGATCTATATCCGAATCCATTGCCAAGTCCGTCTTGTGGATCGATAATGCAGCAGGCGTTTGGAAGAACTTGCAGATCAGGTTTTCACATGGCGACATTTTCCGCATTTCCGATATTCAAGAAGATCTCTACAAATTTCGTCAAGGTACTCTCGATGTTTCTAACTATTTCACTCAATTGAAGGTTATGTGGGATGAGTTAGAAAATTATCGTCCTATTCCGTACTGTTCTTGTGCTATTTCGTGTTCATGTGGTGTCGTTGCATCGATTAAGAGATACAGAGAACAAGATTACGTTATACGATTCCTAAAGGGATTGAATGAAAATTTGCTCATTCAAAGTCACAAATCATGATGATGAATCCTCTCCCTGATATCAACCATGCGTTTTCTCTTGTTATTCAACAAGAAAGAGAGATGAACACTTCCATCTCTATGGAGATTACATCTGCCAGCACCAATGAGGAAACAGCTGCTCTACAGGTGCAAACTCATGAGGGTCATGCTAATGCAAGGCAAAGTTTCAATCACTCCAGAAATAAGAATCAGGGATACAACAATTCACGGGGTCACGGCAGGGTCTGTACTCACTGCAACAGGACAAATCATACAATCGAAACTTGCTTTTTGAAGCATGGATTTCCACCAGGTTTTAAAGGCAAAGGCAAGGTTCAGGTAGCTGCATCGGTTAACAATACTTCAGAAGCCTCTCCTAAGGATTCAACTTCTTCTGTTTTTGGTTTTACTCAGGACCAGTACAACATCATCTTGGCTTTGCTCCAACAGTCGAAGCCCAATACCACAGTTAACTCAGTTTCCACCTCACCCTTTGTTATGAATTCTCATGCCTCAAATGTCAATGGTAAGAATCCTTATCTCTGGATTCTAGATACTGGTGCCACTGATCATTTTTCTTTTAATCTTGCATCTTTTGTTGAATATAAACATATAGTGCCTATTCCTGTTAGCTTACCTGATGGCTCACAAGTTGTAGCCTCCATTTCTGGTACAGTTGCCATTTCCCCTTCCTTAACCTTGCAAAATGTTCTCTATATCCCTAGCTTTCATGTCAACCTCATCTCTATTGCCAAATTAGTTGATAGCAATAATTGTTTTGTACAATTTAATGCTAATACTTGTCATATCATGCAGAATCATTCCAAGGAAATGATTGGTATAGCTAACTTGGACAGAGGACTCTGTGTTCTTGATTCCACAACTCACAAGTCTTCAAACTCTTCTGTTGCTTACACTTCCTGCAACTTATGGCATTTACGCCTAGGTCATATATCCAATATAGGATTACAATCTATAGCAAAAGTTTTTCCTTTAATTTCTTGTAATGAAGAGATTGTTCCTTGTGATTCTTGTCACTATGCTAAACAAAGAAAGTTGCCTTTTCCTGATAGTATTACCAATTCTTGTGTTCCTTTTAATATTCTTCATGTTGACTTGTGGGGACCATATTCTACTATTTCCACCTTAGGACATAGATATTTCTTAACCCTTGTGGATGATTTCAGTAGGCACACTTGGGTTATCTTCCTTAAAACTAAGGATCAAACTAAAACTAGTCTTATCCAATTTATTGCTTACATAGAAAACCAGTTCAATACCACACTCAAATGTCTGAGATCCGACAATGGGACTGAATTCAATACCTTGTCAAATTATCTCTTATCAAAGGGCATAATTCACCAAAAGACTTGTGTTGAAACTCCTCAACAAAATGGGGTGGTTGAAAGGAAACACCAGCACATTCTTAATGTGGCTAGGTCCTTATTTTTCCATTCCAAGGTTCCCCTTAATATGTGGAACTTTTGCATACAACATGTAGTCCACATTATCAATAGATTACCTACACCATTACTCAAATCTAAGAGTCCCTATGAACTTTTATTCAACCAACCCCCTTCCCTAGTTCATTTAAAAGTCTTTGGCTGCTTGTGTTTTGCTACTTCATTGCAAGCTCATAGAACAAAATTTGATTCTAGAGCAAGAAAGGCAATATTTGTAGGTTACAGAGAAGGAACCAAGGGATATATTCTATATGATATCCACAACCATTCTTTTTTTGTCTCAAGAAATGTGGTGTTCTATGAAAATCACTTTCCCTTTAAACATCAAGTCGTGCTTCCTGAATCTGTCCCTTCCCAGCCTGTTCTCTCTAGCATCCCACATGTACAAAATCTTGGTGATCCTCCACCTGTTATACAGATAGACCAACCTAGCACTACTGACTTGTCTTTATCTCCTGATGTGTCTACATCAACAAATGACACTGCTAGTTGTCCTTTTAATATTAACTTTCTCAATCCTGGCCCCACTCCTCCCATCTCACCTGACTTGACAGTGCATAGTTCACATCATCCCACCACTATTGCTCCTTCCCATAATCCTGATGTTATCTCTGTTTCTGAGCATGATAGACCCCATGACTCTATTTCTGTACCTAGGACAGATTCTGAACCTATGCCAAACCATACCACTCCTTTACCCGATGAACCAGTCCCTACACTTCAGCCATCTGCAGATAATAATAGTCTTCCCCAGACTTCTGCAAAAACTATAACTTTACCTTCAAGACAGTCATCTCGCGCCTCTCACCCCCCTCAATACTTAAAAGACTACCATTGTTACTCTTCTACTTCTCATTCTTCTCACCAAGTCAAATATCCACTATCTTCTGTCCTTACATATGATAATTGTTGTTCCTCATATAAACTTTTTTGCCTGTCTGTTTCTTCTAATTCTGAGCCAAAAACTTTCACACAAGCCATTAAAAATGACTGTTGGAAACAAGCTATGGATGCTGAGCTACTAGCTCTTGCAGAAAATCAAACATGGGATGTTGTTGACCTTCCACCAGGAAAGGTTCCCATTGGCTGCAGGTGGGTGTACAAGATTAAATACAAGTCAGATGGTTCTATTGAGAGATATAAAGCTAGGCTGGTAGCTAAGGGATACACTCAAATGGAGGGGATTGATTACTTTGATACCTTTTCTCCTGTGGCAAAAATAACAACAGTGAGGGTTCTATTATCCATTGCTGCTATAAAAGGCTGGCATCTAGCACAATTGGATGTTAACAATGCTTTCCTTCATGGTGATTTACATGAAGAAGTTTATATGACAATGCCTCCTGGTCTCACCACATCCAATACCTCTCAGGTTTGCAAACTTCAGAAATCTTTGTATGGTCTAAAGCAGGCAAGCCGGCAATGGTATTCTAAACTCTCTACTTTTTTGATTTCCTTGGGTTACTCTCAATCTCAAGCTGATCATTCCTTATATGTCAAAACTAACAAAGACATGTTCACTGCCATCCTTGTCTATGTAGATGACTTGATTATAGCTGGTAATTCTGTTCACGAAATTCAGTTGGTTAAAAATATTCTTGATGAGAAGTTCAAGATTAAAGACCTTGGCCAACTCAGGTTCTTTTTGGGGTTTGAAATTGCCAGATCTACTAAAGGAATTTTTATGAATCAAAGGAAGTATGCTCTTGAATTGCTGGAAGACACAGGTCTCCTTGCAGCAAAACCTTCTTCCGTTCCCTTTGATCCAAATCTCAAGTTATCTTCCACTGATGGTGAACCATTAGCTGATCCTACTTCGTACAGAAGATTAATAGGCAGACTGATCTATCTGACAAACACAAGACCTGACATCTCCTTTGCTGTGCAGCACTTAAGTCAATATGTCTCTAATCCCCTTGCACCACATTATCAGGCTGCTACGAAGGTCCTCAGGTACCTAAAATCTTCTCCAGCCAAAGGTATCCTCTTTTCAGCTTCAAGTAACTTGAAACTTTATGCTTTCGCTGACTCTGATTGGGCACGATGTCCTACCACAAGGAAATCCATCACAGGTTTTTGTGTTGTTCTTGGTGCATCCCTCATTAGCTGGAAATCAAAGAAACAAAACACGGTTTCTCGATCTTCCACTGAAGCCGAATATCGAGCTTTAGCATCTCTCACCTGTGAGCTGCAATGGTTACAATACCTCTTTAATGATTTTCAGATTAGTTTTGATCAGCCAGCAGCTGTATACTGTGATAGCAAGTCAGCGATCTATCTTGCCCATAATCCTGCTTTTCACGAAAGAAGCAAACATATTGAGCTGGATTGTCACGTGGTTCGTGAGAAAATTGTTTCTAAACTCATTCATCTGCTTCCAGTTTCCACCAAGGCCCAGCTAGCTGATGCCTTCACAAAACCTCTACATTCTCCATCATTTTCATCTATTTTCACCAAGTTGGGACTTTCCAGTTTGCATAGTCCAACTTGAGGGGGCATATTGAAGTATATTTTTACTTTTCTTTATTACATGTAAATAGATAATATTATATCTAGCTAGCTTAGGTGGCATTCCTTCATTTGATTAGTTTTATTGTATAAATAGCAGTAATCCTGCTCCTTTGTACAGTTGAGAAATGATAACAGATTTCCAATTTCTTCTTCATCTTGAATGCTTTTTGTTTCATTCTTCAACACTTTCTATGAGATCTTCCATCTTCAATAGTCAATGATGTAAGTTCATAGTGCAATCTAAGAGGGGGTGAATTACACTTACTAGATTTTTCTTGTATATTTTGCAAGTTTCTTTTACTTTTCTTTTATAGAAACAAGTAATATATTGCACTTTATTTAGAATGATATTATCCAGAAAATTAAAATGCAGAAAAGTAAATGAAACGAGAAATTATATTAGTTTCCATTATCAATCAAGAGTACATATAGTCTATTTTCACCTTGAAAATTTTCTACTATGTTAGATCTTTGTACAAACCTCTCACCAAGACATATTCTACAACCTTCTAACATAACAAAGAAGCACATCACTTAATTTCACAAGCACCAAACCAATGGTGGAACTTGAATCAACTCAATCCAAAGGATCTTTTCACAAAATAGAAAGTACACCACTTCTAATTTACAAACACATTTTTCACACTATGATGAAAAAAAATACACACTTGTATATAAATGAATAAAGTTGTTTCTTGAATTGAATTCCAAGATAAACATTATATTCTCTTTCAGTGTAATAATATATATATATATATATATATATATATATATATATATATATATATATATATATATATATATATATATATATATATATATATATATAGAAGAGTTACACCATGAGTTACACCGTTAACGTCACTGGATTAATATTTTTAAAATCAACCGTTGGATTGAAATATATCATCATATAGATCATACCTATAAACTTTGAGATTAATCTATAATGATTTACTATACGATCAAGATATCCAAAAGTTAACGTCAAAATGGACTTCATATAACGTTAATTTTGATGTAGTTCAATGACATAGTAAATCATTATAGATTAATCTCAAACGTTATAGGTATGATCTATATGATGGTATGTTTCAATCCAACGGTTGATTTTAAAAAATATTAATCCTATGTGACGTTTTTGAGTGAGTGTAACTCATGGTGTAACTCTCCGGGTGTAATTTGATCTCTCCTCTCTCTCTCTCTCTCTCTATATATATATATATATATATATATATATATATATATATATATATATTAAGAACTGATATATTTATGAGAAATGAGAACTATACATATTAACCGTTAGATTTAACTAACGATTGAGATTTAATAATGGAACCTTTCTACAACCTTTTAGAATAAACTTGATCGTTCTCTAGGTATCAGATCCATATTCAGGGAACAATTTCTTTTAAAATTACACATTGTCGAGATTCTATGTAATTGATTTGATTTCTAAAACTAGATTTGCAATGAATTTATTCAAATCTCATGATTTTTTCTTAACTTTATCGTCAAACATCGATGAATCATTGAGCACCAGAGTTGAATTAATCGTGAATTGAGATTTAGGTGGCAATGGATTTGATTTGTGGTGTAGCTATCAAGATGCAATCAAAGATATGAAGAACAAGTAGTTTCTTATAAATATTTGTTTAACGTAATCACTTTTAAAGATGATGAATGACATGTTAAGCACTAGAGGTAGGGGTAAATTAATTTTCATATAGAAAAAAAATGTTTTCAGTAGGCGAATGTTAATGTGCACCTTAATTAAAAAATTTAAATCTTAATCATTAGTTAAATCTAACGGTTTATATTTATAGTTCTCATTTCTCATAAAGATATCAGTTCTTATAGAATGTAGTGTGTGTGTGGGGGTGGATGGATGAGTGTTTGTGTGTATGTGTGTATGGGAGCAGTGCGTATGTTGTGCTGCACGATTTATATCAAAATTACTACAATATATGAAATTAGAGAACAAAATATCTTAACTTTGAAATTGTTAAGATAATTTATATTTTAAAATTTGAGGACTAGGTAAATTCCCTGAAATTAAATAAATATAGTCAAATGAAATATTATACTATAATTATAGAGTTATTAATATACCACATTTGCAATGTCAGTGGTGAACAAATTCCAACTTTTAATACATATTGTCACAGTAAACAATATTAATGTTAGTGGATAAAAAACTTGTGAGAGTTTAAAAGAGAATAAATAAATTTATTAGACATGAGTGCAAATTAAAAAAATTCAAAGGATTCAAAAGACAACAAAACAAATTTATTATGCGTAATTTGAAAATTTAAGGGGGTGCAGTTGCATCCCAGACATAGATTATTGAAAAATTAATCTCGTTATTAATTTGATGCAATATTTTTGAAAAGTTTCATGATTATTAGCAATGATTTAGAATCATAGTGGGTTATATTTTTCAAAATAACAAAAAATTGTGCCAATGTCGGTTTTTATGAACCATTGTCTTATTTTAAAAAAACTGTGCAAATAATGACTGTATCAAATCTTATCATCAAATCTTACTTTGATTGATTCTTCCACAATCAGAGTTTTTGTGTTGTACACTCTATAGCCTTTTGAGTGTTCAGAGTATCCAAGCAGAATACACTTTTGTGCTTTAGAATCAAACTTGTTCAGATGTTCTTTAGTGTTAAGAATATAGCAAGTGCATCCAAATGGATTAAAATAAAAAAATGTTGGGCTTTCTGTCCTTCCACAGTTCATTGGGAGTCTTTTCAAGAATAGGTCTTATAGAAACTCTATTATGAATATAACATGTTGTGTTCACAGCTTCTGCCCAGAAATGTTTAGCCATATTGGTTTCATTGATCATAGTTCTGGCCATTTCTTGTAAATTTCTATTCTTTCGTTCTACAACTCCATTTTGTTGGGGAGTTTTAGGACAAGAGAAATCATGGGAAATTCCATTTTCTTTAAAATATTTTTCAAAAAATTGATTTTCAAATTCACCACCATGATCACTTCTAACCTTTATAATTCTAAACTCTTTTTCATTCTGGATTTGGTTACAGAAGTCAAAGAACACAGAATGTGACTCATCCTTGTGTTTTAAGAACTTTACCCATGTCCATCTACTGTAGTCATCTACAACGACCAATTCATACTTCTTGCCACTAATGGATGCAGTTGTCACTGGTCCAAATAGATCAATATGCAGAAGTTCTAATGGCCTAGAGGAAGAAACAACATTTTTAGATTTAAAAGATGGTTTTGAAGATTTTCCCTGATGACAGGCTTCACACAGAACTTCTGAGTTGAACTTCAAATTTGGAAGTCCTCTGACCAGATTGAGTTTGTTAATTTGAGAAATTTTCCTCATGCTAACATGTCCCAATCTTCTGTGCCAGACTCATTGTTCATCATTTACTAACATAAGACATTTTACATTTTGTGATTTTAAATCAGAAAGATTAATTTTGTAAATGTTGTTCTTTCTCTTTCTAGAAAAGAGGATTGACCCATCCTTTTGACTTACAGCTCTACATGACTTTTGATTAAAAATAATGTCATAACCATTGTCACTTAATTGACTTGTGGACAATAAATTATGTGCTAATTCTTCAACTAATAGAACAATAGAGATAGAGGGAAGGTTACCATTTCTTATAGTTCCAAAACCAATGATTCTTCACTTCTGGTTACCTCCAAATTTTACTTCACCTCCAGGTTTAAGTTCCAGACTTTGGAACATAGACCTTCTTCCTGTCATATGTCGCGAGCATCCAGAGTCCAGGTATCAAGATTGGTGTTTCAACTGCACTGTTAAGGACATCTGCAACATAGATTATTTTTTCTTTATGTACCCATATCTTTATGGGTCCTTTCTGGTTAGAGTTTCTAAGGTCCTGTTTGAACCTTGGTTTAACATAAAATCTTTTAGAATGGGATGTGTATTTAATATCATGTGTGTGACCATAACTGAGCTGTTTGTAAAGTGGTTTGTATGTGATATTTATTTTGTCAACATATTTGGGTTGATATGTTTCTTTCCCTTTGGGGGTTTCATATCTTATTCCCTGCCTGTTGTTCCTACTAACTCCATATATCATTGAAGCCATCTTGCTTCTATCTATGCTATTAGTCAGAAACTTTTGAAAGCTATAGTCATATTCTTTAATAATATATTTTGAACATGAAGCATTATCTGAACTAGGAATTTCTTGAACTTTTTGAAAATCATTTTTAAGTTTAATGTTATTTTCCTTAAGTTCAGCATTTTCTGCTTTGAGTTGTTCAATCTCAGATACAAGACTCTTTTTAAGTTTCTTGTATTTAATCTTGAGATGACTATTATTTTCCAAAAGTTCTGATAGACTGTCTACCAGTTCAACACGGGAGAATTCAGAAAACACCTCATCAGGTTCTGATTCAGAGCTTGAGTCATCTTCTATTGTGGACATGAAGGCTAGATTGGCTTGCTCGTCTTCTGAGTCAGATTCAGCTTCAGAAGATTATGAGTCGTCCCATGTGGCCATCATTCCTTTCTTCTTCTCAAATATTTTCTTTGGCTTTTCTCTCTATAGCTTGGGACATTCGCTTCTGAAGTGTCCAGGTTCTTTGCATTCATAACATGTGATGCTTCTTTTACTGAACTTCTTGTGTCCAGAAGATTCTCCTCTATCTTCAGATCTTCTGTGGTTTCTAAACTTCTTTTTCATGTGCTTCCACATTTGATTTATTCTTCTGGAAAGCATGGATAGTTCATCTTTTGACTCTGAATCTTCAGATCTTCCATCTTCACCCTGAAAAGCATTAACATTATATTTTTCTGTAGATTTCAAAGAAACTGACTTACCTTTCTTTTGAGGATCAAACTCATCATGCTCTATTTCATGACTTCTCAGAGCGTTGATGAGTTCTTCTAAGGATATAACATTCAGATCTTTTGAAACTTTGAAGGCTGTCACCATAGGTGCCCATCTTCTAGGTAAGCTTCTGATAATTTTCTTTACATGATCAGCCTTGGTATATACTTTATCTAGCACTCTTAGACCAGCAGTTAAGGTTTGAAACCTTGAGAATATTACCTCAATAGATTCATTTTCCTCCATCTTGAATGCCTCATACTTCTGGATAAGCGCTAGAGCTTTAGTCTCCTTGACTTGAACATTTCCTTCATGTGACATTTTGAGTGACTCAAAGATATCATGTGATGTGTCTCTGTTGGTAATTTTTTCATATTCTATTTTTGAGATGGCACTCGACAGAATATTTTTGGCTTTGTGATGATTCTTGAATTTTGTTTTCTGTGTTTTGTCCATTGTTTTTCTTTCTATCTTGTTTCCATCTTCATCTACTGGGTGTTTGTAGCCATCCAAAACCATATCCCAAAGATCAGGATCATAGCCTGAAATAAAGCCTTCCAATCTATCCTTCCAGTATTCAAAATCATCTCCATCAAACATAGGAGGCTTAGTGTTGTTGTTGTGATCTATTGCCATTTGTGTTTTCCTTCTGGATCTTTATCTGACATTGTTAAGTGTTTGCACCTAGAACCAAGAGCTCTGATGCCAATTGAAGGCTTAGAAAACACTTAGAAGGGGGTTGAATAAGTTTTTTTCCTTTTTAAATATTTATTTTTCTTAACAACAATACTAAACACACAAGGATTTTTATCCTGGTTCGTTTAAAACTCAAACTACTCCAGTCCACCCATCAAGGTGATTTCGCCTCTCTCAAGGAGGACTTAATCCACTATAATCAAAAGATTACTAGTCCTAGCCCTCTTGAGAAATCTGACCCAACTGATCTCTCAAGGAACAATTTCAAAAGAACTTCTAGACAATGTGTTTACAATTGCTTCTAAAAAGCTTTATCACTTAAAGTGATTTTTACACAAATTATTTAGCTCAAGAACTTAGAAATAAGACTTTACAAGATGATGATTTCAATCTGGCAGCGTGAGTTCTCTATGAATAATTGTTGTATTCTTCTTTGAATTTGAACATTATATATAGAGCTTCTAAGAATCTTCCAGTTGCATGGTTAGCGTGTCTTGGATATAGGAAAGAGTAATTAAGAGTGCTTAGCTTCACGTTTTTTGCTTAACCAATGAGCATATAATATTGTGCCACTCAAGTACTTCAGCCGTCTTAGCTTAGTAGGGTAACGTTACTGTAGCAGGTTTTTGTCTTAGAAGATGACGTACACATAGATCATAATCTTCTATAAGCCTTGTTAAAACATCTTCTAGTCAGAACATTCTTTTGGTGCTTATATCAGAGGTTTGCGCTTGTATGCTTCTATCAAAATTTGCTTCTAGCGTGCGTGACCAGATGTTCTACTCTCATTAGAACTTCTAATACTTCTTTTACTCAGCATAATTTTGATGTCTCTATATTATTCAATGCTTGATTCAAAACATCATCTGAAATGAAAACAATATTCTTCAGAGTATCATATCTATTATACAAAATTTATTCCACTTGTTATCATCAAAACTCTAAGATATGACTAGAACCAAACTATGTTCTAACAGAAACCACTTGTTATCATCAAAACTCTAAGATATGACTAGAACCAAACTATGTTCTAACAGAAAATACGTACCTCACATTCAAAATTTGAAACGCAAGGAAACCAGAACAAGAACATGTGAGTGTCAGTTTCGGTTGCGTGGTTATCTCATGCCCAACAATAATTATGTTTGTAGGCACCGACTAGGTGATGATGGGGAAACTACTAGAGACATTTGTTGGACTCATCCTGATTCCATTAAATTGTTCAACACGTTTCCTACCGTGCTCATAATAGATTCGACGTACAAAACCAACAAGTACAGGCTTACGTTGTTGGAAATTCTTGGTGTTACATCGACCGAGAAGACGTACTCAGTTGAAAAATACTCTTTTTTTAGCTCTTTCAAGTAGTATAGGTAGCATTGTAATGTTAACTTCATTTTGATAATGTATAATGATGTGGAAATATACTCTTTTTTGTAATTTGACCACTTGAAAAAAAAATTGAAATATACTCTTTTTTGTGATTTAGTCACTGTCTTCTATTCTGGTTCATTTCTGGTTTTTCAAACCCAGGAAATTTACCGGAAATTAAATTCCAATTTTGGTCTTAAGTAGGAAACCATAATTTAACTTTCGATTTTTCCACTGACACATAGATATAATTTCTATGGTCCATGTTTACACCGTTCTACTATAAAAATACCCATCCTCTTATATTTTTTCCTACAACAACACAAAGATTCAGAAATAGAGATGAAATTGAACATCGAATGAGTTGTTGGAATTGTCCATTTTCCCGGCGACAAACCGTCTTGCGAATTCAAGATCACGGTATACACCTCAATTGAAGAGGTGCGTGAAAATTTGCAGGAACTTGTTCCTTACGGCGATAGTCGAAAGGTAGAGAAGATCGAGTACCGCTCGCCATCACTCGACAATGAAGGCAATATGCAGTTCATGAACTGTGAACTGAAGAACGACGACGATTTACGGGCTATGTGGTCGACTTATCAAAGTTTTCAAGAGAAAGTTACAACCGAGCTAGATGCAACTTTATCAAGAACCGTTGATGACATTATGAGGATGCTGCAACGTCCTCCAGGATATTGATTTATAATGTTCGATGTATGTTTAACTTTCGGTTTGTATTTGCTACGTTTATGTATCTCTATGATAGACAATGAAATGAAATCTTCTGAATTCCTGTTATGAACGAAACCGAAAATATAATTATGGTAAAGTACCGGAAATTAACTTTTGATTTGTGACAAAATTTATCAGATGATGGTACGCCCTAGAAATATATTTTTAATTTTCAAAAACAAAATGAAAATTTTATAGAAATAGATAAAAATGTCATGTAGTGGGTTAAGAAATCCAATTAAATTATGTGCAACTTACGTTTTGTAAAGTTAAGTCAAATAGAAACATGTATAAATAAAACTCCAAAATATGGAACCGTGTGAATGAAGATATGACATACGATGAATACACTACAGCTGCATTAAAGAGTACTAGAGTTGGCAATCTATCACTATATACCATTATGCACCGGCCGCGCCAAACACTCTCCCACCCTTTTAGCTAAAACAAATCTTGACGTGATTCATCATCTAATACCACGTGTAACCTTTTCATTCGCCAAACTTTTTCATCCTTTTTGCATTCTTAAGCTTCATCTTTCTTCCCTCTTTTCCCCTGTTTCATCACTACTCAATAATTTCACATCTCTTCCTCACATCTAATTCTACCATATTCCTCAGCCATGGGAGAAAAGGAAAAGGTTAACCTACCAAATTTTATCTCATTCATTCATTTATTCATTTTTTTTATTAATTGTTTTGATTGATTCTTCTCAATTTGATTCAGGTAACAACAATAATGAAACTCAAAGTTGATCTTCAGTGCAAAAAATGCTACAAAAAAGTCAAGAAAGTTCTCTGCAAATTCCCACGTTAGTCTAATCTCTCATCACTTTGCTTAATTTTTAAGCATAGATTAACGAATTAATTAATTATATTATTATTATTATTATTGATGTTTTGTTTGGTTTGGTGTTTGATATATTTGTGAACAAGAAATTCGAGACACGGTGTACGATGAGAAGAACAACATGGTAACAATCAAAGTGGTTTGTTGTAGTCCTGAGAAGGTGAGAGACCAGATTTGTTGCAAAGGTTGTGGTGTCATCAAAAGCATAGAAATTCTCGAACCTCCTCCACCTCCCAAACCCAAACCCAAAGAACAAGAAAAACCCAAGGAGCCTGTCAAGCCCAAAGAGCCTGAAAAGCCCAAGGAGCCGGAAAAACCCAAACAACCAGAGAAGCCGAAAGAGCCTGAAAAACCTAAGGAGCCTGAGAAGCCTAAAGAATTGCCTCCGCCGCCGGCGCCGAAGCCCGAACCACCAAAAGAGACTGAAAAACCAAAAGAAAAACCACCCCCACCACCATCGCAGCCGGAGTACATACCGGGACCGCCGCCTTCGATTCCGGTATGTCCTCCGCAGATGGTAGTTCCAATTGGGGTATGTTGTGGATCATGCTATGAAGGTAGGGAAGGTGGGCCATGCTTTCAGGGATACGGTGGTGGGCCACCACAAGGAAGTTGTTACGATGGGTATTACGGGAGACCGATTTATGACAGTTACGGTGGGGGCAGACCTTGTTACGTGAGTCGTTGTGATGAGTATTTGTGTGAAGAAAATGCATCTGGTTGCACAATTATGTGATGATCTCTCATTTTCCAAATGTGTCACTAGTGGCCAATTCGTTTGGTTATTCATGCAATGCAACCGTCACTACAACACCTAATATTTGTCATAGGTGGTTCATTTTTCATCATCAAAATCATGGACTAGTTTTTCTTTTCTTGGGAAATTAGTAGTACACCTTAATAAAGCGATTTGGCAGAAAGCAAATCGTATACTATGGAGTTGGAGAGAATTATATATATGAAATACATAAAAGGTATTATATATAACGCGATTAAATAAGATTTTGATCCTATAAATATTGTAGATTTTATTTTTAGTTTTTCTCTATTTTTAGACAACAGTTTTTAGAAAAAAGAAACTCCTGTCAAATCAATTAAAATCGTTGTAAAAATTCAGAAGGGATTAAAATGAACCTGTAATATTTAGAGACTAAATACTTATTTAATCCAGTATAATGTAACACATACATTAATATTGATTGAAAAATGGGTTTATTTGAGTTACTAAAATGAATGATTTATATGGATGATTTATGTTCAAATATAAATTAATTTAAATAAAAATTGTAAACCAATAAAAAATATTATAAGCAATCAAATAGTTTTGGATGTGATTGAGGATGAACATAGTTTATATCGAATTGAATTTTAAATTAATTTTTCAAAACTAATTCAATTTAAATCGAACCGTATTTATATATTTTAAGATTAATTTATATTTATTAGTATGATATATTATATTAATTTTATTATTTGTTGGTATTTAATTTATTTTAATATTATTTATTAGTTTAATTAATTTTATTTGTTTCAAATATAATAGATTGTTTATAATTTTAATATTGCTAAAAAATTATAATTTGTAATTTGAATATTCAAAAACAAATTTAATTATAATTATATGAAATTAAATCAAAATTGAATTTTTTAATTAATTATTCAAAGTTAAATTTAACCGCAAATATTTTTAAAATTAGATGACTTTTTTTCAAATAATTATAATAATTTAGTTGATAGTTGTGCAATTGTAAAAATTTCTAAATGAAAATCTTTTCACTAACTAAACCAAAATAGAGATCAGATTATCTTATTTTTTAAATAAATAACAATTACTATAGTTTTACAAAAAAAAAATGTTATATTTTTAAATTTAGTAACATTAATTAAAAATTTATACTCAAAAATTATAAAAATGGTGACGATTATTTCTTTGGAGAATTCAATGGATGGGACCTTGTAAAAGGTTTGTTGAATATGTTTAAATATTTTGTTGAAAAAATAGAATTTTGTGACCACACCTCCCCAATCTCCCCACTAATTAATTAATTAAAAACTTATTATACTGTTTAATTAGATGAGTATTATGACAAATTGATAGTGACAACCATATGGGATTAGTTGCTTCTACAAAGTTCCTTTCTAATCAACTATCTTTACTTATAAAAAGCAATATACTATACAACTTAGATTTAGGTCATTTAAAGGAGGAAATATTTAAAACTTTCTCTCATAATCTGCAGTTACTTTGAACACAAGTTACTGCATTTCTTTCTTCTTTCTTATTCTTTTAATGTCATATTTAAAACATTTTCTCACTTTTTATCCTTCATCTTTTTCAAGATTCATACCCAAATATATCACTAGTATTTATTAAGATGTTTTTAAGATTTAAATTAATACTTCTAGAATACGTATTGTGAGTATTTGCAGAATAAAAGTATGAAATACGTATCTAACATAAGTCCTTATCTTTTTTTTTTTTTCTATGAGAGTGGGAATTTTTTGTAAGGAAGCAGACATGTAGATGATGTTATAGCATATTGTCCTAAAAATAATAAAAGCAAGAATAAGCTTTGTTGGTTATTGATGAATGACCTCAGTAGATAGTGACAATTTGACAACCATGATCCTTTTCTTTATTTACCAATAGCGAAAGCCTTTTCCAACCTTATTCGATCCATGAATCAACTAATTAAATAGAATATCGAAATTCTATTTTAGGTCAGTACCTATCATATATACATATATATATATATATATATATATATATATATATATATATATATATATATATATATATATATATATATATATATATATATATATATATATATATATATATATATATATATATAAGAGTAAGAATATGCGTATTCTAGGAGAATTGAATTTAGTAGAATTGATTTTAATAGAATTGAGTTTATCATAATTGATTTAAGTTTGAATATATTTACATAAAAGTGAGTTGAACAATAACTCGTAATGTAGAAATCATCCAGAATCAATTCTAGAGGCAAAAGTTATAAATTCTAGTTTCAAGTAGAATCAATTCTACTTTAACGGAACCAAACATGTTAAAATCATTAGAGAATTAATTCTACACTCTAAAAGTGCTTTTACCCTTTGTAGAATTGAAACCAAACATACACTAAATTGATTTAAGCCGAATTTTGATTAAATAAATTGAATTTATTTTTAAAATTTTGTACTAAGGCTTCAGGGGATTTGAGTGTGGAGGAGTCTAGGAGGCTTGATTCTAAAAAGATGTGGGGTGTCATACTCATTAGAGAAAGTTTATTAAGACATCTTATTGTCGTTATATTTTGGAAGGAGATGGCAATTTAGTTTTTTTCATAATTTCATGAGAGGAAGCTTTCGTAAGAATGTTATTTTGGGTGTCAATTTGGGGATGGTAGGAGGCTTGTGGACGTGAATGTTATTAAGAGGAGGTTAAGAATAATTTGTTGAAGAGGTTTTTCAAACCTATTTTTAATAGATCGGTCTTGGATGGGTGTTCTTCAATTCTCCGTAGAAGGAGGATATGTCTTTTCTCGAAGAAGGAGTGTTTAGTGGTGAAGGTGGACTTTGATTAGGCTTATGATTGTGTGCCACGGGATTGCTTGCGTTATATTCTTTCTAGAATGAGTTTTATGTTAAGTGGTTGTCTTGGATGTAAGCGACAATTTTTTCTAGCTCTTTGTCGATTTGGTTAATGGTAATCCTACAAGTGATTTCTTGGCATCTATAGGGCTTAGGCAAGGGGATCATTTATCTCTTTTTTTATTCTTGTTAGTGGCGGAGGGTTTGACGAGTGTGATGAGGAATATATGTGCACTAGAGAGTTTTAAAGGTGCATTAAAGTTATTTTTCGAGGTTTTAAGGTGGCTTCTGGATTATGTATCAACTTAAGTAAGAGTAGAATCTTTGGTTTGAATTTGAAGAAGTATTTTTTTAATGCCAATTTGGGTTTTTTGACTTGCGAAGTCGTGAAATTTCCTTTTCTTTTTCTTGGTATTCTGGTGGGGGCCATGTTAGATTTTGTTCATAAACCTTATAATTTCTATCAATATTGAAATCAAGAACAAAACTCTAAATAAAACCCTTAAACTCATATCTGAATACAATTATGAGAATGAAAGCGGAAGCGTAACTGAATTTTCCATTAAGAATCACAAAAGGTTTGTGGGTATGTGATATTCCAATTTGTAGAGTTCTTTATGACTCCTTGATTCTCCTCTGGTGGGGATGAAAAGATAAATCCTGATAAGTCGTTTTGTCGTTGTCTACAAATGGGGACCATAACCCCTATAAATAACCTTACGGTTATTTCTTAGTATTCAATATTCTAATTTGTCCCCTCATCAAATTAGATATTGACTTATGGTATTTATACAATAATCTGATCTTTCATGATATTTATGCTTTTATCCAAAAACTTAATATTATATTAATTAGACTCCTTTAAGTCTTGACTAATTAAAATAATGGCCCTAACACCTTAAATATTACATTTGTGACCCAAAATTCTAATAGGTCAATCATAGACGCAAAGCTACTTGGTCTTTAGTGATAGCCAAATTGAGGAATAGGCTCTCTTCTTGGAGGGGGAAGAACCATTCTTTGGGTGGGAAGGTAACACTTTTTAATTCTACACTTAACACTATTCCCATCTTTATGCTTTCTTTCTTAAAAACGCTTAAATGTATTTTGAAGGAGATTGTGAGTATTCAAAGAGATTTTCTTATGGGGGAACAGTGATGGTAAGAGTAAGATGTGTTGGGTGAGTTGGGATAAGGTGTGTTTGTCTAAAGAGAAGGGTGGTTTGGAGGTTAAAAGTGTGACTAATCTTAATCTTTTTTTGATAAGTAAGTGGGGGTGGTGGTTATGGTCGGTAGGGGTGGAAAAACGGTCCACGCCCATTGGGCATGCCCGTTTTGCTCATACTTCAGTGCGGGATGGGCCAAGGTTTTAGGCCCTGACTCTCTACTGTGATTTCCCGCCCCGCCCCATTTTCGACGCGGGTATGTGTATTTTCATAAATTTTTATGTTTTTAGGCTTAAAAAGTGCAATGCCCACGGGCTTTTCCGCCCCGCCTTCAGTTTTTTGCGGGGCAAGGCTAGATTTTTGGCCCGCATCTTCAACTATGCCCGCCCCGCCCCATGTTTTGCGGGCTTTTGCGGGGCGGGCCTAAACAGAGCGGGCATGCCCGTTTGCCACCCCTAATGGTCGGATAATGACGCTTTGTGGTATAATTTAATTCAATTTAGATTTGAGAGTTGTTTTATTAATCTTCTTGGTGGAGGAGCACAATATAATGTTAAGAAATCTTCACTTTGATGGAGGGATGTGGTGGTGGTGTGAAATCATCGGGTAGGGAAGAGGCTTGGTTCCATAATAACATTTATTGTAGATTAGGGAATGAGGAGGGGAATAATTTTTGGGATCATTGTTGGTTGGGGACGAGGTCATTTAAGAAGTTTTTCCTCATATGTATGAGGTTTTTGATTTTCATAGTTGTAAAGTGGGGGAATTAGGTTTTTGGTTGGATAGCTTTGGCATTGGGATGTAGGGTGGCCAATTTTCATCTTTTTGAGGATCTTTGGGAGCAATAGATGCTTTTGTCATCTATTCTATGATACATTCATCATAACATTGCGGAAATGGACAAAGTGGTGCGGTGGAGAAATGTGGATGACATTTTGGTGAAGAATAGTTACAAGTGGCTTTATGAGTTAACTGCTCATAATTTGGTGGTGGATGATAGAAGTTTTCTTAAGTTGGAAGCGGTGTAGAAAGCAAAAGTTTTGTGTAAAATCAAACATTTTGGTTGGAGATTATTGTTGAATAGTCTCGCTACCAAAAGTGCAACGTGTTTGAGAGATGTGTGATGAATGATAAATTATTGTGAATTTGAGTGTTAATAGTTAGCACTCATCGACTTACTTCGTTTGTTTTTTGTCAATAAACCTCAACTTTTCGTATATATTCGGTATAGTTTATGTTATAGTGTATATATTGCGTTATCGTGTAAATATCATTGAGTTTAATTGATTTTATCTCATTTTTGTATGTATTCAAGCATTGATATTTAAGCAATGTTATATAGATCATTGAATAAGCTTTCCAACGCTTCGAACCATGCGCGAATCAGAGTTACGTTTCTCAAGTTTTGGCCAAAACAGTGTTGAATTTTTCAAGTATCAGCCAACAATGCCCTAAGCTCGCCCGACGTTAGAGAGGCACTATGTGAGCGTGAAAATGAACTAAATATGCAGTTTTGAGTGTCAGGCGAGCCGTTTTAAGCGTCAGGCGGTGCGGCCTGGGTAGAAACACATATTTAGGTATAAAAAAACATATATTTTAGGTTATCGTTGGATATTTTTGGTCCCAATTCATCAAACCTTCAATTTTTGGTCTAGATAGTTTAGATAACAAATATGGAGCTTGCATACAGATGATCCAGGGTGGATTACTCATTGATCGACGCTGACAAACCGGTAAATTTGTAGTTCATTTCTTTTTTTTGTGTATTCTCTATTGGTTGGGTTTGTATATGCATTTACTTTGAACTCATGTATATTTGTCGCTTCTGGCGTTGTATAAAACTTGCTTTACAAATCTTTGTCGATTATTGTCTTGGATTTTTACTCTGTGGTTGGGATTTGGGTTGTTTTAGAGATACATTGCTCGAATTCTTATCTAGGATGATTATCTAATAGTGTCTAGATTCTAGAGATAGATTTAGTGCTATTATTCACTTGGGTGTCTGTGATTAATGTCGCTGTTGTTGTTGTGTCATTTTGAGAAATTTTCGACGCGAGTAGCACGGTTGACTTCTGTGCTGTTGAGGTTGGTTGAGAGATTACCACCGAGATGGTATAGTAGATATTGTGTTTGACACATGATGACATTGACGAGTATTGTAGGTTGAATATAATTGGTTGATAGATTTAAGTTTGTGATGATTGAATTATATGCACTATTGATAAGTTATTCTTTTTCTTTGTTTTCATTTATTTTCTATTGATAACATTTTCCTTACAGCCATTAATCCCCCAAACTAATTAACGAGATATTTGTCGTATGGGGACTCGATATCCCAATCTTCGTGGACATGATACGATATAACCTATATCACCCCGTAAAAATAATACTTTACTTTTTGTTTGTGGCTTTACCGCTTCAGCAAAATGACGTTGTTGTCAGGGATTGATGATTTTATTAGAATTAATGTATATGTTTCATAGAATTTTTAAATGAACTTGTTTATGTTTAATTGTACATTTATTATGTTATATTTTTCAAACTTGTAAATTTTATATGTTTTACATACTTATGAGTTTTGTACATAGTATACTTGTTTCTTTTCACGTTTGCCAAAAGTATGGTTAAATGTGTAGTTTTGGCTAGTGCTTGATGAGATGAGAGCAAAGGCGGAGTGAAACATTTGGCTCATTTGTAAATATCAGGCGTCAAGTTTACGACGTAAAACAATCATGTTTTATTTTTTTTCTTTCATTTTTGTTAGTTTAGGTAGTGTGTTTATTGTTGTTTAAACAAACTGAAATTGAATCTGTTCTAAAATCTCAATTTTTTAACTTTTAACTTGTTTATTTCACTTTCATCTGTTTTTTTTGTTGTTGTTTGAACTCGAATTTTGGTTCGATAGCTTGAAGTACAATTGGTGATTTTCCAAGATTGAGTTCTTCAACTTGCGGATGTGTGGTAATGATATTATTTTGAAGTTGGTACACGCCAGATACTCATTTATCGTTTTCTATAGCATAGCATGTTTAGGAAACTTTTCATTTGTATAATTGTCATGTCATTCATTCTTTTACATTAATTGCTTTTGATTGAACCACTTTAGTTCCTTTTTACCCCAAATGTGAGAAAGCTTTCCATTGTTCATATATGTTGTAGACCACAATTCTTGTTTTAGCTAGACTTTACTATGCTTTTAATGTTTTATTTGTGTTGGTTTTATGAATGCATGAAAAGGATCAAGACATTTTATTTAATTTCAAGCACAACTACCTAACAAAATAGTCAATTTACCTTGTGAGAGTGTGAAACTTTGTAACCTCCTTTGAGCATTTTTTGTTAATGTCCATGTTATTTTTGAACTTAATGCTTGTTAATGAGTATTTGGTTTTCCTTTTTGAGTGGACATTGATTCTTTGTTTTCTTGAACCTTCAACGATTGTTTTTTGTTTGAATTTTTACCTTACATTAAAAAGTAGGGAGTATTCATACGTCGATGTTGGTTGAACTCAAGTTGGGGAGAGTAATGTTTGCTCACTTATGTTGTTGATTGCTATGAGGTTGTGAAAAAGAAAAGAAAAAAATATTTTGAAAATTTTTGAAAAACAAAAACAAAAAGAGTATGGAATAATGTTGTATTAATTAGTGATGTGTGTTGGGGTGAAACTTAGGATGAAAAATAAGTTGATTGGAATTATTTTATTTGAAACTTTGTGGAAGTAATTGCTCCCTTAGGTTTAGGCTAGTTTTTGTTTCGATTAGCTTTAGGAATTATCACTTGTTTATTAACCAAGCCACATTACAACCTTGAAAGCCCTTGTGCATCTTGCCTTTGTATGCTCAATGTGAATTTTTAGATGAATACATAATTTTTTTCTTTTGTTTGCAAGATTGTGGGTAAGTTTCAAATCCTCAATTTTGTGCGTTTTTCATCTATCGATGAATTTTTTCTAGGTGTGATTCATGATTGAGCTTGTTTTGCTTTAGATTGTTTGGCATGCTTTTTATACTTAGGACTTGTTTCGTTTTCATGTTGTCGTTGTAGCATTGTGGTAAGTATGTACTTTACTTGTGCATTTTTGTTTTAACCATACATTTGTTTTTTGTTTTCAAAACCCGTTAATTCGGGATTCTTAGATTATCGTCTTTTGTTTCTTTAGGTTATTTGAGTTTGTTTGAGGACAAACAACGTTTTAAGTCGGGGAGAGTTTGATGAGTGCTAAATTGCTGTGAATTTGAGTGTTAATAATTAGCACTCATCGGCTTAATTTGTTTGCTTTTTGTCAATAAATCTCAACTTTTCGTATATATTCAGTATAGTTTACGTTATAGTGTATATATTGCATTATCGTGTAAACATCAACTTTTTGTCAATAAACCTCAACTTGAGTGTCTATGATTAATGCCTCTGAGTTGGTTGTGTCGTTCTGAGAAATTGTCAACGCGAGTAGCACGATTGACTTATGTGTTGTTGAGGTTGGTTGAGAGATCATCATTGAGATGACATATTGGGTGTTGTATTTGACACGTGATGACATTGTTGAGTATTGTAGGTTAAGTATAATTGGTCGATAGGTTTAAGTTTGTGATGAGTGAATTATATGCACTATTGATAAGTTATTATTTTCTTTGTTTTCATTCATTTATTTTTTATTGATAAAATTTTCCTTGCAACACATTTATCCCCCAAACTCATTAACGAGAGATTTGTGGAATGGATACTCGATAGCCCAATTTATGTGGACACGATATGATATAACCTATATCACTTGGTAAAAATAATACTTTACTTTTTTCTTGTCGCTTTACCGCTTCAGCACCGTCTCTATTCCTTTGATGAATAATTTGTATTCTTTGTGTGCTTCTTTGAAGAATCAAACAGACATATTTTTTTCTCTTGTATTTTTTCCGATGCGGTTTGATGGGCAGTGTTTCGTTGGTTGGAGTGTCGTTGGTTGAGACTTTTGATGTCTTTGGTTTGGTGGATGTCTCAATGCCTGTTGATTTTTTGTTGGAACTAAAGGAGTTTTTTTATTATGGTTCCAATCATCATTCTTTCTATTCTTTCCTTTGGTTTCTAGTTTGTTGAGGGATTTGGTTATTTATAAATCAAGTAGTGTTTAATGCTAAAGTTTGGAAGTGTGATGATCATGTTTTGTCTTTTATTAAAAATATTGGTTGAAATTTTTGTTTGTTCTTGACAAAGGGAGGCTGGGCTTTGTTAAGGAAGTTTAGTTATCCAATTTTTGTTGTATGTTGGTTCGTAGTGGTTGTTGGTTTGGTAGATTTTTTTTCTCTTTTTTGTTGAGAAGTTTGAGTGTTCTAGTAGATTCTTTTGTCCTTCTTGTATTTATTTTGGATACTGCTTGTACCAAATAATGCATGTTGCTTAAAAATTAAAGTTTAAATTATTTCATTATTTATTAAAAATTATATTTCAAATATGATAGGATTATCTTAAGTTTTGACTTGACAAGCTAACATGTTAAAAATACTGTTTGTATATATTAGTGATTTTCTTAATCAACATTAGATAGAAAAAGAAAAGGTACAAATAGGAGTGTCAAATTATAATTCATGCGTGTCAAAATTATGTGTGTCGAAGGGTCAGAGATGGGTCGAGGCAGATTGCTCGAAGGAAGCCATTATCCAGTCGAAGAGCTTGTGGTTCAAAGCAGGCTACATAGATTTGATTTGTTATAGATTTAAATTTAGTTTTGATTTAGATCTAAAATAGAATAGATTTGATTTAGTTCCAAAATAGGTATTTTGGACTTTTATAGTTTTGGGTTGTGGCTAACCTAAATCTATAAATAGAGGGAGTAACCCCTAATTTTTGTAATTAAGTCAGTCACAAAATTTTGCAGTTGCAAAGTGAATAAAGACATTTTCCACAGTTTGTGGGGAGAAAGTTACTCTGCAGAAAATCATTGTTCTTCTTTCTTTTATATTTTTTCATTAACATTGTGTGGTGATATCAATCTTGTTCATCAAGATTGGTAGAAAGTTATCATAGGTTGTGGTGGATTTTCAACATCTGGTATCAAGAGCTCAAGTTAATCGATTCAACGGAAGTAACGATCAATAACGATTAAAGAAGAAGAATTCACGTTGGCAGTGAGTTATGGGAATGAGAATTATCCAGCAAGTATAACAATTCTGAAAGTAGACAACCATAAGAATTGGTGCAAATAGATGAAAGCTTTATTCAGGTGTCAAGGTCTTTGGGATCTTGTAAAGGATGAAGTAGAAGCGCTTAAAGAAGACACTTCAGAAGAAGAAAATCAAGAACACCCAGAATTAGAGAAGAAGAGTTATAAAGCTCTCTTTATAATCATCAATGTCTGAGCCCAGACAACTTCGAAAAGGTTAGTGATTCAGAATATGCAAAAGAAGCTTGGGAGATCCTTGAGAAATATTTTGGAGGCGCTGAAAAGGTAAAAAAGATGAGGTTACAAACTCACAAGAGAACGTACGAATTACTTCAGATGGAAGATAGTGAAAGAATATCTGATTTCTTCACTAGGGTTACAAAACTAATGAATCAAATCAAGACGTGTGGAGAAGTATTAACAATAAGAGTTGTTGTTTCAAAGATTTTGAGATCTTTGCCCCCTAAGTTCGACCACGTGGTGGTGGCTATAGAAGAGAGGGGAAATTGTCTAAATTAACAAAGGAAGAGCTTCAAGGAACGCTTAAATCTCATGAATAAATGATGAATGAAAGATTTGCAGGCAAGTCAAAGAGTGATGTAGCTTTACAGGTACATTCAGCAAAAGAAACCAAAGGCAAAAGAAAATGGTTCAACGGAGGTAGAGTTAGCTACAAAAATTCGACTGGTAGAGGAAACCAGAATGAAGGAAACATGTCAAAAAAGAGAAGACCATACCAAGGCAATCAAAGAGGTGGTGTTGAAAATAGAGAAAGAGGTGGTGGTCGAAAGTCGGACAAGAGTCACATTCAATGTTACAATTGTGAGAAGTATGGTCACTATTTGAGTGATTGTCCAGAGAAGAGAAAGAATCAAGAAAGTGATGCAATGTTCGCTAAGTATAAAAAATAAGAGATGTTGATGATGGTCACAACAAGAGATGAAGAAAAATTCAAGGATCAATGGTACTTGGATTCAGGATGCTCATCACATATGTCTGGAAGGAAATATTGGTTTGTCAATCTAAAGCCCTCAATGAAGAACATGGTGAAATTTGTAAATGACAATAATCTAGCAGCTGAAGGTATTGGAGATGTTTTGATCATGAGGAAAGATGACAAAAGGTCAGTAATTTCGAATTTGTTATACATTCCAGGCATGAAGAGCAACTTGCTTAGTATATGGAAGTCGGTCGAAAAGAATTACAAAGTGAATGTCGAAGACATGTTGATGAGAGTCTTTGACGCTAGTTGAAGATTAATCTTGAAGGCTCCCATGTCCCAGAATATAACCTTCAAGATCAAACAACATGTGATGGAGCACTAGTGTCATTTGATTACAGCTAGCAGAGACGAATAGTTATGGAACTATCGACTAGGACATCTTAACTTCAAAGACATCAGAGATTTAAAGAGGACGAATATGGTTTCAGGATTACTTGAAATTGGCATTCCAAACGAAGTGTGTGAGGAATATGTGCAAGTGAAGCAACACAAGAATAACTTCAGAAAGGATGCAGGAAGCAAGTCGAAGGTTGCTCTCGAAGTCATATCTCTGATGTATGTGGACTAATCTAGGTGGATTCGTTTGCAGATGTCGAACCTGTTAATGCAGCTGAAGCATTGAAATATTCAAAGTGGGTGAAATCAATGAACGAAGAAGTGAAATCCATCAAAGACAATAACACTTGGTCACTTGTCGAATTGCCTCAAGGCAAGACGGCAATTGATGTCAAGTGGATATACAAAGTGAATATGAATCCCAAAGGGGAAGTAACTCAACACAAAGCAAGTCTAGTGGTGAAAGGATTTCTCTAGAGAGAAGGAATTGACTTTGATGAAGTTTTTGCATTTGTGACTAGGATCGAAACAATCAGGTTGGTTGTTGGTTTAGCAAAAATATACAATTGGCACATATGTCATATGGATGTGAAGTGTGAATTCTTGAATGGACCCTTGGACGAAGAAGTTTATGTTAAACAACTAGTTGGGTTTTTGAAACATAACAAAGATAGAAAGGTGTACAAGCTTCATAAAGCCATGTATAGATTGAAGCAAGCTCCAAGAGCTTGGGACAATAAGATTGATAGTTTTCTAAGGGAGAAGGAATACGTGGAGTGCACAATTGAACATAGAGTATATGTAAGAAGAAGCAATAGTGAATTACTTATACTATGTCTCTATGTAGATGACTTGTTGATAACAAGTAGCTGCAAGAAAGAGATTGAAGACTTCAAAAGTGATCTCAACAAGGAATTCAAAATGTCTGATCTAAGTGAAATTTCATATTTCCTTGGCATCGAATTCTACAAGACTAGTAGAGGTTTAATGATACATCAAAGAAGATATGCATGAGAAATTCTCAAGAGATTTGAGATGGAAGAATGCAATTCGACTTCGACACCTACAAAACCAAGACTGGAACTGTTGAAAAAAATCAAAAGAAGATGATGTCGACCCAACTCAATATAGAAGACTTATTGGGTCCTTAAGATACCTTTGTCATACGAGGCCTGACTTAGCATATAGTATGGGTATGGTAAGTAGATTCATGCAGAAGCCAGAGGTATCACACCTAGCAACGACAAAGAGGATATTGAGGTATTTGAAAGGAATTCTTGACTATGGAATTTTATTTCCAACCGCTGATAAAGGAAAAGAATGTAAGTTAGTGGGGTGCACAAATTCGAGTTGATGTAGTGATGTTGAGGATTAAAAATCCACAACAGGATATGTGTTTATGTTAGGTGGTGCGCCAGTTTCTTGGAGTTCGAGAAAGGAACCGGTTGTGGCATTATAATCATGCGAAGTAGAATACACAGCCTCTTATCTTTGTGTATGTCAAGCAACTTGGATGGTGAATATGGTCGAAGAAATTACAAGTAAAGATCATGAAGTAATTACCATGAAGATCGACAACATGTCAGCTATCAACCCGGCGAAGAATCCGATAGCTCATGTTCAAAGCAAGCACATTGAAATATGGTTCCACTATCTTCGAGAGCAGGTAGCAGTTGGGAAAATGAATTTGGAACATTGCAAAATTGAGAATCTGATTGCAGACATCATAGCGAAGGGTGTGCATGTCGAAGTATTTCGAAAACTAAGAGCAATAATGGATATAGATAGTTTAGACACAATGAATTAGGTGGTGTATTAAATTATAATTCATGTGTGTTAAAACTATGTTTGTCGAAGGGTCAGAGATGGATCGAGGCAGATTGCTCAAAGGAAGCCATTGCCCAATCGAAGAGCTTGTGGTTCGAAGCAGGCTACACAAATTTGATTTGTTTTAGATTTAAATTTAGTTTTGATTTAGATCTAAAATAGAATTGATTTGATTTAGTTCCAAAATAGGTATTTTGGGCTTTTATAGTTTTAGGTTTTGGCTAACCTAAATCTATAAATAGAGGGAGTAACCCCTAATTTTTGTAATCAAGTCATTCACAGAATTTTACAGTTTCAAAGTGAATAAAGAAATTTTTTACAATTTGTGGGGAAAGAGTTACTCTGTAGAAAATCACTGTTCTTCTTTCTTTTTTTTCTTTTATATTTTTTCATTGTCATTGTGTGATGATATCAATCTTATTCATCAAGATTGGTAAAAATTCATCATATATTATAGTGGTTTTCCAATAAAGAAGAGTGCAAAGCCAATACTCTTAAAAATAACAAAAGTGAAAAAAAAATTAAAATGGATAAAATGTAAATAATATAAAGGATAACTCTCACTTTAACAAACTTACGAGACAAAAAAAAAAAACTATGATCAATATTATGATATTATAAGACAATTAATAATTGTAAAAATACTATTATTGGACACCAATATTTTAGAGGTAATTCTAAAAAATGAACTCAACTTTGAATTGTTGTCTATTTGTGGTTATAAAAATAAAAAATGGGAGTTCAATCGAATAGTTTGACAAATTAGACTTTAAACTCTAAAAAAACACAACACGAACACACCGGATATTCTCTATAGAAGAACAAACAAATTCATAAAATTTACTTTCTAAAAAAATAATTCTCCATTTATTAAAAAATTTCCATAAAATGTTAACATCGTACTCATCTTCGAAAATATTGATATCTACATCATCTCTTTTTAAACTAAATCTTAAAAATTGATCATAAGAGATGATAACACATATCTTAGCCAACATTTAATTAAAAAAATTATGTCTGTAATCCAGATTCTAGGAACCACGTCTTCACAAACAATATTAATAATTTAGAAAGAACAATTCGTCTATTTTTTTTTTTATAAAAAAACTAAGAAGATACATGTGCTTCTGCACGAATAAATTTATTTGATATTGCATAAAATATAGGAATAAATATGTTTTTAGTTCTTATAAATATGCGATCCTGAAATTTTGGTCCCTTTAAAATTTTCCTTCGAATAATGGTCTTTGCAAAATTATTCTGCACGTAGTTTTAGTCTTTGCTGTTAAACCGATGTGTATTTTTGAATGATGATTTTACAAACGTGTGTAGAACGTTATAAAAAGTTCCTCGAAAAAAAAAAAGAACTCAAAATTTGATTTCTAAATCGAGATTTTCATTGTTTTTATCAATATCTTTTAAAATTTAAAAAATTCATATTTAATTCTTCTTATTTTAAAAAATTCTAAAATTTAGTAAATAAATATTGCATAGTATTCTGAATACATATGAAAAAAATTATTCAAAAACTTAAAAATTTTAGGGTAATTAAACCGTTTTAAAAATTTTAAAAAATAACAAGGACTAAAACTGCAAGACAAAAAATTTGCAAGGACCATTATTCAAAGAGAAATTTTAGAGGGACCAAAATTGCAGGATCGCATATTTATAGAGACTAAAAACATATTTAACCCTAAAATATATTTAAATACATGAAAATTTAAAATGAGTAACTTATTTATAAATCAACAATCATTATATAAACTCAATTGTTTTAAATAACCATATTAAAAAAATATGTGAGATGGAGAAAGAAAACGAAATTTTAACATCTGAAAATAAAAATTGTCTCTCAAATAAAGATAATTGTTGATTAGAATAAAATAGATATTGTGTCGATAATGACCTATGAGATAAATAAATTATTGGATGCGATATAAAACATATTTATATAGAAACAAATTTTTTAAAATGATTTACTTAATTTTAATATTAACAATAATTATATAAATTTAATTATATGAAATAATCATTAAAAAAACCGTGAGAAAGAAAAAGAAAAAAATTATTATTTAAAAATAAAGATTTTGTCTCTCAAAATAAAATAATTATTGATTATAATAAAATAGATCTTGCGTCCGATAGTGATTTTCGTGAGATTAATAATTTTTGTATTTTATTAAAGTTAAAAAATAAATTATTAGTATATTGATTGATAATAAATAAATAGAGAAAAAAATTAAAATGAAAGTTAGAAAGTGTGGAAGAAAAATTTGAGAAAAATTTGAGAAAAATTTGAAATTTTAATGAAAATATATTTAATTGTGATTTAATTGGTGAAGGTTGAAAAATGAATGCAACATGTCATGCTATAATAGAAGATGAAAATGAAAAAAATCAAATATTACTGGATTACTTAAATACTATTTTCTTAGTGTAAAGAGTTTGTTGTAAAATGAAAATTTAGAGAGGTCAGGGAATAGATTTTTAATAAATATATTAGCAAAAATATCAAGTCAGGAGTAAATTTACTTAATACGATATAGATTTTATTTAGACATATACGTAAATTTAAAATAATTTTTTTAATAATAATAATAATAATAATAATAATAATGATATAAGGACAAAACTTAGGTACAATTCTTTAAGTGTGATTCTTATTATTTTTCAATAAAAATATGACCAATATACTTAAATATCTTTTAAGGAGTGAAAATATGAACAATTTACATACGTTTAAGATAAAATTACACATTTGTCATTTTTTTATTGAAAAATAATACAATAAACACCTAAAAAATTATACTCAAGTTTTGTCCATAATATAAACTCAATTGTGTTAAATTATCATACGAAAATAAAGAAAAAAAGCTCCTAAAATGAAGAAAGGAAACAAATAATTTTTTTGACATTTGAAAGAAAGATATGTGTCTCAAATAAAAGAAATTATAAGTTAAAATAAAATAAATATTTTACTAACAGTCGTCCGTGAGAAAAAGAGTAATTTTGACATTTAATAAGAATTTTGCATCTCAAATAAAGATAATTTTAACTAAAATAGATATTTTGTTGATGATGAAAAAAAGATAAATTTTAACATATGAAAATAAAAATTTTGTATTTCAAATAATGTCATTATTAATTAAAATAAAATAAGTATTTTATTGATAATTATTTGTGAAAAAAAGAGAAATTTTTACATTTAAAAATAAGAATTTTGTATTTTAAATAATAAAAATTATTAATTAAAATACAATAGATTTTTTTTAAGAGTGATCTATTAGATGGAAAGTTAATTGTGTGTATGGCTATTAAATGTTATCCAACTTCATAAAATAAATACTTAATTTTATTAAAACTTAAAAATAGATTAATTAATATTTTAAATAATAAAAAAAAATATAATTAATTAAATTAATCATAAAAATAAAATTAAATATAAACATTGTATATTCATACACCAATAAATATTTAATATGATAAAATTATATATTTTAATATATTAAAAATAATTAAGAGAAGATAAAATAATTAGTTAGAAAAAGTAAAATAATAAAATGAAAAGAGATTGAAGAATGAGATGGTGATTGAGAAGCGGAGGAACAAGTGAAAATTAAACAAGTTTCAAATACAAACGTGACACTTGGATGCATTTAATTGAAGTAAAGTGAACTAAATGAGAGATTATGTTTTAATTATTTTAATCTTTTACAAATATAAAAAATTTAAAATAAAAAATATTATTATAGTTTGGATGCATGTTCTTTTAATATAGATAATTGATAGTAGACTATTAAATTTAGAAATAAGGTGAATTTTATGCTGGGCCTATATTTAATTTTATTTATATTGTTTTTATTTTTAAATTCTTATGATTTGGTTGATATAATATCTTTTGTGAAGTACGAAATTCAAATCATATCATACTGTTTTGTGGTCAAAGTTTTTGGGTGTTGTTCATGTTCTTTGCCAACTTAAACATAGATGAAAGGGTTTACTAATTTAGACTTTACATCTAATTTCCAATATTTAGTTCACTCTATTAATCTAAACATTAAAAATGATTAGGTAAAGAATAGGTTTGAGTTATTATTTTTTTACAAAGTAAAACTAAGTTTAATCACGCATAACTAAAAATTTAATACAGTGGAAAATTATATGAATAACACTACTTTTAATCTAAAAAAACCATGAATGATTAATCATATTTGTTTGATATTTTACAAACTTAATTTTACTATTTTACAAACTTAATCTTAAAATTGATAAAATTATATAATGACAACTTAATATCTCTTATTATAACATAAAATTTAAAAATTTCTGTACTAAGCGAAAGAAAAACTTGCATCACTTTAGAGAATCATTTTTGAATTTAATCTGATCAAGATTTAATGAAATAGTGATTTAAATTGTTTAAGATTAATCCGATCAAGATTCTATAGATTTTTCTTTTAATAGGGTTTTAGTTTGGATTCCTCTCTCCTTTTAGTGTAACTATCATCTTTTAATACATTGATATCTTGTTAAAAAAATGTTAAATTCTATGTGTGTTTACCTTTAAATCAATAGCAAAATTTAAAATAAAAAAAAAAAAAATTTTTTAGAACTTTTACTTTAATATATATAATATGTTATAAAATTTAATAATTTTTTAGAATATTATATTTTGTTTAAATAAATAAACTTTTTAAATAATACGAGCCTATTCTTTTCTAAGATCGAGTAAATCTCTAAATAGATAATGTCATAGATATAAGTCAAATGGTTTAACCAAATTTTGAGTTTAATTGAAGAATATTAATCTCTAAAATTAATCTTAAATATTTTAAAAAATTAATCTCAACAACAACGTAGAGTATGTTAATTTATCTAAATATGAATTCAATTTTTCCTATAAAAAAACAGACTACAAATGTTTCTTATGAGAAAAGTGAAAGTGACTTGACAATCCCAATCAAGAGCCATATGTATCTTGCTTTCATCGAAAGATAATGTTTATTCTAAACTACTCAAAATTTAATGTAATTTCTTTATTCTATTCTGATTTTCTTTATTGGTAGGTAGAAGTGTTAAATGGACTGGTCCGATCTAATTCAGTCCATTTTAGTTTGATGGACTAAAATATTTATATGAGATAGTTCGGTCAGATTGTTTAATAAACTATAAAATATAAGTTTGACTCGTTTTTAAAAGGCCGCGAAGTCCGATGAACCAGTCAAGTCCGTATTTCAATATTATAGTTTTAATTTTATAAAAAATAATATAATTAATAAAAACTACATAATATAAAAAGAGAGTCATCATAAATTTATTGAAGTAATTTTAAAATATTCATCGAATCATATATATATATATATATATATATATATATATATATATATATATATATATATATATATATATATATATATATATATATATATATATATATATATATATATATATATATATATATATATATATATATATATATACCACAAAATATCCATGTAAAAAGTACAAAATATTTTAATATTATCACCAATATTTATCAAAAAAATTTATATCTCACAACCATTTCTTTGATCACATCATCTTAAAAGTATATCTTCATCTTCTTTAATTTTTGTTTATCACTTGAAAACACATTTATACAATCATATTTTATCTCAATATTTTTTTCTTAAAATACACCAATTTTTTTTATGAACCAACCCAAAACCCATTTAACCCGACTTGGCCCATGAAATGGATTGAGCCAAAAAGGTAAAATCATATATTTAAAGATATTTTATAGTTTAACCCGTATTAAATTAATAGATTTATGAGCCGGCCCGTGGACCTAACCAATTTTGGCATTTCTATCGGTAGGTAATGACTTTTATCTTTTAAAGCAACATAGTTACTTATATCCTAAGAAGAGTGTTGTTATCTTTACACCAAAAATAAAAAAATTACCTCTAGACCGTATAATTATACAACAACGTATTTATATGGTGTAGGTGTCAATTTTTAATGTAAAAATATCAATTCTCATATCTTAATTATGGTGATAAAAAAATGTAATTCAATTAACCAAACTGAATGGTTGAAGAAAAAATATCCAAGTGCAAGCCTTAAATGAATTGAATCAAATCGTAACTTTGTTGTCGTCAAAAACAATCTCTAAGTGGAAGCCTTTTTCAATTTTCCTTTTTCTCCCTCACTTTTTATATCAAGGAACCAACCATAAATGATAGACTTTTGACAAAGACAAAAGATGAAGCATGATATTGGTTAATGGTCATGATGCCTTTTTTGAGCGCTAGAAACTAAGGCTCAAATTGATTTGGATCAAATTCTTGCAAAAGAGAAAATATTTTGGTTTGAAAAAGTTTAGCATCAAATGATATTTTGAAGCTGACAGAAACACATTTTTCCCCCATAAAGTATAAAAAATTCAGAATTCCAAAAATATTTTCAGTTTTCTTAGAGACAATGAGGAAATCATAAGTAAGTCTTGTTAAATTGTAATTTTTGTGTGTCAAAATTATGTGAGTCGAAGGGTTAGAGATTGTTGAAGCAGGTTGTTCGCTGAAAACCATTGTCCAGTCGAAGAGTTTGTGGATCAAAGCAGGCTACACACGAATTTAATTTGGTTTTAGATTTAGATTTTATTTAGATCTAAAATAGATATTTTGGACTTTTATAGTTTTGCATATTGGCTTAGAGAGCAAGCTAACCTAAATCTATAAATAGAGAGAGTAATCCTTATTTTTGTAATCAAGTCATTCACAGAATTTTGCACTTGCAAAGTGAATAAGAAGTTTTCCACAGTTTGTGGGCAGAGCGAAACTCTACAAAAAATTATTGTCTTTCTTTTCTTCTTTAAATTTTATTTTCATTGTCATTGTTATTGTGTGGTGATAAAAATCTTGTTTATCAAGATTGATAGAAATTAATCACAGGTTTTAATGGATTTCCAACATCTGGTATCAAGAGTTCCGGTTAAGCGATCGAGGGAAGAAGAAGATAAATGGCGATGAATTATGCGAATGGAAATTTTCCATCAAATCTTTCAATCCTAAAAGGTGATAACTATGAGAATTTGTGCAAACAGATGAAGGTGATATTCTGTTTTCAAGGTCCTTGTGAACTTGTTAAATATGGATTAAAACCACTTGACGAAAAAACTTCAAAAGCAGATGAAGCGGAATATAAAGAATTGAAGAAGAAGAATGATAAAGGTCTCTTTATAATTCACCAATGTGTCAGCCTAGATAATTTTGAAAAGGTTAGTGATGTAGAATTTGCAAAAGAAGCTTGAGAGATTCTCAAGAAATTGTTTAGAGGTACTGAGAAGGTGAAAGAGGCGAGGTTACAAACTCAGAAAACAACGTATGAATTGCTTCAGATGGAAGACATCGAGAGCATATATGATTTCTTTACTAGGGTTACAAAACTAGTGAATCAAATCAAGATTTATGGAGAGACGTTAACAACAAGAGCGGTTGTTTTGAAGATCTTGAGATCTTTGGCTCTAAAGTTCGACCCTGTGGTAGTTTCCATAGAAGAGTCGAAGGATATGTCATCTTTGTCAAAGGAAGAGCTTCAAGGGACACTTGAATCTCATGAATAGAAGACGCCGAGAAACAAAGCCCACCTTGTCATACGATTGGTGGAATTAGAGTACTCAAATGGCCAAAACATGATCGAGAATTTAAATACCTTCAAAGGTATTGTGAATCAACTGACGAAATATAATATAAATATAGATGAGGAGTTACAAACTCTTCTACTCCTAAGTTCTCTACCTGAGAGTTAGGACACTCTAGTCGTCACTCTTAGTAACTCTGCTCCGGACGAAAAACTTGTCATGGATTCTGTTACAGATTCCTTGCTAAATAAAGAGCCAAGGCGGAGGGAAAGAGGATTCAAAAATCAGTTTGAATCCAACATTATTGATAAAAGAGGAACGAGTAAGAATTGTGAAAGAGGAGGTCATGGGAGATCACAAGCTAGACCCAAGTCTCTCACAAGACTAGGTTGTTATTATTGTAGCAAACTTGACCATAGAAGACTTGAGTGCATATTCTTGAACAGAGATCAACAAGATGGTACAGTTCATCCCGGTTTGATAAACTCAAAGAAGAATAAGGAAGAAGGAACCACAATTGCTGTAGTTTCAACCAACGAGAATATTTTCCTTATTGGAGATGAAAATTATCTAAATGTTGTATTCGATGACTGCACTTAGATAATTAACACAAGAGCATGTTTTCAAGTTACACCTCATGAAGAATTATTCTCATCATACCAAAGAGGAGATTTTAGTACGGTGAAGATGGGAAACCATGTAACAAGCAAGATTGTTGGCATTGGTGAAGTGACTCTAATCACAGAGAATGGAAATAAGCTCGTATTGAAAGCAGACATGTACCAGAAATGCATTTAAACCTTATCTCAGTAGGAAAGTTGGATGATTTGGGAATTATAAACCAATTTGGTGGTGTTAGATGGAAGCTTAGAAAAAGGAGCATGACAGTTGCTCGTGGAAAAAAGAAAGGCTCATTCTACATCATGCAAGGAAAGATAAACAATGGAGAGACTAATGTTTCTCAAGATGAAACCAAAGAATTGTGGCTCAAATAACTTGGCCCCATGAGCGAGAAAGGTTTAGAATTCTGGCTAAAGATCACCTTCTAAATATCAAGGGACAACCACTTGAATCCTGTGAAGATTATCTAGAAGGAAAACAACACAAAGTATCTTTTCAAAGATCATATGATGCAAGAAGACGAAAGAAAATCCTAGATCTTGTTCACTCAGATGTTTTCTCCATATCTGAAAGGGCTCTTGGTGGCGCACAATACTTTGTTACCTTAATTAAAGATCACTCTATAAAGGTGTAGGTGTATCCATTGAAGAAGATAGATCAAGTTCTACAAGCTTTCAAGGAGTTTCACGCCTATGTAGAACGAGCTTCTGGAAGAAAGTTAAAATGCTTAAGTGACAATAAAGGTGAATACCTAGGCCCATTTCAAGCATATAGTAAAGCTCGTGGAATAAGACATGAGAAGACACCTCTGAAGACTCCCCAAATGAATTAAGTAGCTAAAGGGATAAATTGAACAATTGCAGAGAAAGTCAAAAGTATGCTTTTTCTCATGCAAAACTTCCAATATCATTTTGGGGTGAAGTGGTGAGAACTGCACTTGGTTTGATAAACTTGTCTCCTTCAAGATCGTTAAGTGGAGAGATACCAGATAAATTATGTTATGGAAAGAAAGTCTCCTACAGTCAATTGAGGGTATTCGGGTGTAGGGCATTTTTCCATATACCTAGAGATGAAAGAGAAAAACTTGATACTAAGACGAATGAGTGCATATACTTTGGTTCTCCAAGAGACGAACTTGGCTTTAGATTATGGGATCCTGCTAACAAGAAAATTTGTTCAAAGCAGAGATGTGGTATTTTATGAAGATCAAACAATCCATGATATTCAATCTAAGAAGCCAAAGACCATTGTGGTACAAAACTCAGGGGGAGAGATTCCTCAACAAGATATTGAACCTGATCAGGTAGTACAACCCCCATCATTTGGAGCAACTTGACCAAATAGAACAAGGCCAGGAAATACAAGAAGAGCAAATGATAGAGGTTGATCAAAGGGACCGATAACCTCAAGAGAGAAGATTCATGCGAGTAAGACAACTATCAAGAAAATATTCCCCATATGAGTATGTCACTCTCACCGATGAAGGAAAACCTCAAAGCTTCATGGAAGCCATTGATATGGGTGAAAAAGAAAAATGGATTCAAGCCATGAAATAAGAATTACAGTCACTGAAAGAGAACCAGACGTATGACTTGGTAAAATTACTAAAAGGAAGAAGGGCTTTGAAAAACAAGTGATTGTTCAAACTCGTCTTAAGAGAACAACCCATACCCCATATACAAAGCAAGAATTGTCGTGAAGGGGTGCCATCGGAAGAAAGGCATATTTTTTGAAGAGATATTCTCACCAGTAGTGAATATGACATCCATAAGAGCAATCCTTGGTCTATCTGCAACACTAAACTTGGATATAGAGCAACTTGATGTTAAAACAACATTCTTACATGGAGACTTAGAGGAAGAGATATTTACGGAGCAACCTGAAGGATTTGCAGAACTAGACAAATAACGCCTTGTGTGTCGCTTGAAGAAAAGTCTATATGGGTTGAAGCAAGATTGTTAAGGACCAATTTGTAGTTATTTTGTACATTATTTTGTGGTCCTTAACAATGTCTTTGTATTTAATTTGTATATTTATTCTAGTATTTGTGTTTTAATTAGGTTTTTATTTAGTTTTTGTTTAATATATAGTATTTAACTTACTTTCACTCTTAATTGTAGGAATTTATTAACTAATTCTCCCAAGCTTGGATTCAAGGGAACTTGAAGAGCTTTAGGGATGATTCTTTTGAAGATAATTTTGGAAGAGGAAGCATACAGTCCGTTTGCCATGAGTGCTGTAGGACTTACCGCTGTCTGAAATCAGAAAAAGGACAGCCCATGCTTTCACCTTTTGAGCCACCAACCCATCACTTCACCTGATCTTTTTGGCTTGTAAAGAAAGCAAGAAACACTCCACCATCATTATCTTTTCATCTTTGTAAATCTAGGGCAAGTTTAGAAAAAGAAAGCCATAGCTTTTCTCTTGATTTTTCTCATGTTCATCATCTCTACCAACAATCTTGAGAGCAAGGCAACCATGGAAATGAGTAGCTAAACTCCTTTTGTGTCAAGATTAGAGGTAGTTGATCTTTATAGTATGTATTTCTTTTAATCCATTGGTGTATGAACATGGTTGATGATTAATATAGTTGAATATCTTTGTTCTTCATCTTTATGCTTTGAGTTTTGCTTGGAAAAGAATATTTCAAAGTGACCTAGGATATTCATCCTCTCATAAACAAATGCTAGGAATAGATTTGTGTGTTAGAGTTTACAAAATATTGAACTTAATGATTATCATGCTAATAGTTGTAGTGAGGAATCATGCAAGGATTAACATGATAACATTCACAATCTTGGTGGAAATCTACAAGATTGAGAGGATATGTATTTGTAGAAATCATCTATTATGTTCATCACTTGATTAAAATGAATATGTATGAAACTAGATCAATGAAACTAATCTTGACATGCCTTCTTAACTTGAAAACAATCTCAAACTCTCTCTAATCCAAACTATAACTCTCTTTGAAAGAATTAATTTAGTTGTTGTTTGGAAACTCATGGTTCTAGTAGAGTAGATAACAAACCCTTTGGTTACATCATCTTAAAACATACTTTCCTATTGAAAGACTATAACATGCACCAATCCCTGTGGAATCGATAATTAAAATACTTTGTTCACGGAGAAGACCTACAACAAAATGGCGCCGTTGCCGGGGATTGGCGTTTGATGTTGTTAGTATAGCAATAGTTGTGTGTTTTAAGACTTTTTCTACTAATCTCTCTTTGTTTCTTTTGTGTGGCTAGACTTTTTCAGGAATTAGTTTATGCAGGGAAGTATTCCGGTCGACCAACTCCTTTTCGATCCCGAAATTAAAAGGACGGCTAGGAGACTTAATAGTAGTGCTAAAAGAAGAAAAAGACAAGCTAGGCAAAGGCAAGAAAGAGGAGAAAGAGGAGAAGCATCTACTTCTTCAACACCACCCGTGTTTGGAGAAGTCACCACTATGGAGGAGAATCAACCACCACCACCACCACCACCACCACCGCGGGGGCCGTGTGTCAATAGCCCTCGCCATAATGCTCAATTTGCCCGACAAGCAAATGCAAGGGTTGCGGAAATGAAAACGGGTTTGCTTCAACTTCTCTATGCAAGTCCATTTCATGGCCACGACCATGAAGACCCTTACACTCACCTTACCAAGTTTTATGAGATCGCGGGAGCGGCGGGTGCTCCGGAAGACCAAGAAGAACAATATTTCCAAAGGCTTTTCCCTCATTCTCTAGTGGGGAAGGCAAAAGATTGGTATCTTGATCAATTGCAAGAGACAATGACTAATTGGAATGTTTTGGAGGAAAAGTTTCTTGAACGCTTTTCCCTCAATCACGCTTCATGGAGGCTAAGACGGCTATCTCGGTATTTTCGCAAGGAGTAAACGAGCCTTTGAATCGGGCATGGGAAAGATATAAGTCTATGCTAAGGAAGTGTCCGAGCCACGGTTTTGACGAGCTTACACAAATTCATATTTTCCGAAATGGTCTCCAACCTCAACACAAATTGTTGTTGGATGCCACGGCGGGAGGTTCTTTGATGGCAAAAACACCGTATGAAGCAATCCAAATAATTGAGAAGATGGGTAGGAATGATCATCAAACTCAACATGATCAAGGGGGTGTACAAGTGAAAACGGGAGTTTTAGAAATTGGTTCGAGTCATGAAGCACTTGTAGCGCAAAACAAATTATTTGCGAAACAAGTTGAAGAATTGACAAAACAAATGGCTAAACTCCCTCAACAAATCATGGAGTTACAAGGAGCATCAAATAAGCAAGCTCACCAAATAGCTTGTTGTGAATTGTGCAAAGGAGATCATAAAACCAGATTTTGTCCGCCGGAGAATGAGGAGGCGAATTATATGGCCAACCAAGGATATCAACAACGAGCTCCATACCCTTATCAAAATCAAAACCAAGGTTACCAACAAAGGGGTAACCAAGGTTATCAAGGAGGGTGGAGGCAAGATAACAATAACCAAGGAAGGCAAAATCCATATCAAACACAACAACAAAATCAAAGTCAACAACAAAATCAAAGTCAACAACAAAACCAACCTCAAAGTCAAGTGAGATCTTCCAACATTCAAGACACTCTAGCTCAATTTATGCAAGCCTCAATGGCTAATCAAAAGAGCACGGAGGCATCTATCAAGAACTTGGAAACTCAAGTTGGACAACTAGCTAAGCAACTTTCCGAACAAAGTGCTTCGACATCATTTTCCCCAACTACGCAAACAAATCCTAAGGAGCATTGCAAAGCCATAACAACAAGAAGTGGTAGAGTTTGTGATGAGAAAAGGAAGGTAGTTGAAAGAAAAAAGAAAGTAGTGGAGAAGGATGAAGAAGAAATAGTGGAGGAAGAGGTAGTTGAAAAGATGAAGAGGATGAAGTTGAAAAACATGATAATGTTGATGTGGAGGATGATTTAGTTGAAAATGAGGTGTTAGTTGAAAATGAAAAGGAAAATGGTGTAGTTGAAAAGGAGAAAGTAGAGGAGAAAAGAAAAGAATGAAGAAGGAAAGAGAAGGAAGTAACTTATCCATTGAGAAGTTTACCATATCCTCACCTTCCTCTAAAAGGATGATGCAAAGCACTATGCTAGGTTTATGGATATTTTCAAGCAATTGCAAATAAATATTCCATTTACCGAAGCATTAGAGCAAATGCCCAAATATGCAAAATTCATGAAGGATATCTTGACAAAAAAGAAGAGGTATACGGATCAAGAAACCATAATGGTGGATGCTAGTTGTAGTGCAATAATTCAACGCACCATTCCGAAGAAAGAGAGTGATCCGGGTCGTGTAACTTTGCCCGTTACTATTGGGGATGTGTATGTCGGAAAAGGATTAATTGATTTGGGGTCAAGCATCAACTTGATTCCATTATCCATTGTGAAGAGATTGGGGGAGATTGAATTAAAGTCCACGAAAATGACATTGCAATTAGCGGACAAGTCTATTACTCGCCCGCACGGCGTAGCTTTAGATTTGTTGGTAAAAGTGGACAAATTCTTTTTTCCGGTGGACTTTGTAGTCATAGACATGGAGGAAGATGTGGATGCACCTTTAATTCTTGGAAGACCGTTCATGAAGACGGCAAGGATGATGATTGATATAAATGATGGCCTAATGAAGGTGAGAGTACAAGATGAAGAGATTTGCTTTAATCTTTTTGAAGCAATGAAGCATCCCATGGATAAGAAAGATTGTTTTAAGATTGACGTTATTGAGGAAGCAACAAGAAGTGAATGATGATGATGATAGTCGAGATATTGAGGAGTGTTTGGAAGGAGTGGAGATTTCAAAGGAAATGCACCCTTGGGAGGAAGAAGAGGAAAGTTTGAAGAAAGATCTAAAGATGACGACCAAAACTTGAGTTGAAAGAGCTACCGTCTCATTTAAAGTATGTGTTTCTTGAGGAGGGAGGTAAAAGCCCGTGATCATTAGCAATACATTGTCGGAGAATGAGGAGGAAAGCTTAATTGAAGTTTTGAAATCGAACAAAATGCGATTGGTTGGGTCTTAGCCGATTTGAAAGACATAAGCCCGCCTATTGTATGCACAACATTATGATGGAGGATGAGTACAAACCGGTAGCCCAACCTCAACGGCGATTGAATCCGTGATGAAGGAGGTAGTTCGCAAAGTAGTGAAGATGCTTGAAGCGGGATGATTTACCGATTTCGGATAGTGCGTGGGTGAGCCCGGTTCATGTGGTTCCTAAGAAAGGAGGATTGACGGTTGTATCTAATGATAAGGATGAGCTAGTGCAAACAAGAAAAGTGACGGGGTGGAGAATGTGTATTGATTATCGTAGGCTTAACAAAGCGACGAGAAAAGATCATTTTCCTCTTCCGTTCATGGACCAAATGTTAGAAAGGCTTGCGGGACAACAATACTATTGTTTCTTGGATGGTTATTCGGGATATAATCAAATATCGGTGAATCCGAAAGATCATGAGAAAACGACGTTCACATGTCCATTTGGAATTTTCGCGTATAGGCGTATGCCTTTCGGCTTATGCAATGCGCCGGCAACATTCCAAAGGTGCATGCAAGCTATATTCGCCGATTTGATTGAGAAAACAATTGAAGTATTTATGGATGACTTTTCCGTTTTTGGAGCTTCATTTGATTTATGTTTGGAAAATTTGAACACCGTCTTGAAGAGGTGTGTGCAAACCAACTTGGTCTTGAATTGGGAGAAATGCAACTTTATGGTGACCGAGGGAATTGTCCTTGGCCACAAGATATCTTCAAGAGGAATTGAGGTTGACAAAGCAAAAATTGATGTTATCGAGACGCTTCCCCCACCTACCAATGTCAAAGGCATTCGGAGCTTTTTGGGTCATGCGGGATTCTATCGAAGATTCATCAAGGACTTCTCCAAAATAGCCAAACCTTTGAGCAACCTGCTCAACAAAGATAAGTCTTTCTTGTTTGTTAGCTTTTGAAAAATTAAAGGAGAATTTGATAAATGCACCCATAATCACTGCGCCTAATTGGAAACTTGATTTTGAACTAATGTGTGCTAGTGATTATGCGCAAAGGAAGAACAAAATCTTCCATGCTATACATTATGCGAGCAAAGTTTTGAATGATGCTCAAATAAACTATGCAACAACCGAAAAGAGTTGCTCGCAATTGTATATGCATTGGAAAAGTTTAAATCCTTACCTAATTGGTTCCAAGGTTGTAGTTTTCACGGATCATTCGGCGATAAAATATCTGCTTACCAAACCGGACTCTAAACAAAGGCTAATCCGATGGATTCTTCTTTTGCAAGAATTCGATTTAGAGGTCCGTGATAAAAAAGGTTCGGAAAATTTGGTAGCGGATCATTTGTCTCGCTTAGTGAACGTAAAAATTACGGACAAGGAAAAAGAGGTGAAGGAGGAATTCCCGGATGAGAAGTTATTTGCAATCCAAGAGCGACCGTGGTTTGCCGACATGGAAAATTACAAGGCCGCGGGATTAATGCCGGAAGATTTGACTTGGAATGAGAGGAGGAAATTTTTAGCCGATACGAAGTATTATGTGTGGGATGAACCTTACATTTTTAGGTTGAGTAGTGATGGATTGCTAAGAAGGTGTGTGAGCGATGAAGAGGCCAAAAACATTCTTTGGCATTGTCACAATTCCCCTTGTGGGGGACACTATAATGGAATGCGGACGGCCACCAAAGTCCTACAATCGGGATTTTATTGGCCTTCGCTATTCAAAGATGCGTATGCTCACGCTAAGTCATGTGACAAATGTCAAAGAAGTGGCGGGATAGGAAAAAGAGATGAAATGCCGTTGAACAATATGTTGGAAGTGGAGGTATTTGATTGTTGGGGGATTGATTTTGTCGGTCCTTTTCCATCTTCGTTTTCAAATGAATATATTCTTGTAGCTGTGGATTACGTGTCAAAGTGGGTAGAGGCCATTGCTTCGCCTAAGGTCGACGCCAAAACTGTTATCAAATTTTTGAAAAGAAACATTTTTTCTCGTTTTGGTGTGCCTAGGGTGCTCATTAGTGATGGTGGGTCGCACTTTTGCAATGCATTGTTACAAAAACATTTGAAACAATTTGGTGTAAAACATAAGGTGACGACCCCTATCACCCTCAAGCAAATGGCAAGCCGAGGTGTCTAATAGAAATCAAAAGATTTTGGAAAAACTGCTTCGGGTTCTCGAAAAGATTGGTCACAAAATTAGATGAAGCTTTGTGGGCGATCGAACCGCCTATAAAGCTCCCATCGGACTAACCCGCTTCGTTGTGTATGGCAAAACTTGTCACCTCCGGTAGAGATGGAGCACAAAGCATTGTGGGCCTCCGATTCTTGAATTTTGATTCATCCTTGGCGGGTGAAAAGCGAAAATTACAACTCGTTCAATTGGAAGAAATGCGCGAGGGAGCATACCATTCAAACCGGAGGTACAAAGCAAAAGTTAAGGTTTCTCATGATAAGAAGATAAAGATCAAGGAATTAAGGCCGGACAAAGGTTCTCTTGTTCAATTCCGGATGAGGCTTTTTCGGAAAACTCAAAACAAAGTGATCCGTCCGTTTTTAATCAAAGAAGTCAAAGAATATGGTGCAATTGTCTTGCAAGATCTTGCACGAACAAAAGAATGGACGGTGAATGGGCAGCGGTTGAAACGGTACGTTGGCGGAGAGGTGAGCCGCAACATAGCCGAATCCTTCTTTGATGATCAATGATCATCATGAACCGTCGAGCTCTACCGACGTTAAACAAAGCGCTTGTTGGGAGGCACCCCAACATTGTAAGTATTCTTCCTTGAACTCATTTACACTTGCCCGCATTAATTTTTGTTTCTTAAAATTTCAAAATTCTGCAGACCGGCGCTCAGCGCGCACTTTGACCCATCTGGCAGAAACTTTGATAGGGACTGTGCGGTCAGGATTTAAAAATTTTTTTGAAAAAATCAGATTTTGGAGGCCCAAATCGTGGCCTAGTTAGTTTTAAAAGGGGTTAGGGTTATTTTAAACCCTTTTTCCCTATTTTCATCATCTTTCTTCATCCTCTCAAAATCCCAAAAATCCCCAACCAAAAATCTCCGAATCTTTGCGAATTTTTTGTCAAATCAATCACCCAAGGCATCCTAGTAAGTATTCTATGTTTTTTCCTTTCTCAATTTCGTATACATTGCATGTTTAGGTTAGATTTTGAAAACCTAGGGTTAGGAATTTTGAATTTTCTCTTAGAATTAGGATGTTTTGTGTTAGAGAAGTAATAGGTGTTATTTTCCCTAGGAAGTGATTGTGTGAGAAAAATTACTTTTGCGAAGAATTTTTCAAATCGCAGAAGCGGTCCTCGCAAATTTTGAAAATTCTGTGTTTTTAGTGTTTCCGATTAGTTGTAATGCTTTGGTTGGTTGGTTTGCTTTGCTGTTTGCATGATTCATTGCTAATGGACACCTCGGTGTCACTTTTCTGTTGATTTTTGTGTTGAAATTTCAGATGGCACCTAAGCGACAAAGAGTTTCCTCTGCTGGGGCTGGGCCCTCTCGGCCTGCTGCGTTCGATGCTGTGCGATTCTTGGGGCCTGCTCAGGAGGCTCGCTACAAAGAGCTCGAGGAGCGAAACATCTGGACTGAGCGCACCATCAGCCTCCGTGAGCAAGGGCATTACCACACGCCTCATGTCATCCTTGATAACTACGGGTTGGAAGTTCTTTGTAACCCTCAGACAAAGGTGAATGTGGAGCTTGTTCATGAGTTCTATGCTAATGCTATCCCACCGAGGGATGTGAGTTTAGGTTTGCTTCGTTGTTTGAGGCAAATCCGTCTTTTCTCGCTCAATCAGCTTTGGGCATCAACTGGACAGCCCCAGAGGACCAACTGGATGTCTACCATGAGCACCTGGCTCGTGGTAATTGGGATTACAACATGCTGCGGACTAAGCTCTGTTTGTCGGGGCATTCTTATGAGTTGAATCGGGCTGGTCAACCTTTGAAATTCAACAGGGCCAGTCTGAAAACTAGTGCCAGAGTTATGATGTGTGTGGCTCTATACAATCTGAAACCTAGGAGCCACACATCTTCGATACCCATGGAGACGGCAGGTTTGATTGCTTACATGCTCGATGAGGAGCAAATTGATTTTGGCCGTCTGATCGCGAATGAGCTGAAGAGGGTTACGCTTAGTTATACCTCCAGGGGGGAGCGTATAAAGTGTGCTCTCACTTATCCTGGCTTGATTATGGGTTTCCTTAAGAGAGCGAAGGTGGCTTTTCCTGCAGTAGGACACCTCACCATTGATGGAGTTGTTGATGATCACTACTGTGATCGATTTTGTAGGGTCCTTGATAATACTGCTGCCCAGGTTGTACCAGTTGCAGCGGCACTTCCTCAAGCTAGTCCATCAGAAGAATGGAATAGACAGATGCATCTCGCTCATCAGAGAGCATTTATGTTTATGCATGAGAGCATGGAGCACCTTGCTCTACAGATTAGAGAGCCCGGAGTGAACCATTTCACTCGCACGGGTGAGCAGCTCAGAGCATATGCTGGTTGGCCCGGGGTCGGGCCAAATGCTGAGGAGGAGGTGGGAGATGAGGATGATGGTGAAGAGAGTTCGGTTCGGTTCGGTTCGACTGGGTCGATTGGAGATTCGATTCGAGACCACCGATTGATTTTCTCTTATTTTCCTGTTTTATTTTACTTTCAGATTCTAGTTCTAGATTTTACTTTTGCATTTTAGTTTTAAACTTTGGATTTTGTTGGTTGCCATCCAATTTTGGGGATTGGCTTGTAATTCCAATTAATTTTTGTAGGCATGAAGCCTAAATACTTCTTTTTAAGTTTTAAACACCATTTTGGGGTGTCGTTTCATTTTAAGTTTAGTTTCTTTTATTTTGTTCTATTTTATTTTATTTTTTTTTTATTATAGTATTTAGTTTGAATTTACTTCTTGTGGTTTGTCCGGATTTTTCAAATTGTTCTTCAAAGCTAGTAAGTGTGTTTCACCAAAGTGATGGTGATGATAAAATTCTCGATTCATTCCACGAAGAAGGTACACATTTAATCGTTTTGTAGAAACATAACATGTCTATGAAATTTGTTCTTTATGCAAGATATTGTGGCATGTACAAAAAATTTGTGTTCACATTCGAATCATTAGGACATAAACCATATATGTGAGAAGCTTCCACTTTTTACCAAATATTGAGTGTCTAATAGTTGTGTTAACTCGTGTGATTCATGCTTAATCTTTACTTGTTTGTGATAACTTGGAAACTAAGAAATGATCAAGGCAATTTTTGTGCATTATGAGGAAAACCACCAATTCTAAAAAGGGCTTCAATTACCCGTGAGAGAGTGAATCCTTGTGAACCCTTTTGAGCTTAAATAGTATTTGTAGGATGAATGTATCAAATCGACTAATTGTTAAGTAGGCCACTTAATAGTTGTCGATGATCTTTGACAAATTCAATGATAATTCATTCTATAAATTTTCTTGTTGATTTATACCACCCCTTTTGTCAATTAACCCTTGAAGAGCATGTCTTGAATAAAAAAGGATTGATATAAATGAAGTTGGGGAGGTGGATCAAAAAGAACCTAAATTGATGGCACAATGATCCTAAAGAAAGAAAAGAATAGAGAAAAGAAAAATACAAAAGAAGAAAGAAATTTGTTTTTGAAAAGAAATCAAAAGAAAGAAAAAGAGAGGATCATTGTGTGGAAAGAAAAGAGGTTGTGAATAATGAGATGGCAATTAATTGTGAAATGCTCTTCATATCCTTTTACCCGATTCGTTTCCATGGCTTTGTACTTAAATATCCCTTGTTTCTAACCTAAGCCAAGTTACAACCTTGAAAGTCCTTAGTGATCTTCGTTTCCGTTTTATCATTTAACTTGTTTCGATGAATGCATGAATTATTCTGGATGTGCATAATTATTAGTGAGAGTGTTTGGTCCTTTGTGAATATACATTTTATTCTTCTTGAATTTTGAAGAAATGATTAGGTGATTCAAGTGTGAACATATCTTTTATTTTGTTATATGTTTTGATATATTGTGTTTAGAACTTAATTCATGGCCATGTTGTGTTTAGAAGAAGCGATTGATGTGTGCTTTTGCCTGGTATGTTGAGTTTGAACCATTACTCTTGTGTGAGTTGGCATGCTTGCATTTTGTTCTTTCTAGCTTTTCAAGATTATTGACTTTTGTTTGGGGACAAACAAAGAAGTAAGTTGGGGAGAGTTGTTAAGGACCAATTTGTAGTTATTTTGTACATTATTTTGTGGTCCTAAACAATGTCTTTGTATTTAATTTGTATATTTATTCTAGTATTTGTGTTTTAATTAGGTTTTTATTTAGTTTTTGTTTAATATATAGTATTTAACTTACTTTCACTCTTAATTGTAGGAATATATTAACTAATTCTCCCAAGCTTGGATTCAAGGGAACTTGAAGAGCTTTAGGGATGATTCTTTTGAAGATAATTTTGGAAGAGGGAAGCATGCTACAGGTCGCGTGAGCATGAGTACACTGGCCATCGAAAAAGGACAGCCCATGCTTTCACCTTTTGAGCCACCAACCCATCACTTCACCTGATCTTTTTGGCTTGTAAAGAAAGCAAGAAACACTCCACCATCATTATCTTTTCATCTTTGTAAATCTAGGGCAAGTTTAGAAAAGAAAGCCATAGCTTTTCTCTTGATTTTCTCATGTTCATCATCTCTACCAACAATCTTGAGAGCAAGGCAACCATGGAAATGAGTAGCTAAGCTCCTTTTGTGTCAAGATTAGAGGTAGTTGATCTTTATAGTATGTATTTCTTTTAATCCATTGGTGTATGAACATGGTTGATGATTAATATAGTTGAATATCTTTGTTCTTCATCTTTATGCTTTGAGTTTTGCTTGAAAAGAATATTTCAAAGTGACCTAGGATATTCATCCTCTCATAAACAAATGCTAGGAATAGATTTGTGTGTTAGAGTTTACAAAATATTGAACTTAATGATTATCATGCTAATAGTTGTAGTGAGGAATCATGCAAGGATTAACATGATAACATTCACAATCTTGGTGGGAAATCTACAAGATTGAGAGGATATGTATTTGTAGAAATCATCTATTATGTTCATCACTTGATTAAAATGAATATGTATGAAACTAGATCAATGAAACTAATCTTGACATGCCTTCTTAACTTGAAAACAATCTCAAACTCTCTCTAATCCAAACTATAACTCTCTTTGAAAGAATTAATTTAGCTGTTGTTTGGACACTCATGGTTCTAGTAGAGTAGATAACAAACCCTTTGGTTACATCATCTTAAAACATACTTTCCTATTGAAAGACTATAACATGCACCAATCCCTGTGGAATCGATAATTAAAATACTTTGTTCACGGAGAAGACCTACAACAAAGATCCAAGGAAATGGTACAAGAAGTTTGAACTCTTCATGACCCAACATAAATTTGAAGAGACATATGCAGACCACTATGTATTTGTGAAGAAATATGATAATGGTGAATCCATCATAATTTTCTTGTATGTTGATGATATGCTCATTGTTGAGAAAGATAAGACAAAGATAATTACTCTAAAGAATGGATTGAGCCAGTCATTCGCCATGAAATATTTATGTGCGATAAAGAAGATTCTAGGAATGAAGATCGTTCGAGATCGTCCCAAAATTTTTTTTGGATGTCACAAGAAGATTATATAAAGAAAGTTCTTGAGAGGTTAAACATGCATAATGCTAAACCTATGCATGTACCACTACCTGGTCATCTGAAATTCAGTAAGACACAATGTTCAAGCAATGAAGAAGAAATGAGAAAAGTGCCTTATTCTTCATCTATGGGTAGCCTTATGTACGCAATGGTTTGCACAAGACCATACATTGCTTATGCTGTAGGAGTTGTGAGTAGGTTCCTGTCGAATCCAGGAAATGAGCATTGAAATACTGTGAAATGGATACTAAGGTATATAAGAGGAACTGCCAAACAATGTTTGTGCTTTGGAAATGAAAAAATTACTCATTGGGTATGTAGATGCATATATGGCAGGAGATATACTTTTGGGTATTTGATTACTTTTGCAGGGGAAGCTGTCTCATGACAACCACGATTACAAAAATGTATTGCTTTGAGTACCACAGAAGGAGAATACATAGCCATCACGGAAGGTTGTAAGGAGATCATGTTGATGAAGAAGTTCCTGCAAGAGTTGGGTCAAAACCAAGAAAGTTATGTTCTCTATTGCGATAGTCAAAGTGCAATTCATCTCAACAAGAACTCAGCATATCATTCAAGGTCAAAATACATTGACGTAATCCAAGGATGACAGAATCTCTACAAAAAGAGAAGATACAATTTTGCAAACAAGCTGTTGAATTGGAAGTAACCCCAAACTAATTAAGGCCATTCCCCTATGGATGGGGGGAGAAAATTGGGTCCATCCATTGCCACACGGCCAACATATTTTTGACAAAATGGAAGGTTACATGTGATGACATCTCGCAAGGTTTATGGTGTATACTTGTTATGGTGCATGTCTTGCAAATTACACTTATTATGGTGCATGATATGCAAAAAATACTTGTTTTGGTGCATACCTTACAAAGTACACTTGGTGTTTTGCATGGAAGGCAAAAGACAAGTGTCTTCTTGCATGTAAGATACATCTGCCTTAATTATCCTATAAATAGGACAATACGCAAGCATTCAATTCACATAACTACAAGAGTAGAACAACAAGAAGCAAGAGAGAAAGAGAGCCTTGCTCAAGAGAGAAAATTCTTCATAGAGACTTTCTTTGTGAGAGAAATAGTAAGCCAATCTGTGAGAGTGTTTCTTATAATTTAAGAGATATATTATAGTAAGTTCCACCTAAGGGTGAAGTTGTTGTATTCCCATTATCATTATAGTGGAAGTTTAAGAGGCCTAAGGGTCTTGTGATTTTTTTCTTTCGCATATTGAAAAGGTTTTTCCACGCTAAAATTCTTTTGTGTCATTGCACTTATATTTTTCACGTTTCTGCCAGTGCCTATTTTTAAGTTCACGGAGGATGAAAGTTATGGAGGTTATTTTCCAACAAAAACAAGTTCCCCTTGGTTTGTAAACTCCCAGCTGCTCTAAAATCTTATGGTTTTCAATAGTCATATCTTGATTATTCTTGCTCAAAACTCTATGAATAGTTTGATTTTTAAAAGGCAATCTAGGACAACAGAATATTTTGATGCATTTGAAAATCTTAAACGGTGTATAAAATTCAAATTTCGAGAAACTATCCTTTGTACAAATTTACAGGTAAATATTGATCACTTCTTTTTGTACTTAATCAATTTTCGGAGCTCCAAATGTTTTGTATTTACAACGAAAAATCACACAAAGCAGTGGATAAACAAAATGCATTTGGCTATCTTCAAACAAAGATTCTTCTACGTTCTTCCATATCCCTACAACAATTATAACAATGTTATGACATATTGTTTGAAGACAAATAAAACAAACTTGTTATTTAAGATGTAACAACCACACTACAAAAAAAGTTATAGTACCTTTTGGAGGAGTTTCTATTTCTGTTTTTCATGTTATCTGTTAGTTTGTATAGTTCTTGTCCAGTCGAACTAGCTAGTATATGTGCTAGTCGAACTGACTTTGTCTATTACTCGAATTTACTATGTATCAAAGTGTTAGGCTCTATTCGATGTAATCGAATACAACATGTGTTGCAGTGTCGAAAATCCTTGGGCCTTGATTGTTTGGGCCTTAGCTTAGTTTCTATTTTTGGGTCTGGGAAATGTTTTCTAATATAAAGGGTTCTCTCTCTTTGTAATAGACATAGAATCAAGTTTGAATAACAGATTTTAATAATTTCAGTCACAACAATTTTCTCTCGTTTTCTTCTTTCCATTCTTCTTCTTCCCTCTCAAAATAATCTTTCTTGAAAACCCTTTGTTCCAACAAATTGGTATTAAGGAGCTCGGATGCGATTCAGAGAGAATCTAATAGAAAACAGAACAACAACGTCAACACAAATTCCAGCGAATTTACCAATTTTCAAAGGGGAAAACTATCAACGGTGGGTTGCACATATGAAGGTCATTTTCAGATTTCAAGATGTTGTTGAAATCTTGAATGATGGTGTATCAGAGCTGGAAGCAAACGCGACGGATACCCAGAAATCTGTGCACAAAGATCAGAGGAAAAAAGATAGTACAACATTGTTCTTGATTCATCAGTGTGTAGACTCTAATGTATTCGAGAAGATAATTGAAGAAGAATCAGCGAAAGATGCGTGGGACAAGTTAAAGAACTTGTATGGCGGAGGCGAGAAATTGAAAAATATGAAGTTGCAGACGCTGAGAAAGCAATACTAGATGATTCACATGAAAGATGATGAATCAACCTCCGCATACTTCTCAAGGATTGTGACGCTGACGAACCAAATGAAAGCATGTGGAGAAACAATCACTGATTTGCAGAAAATAAAAAAGGTACTAGGATCTCTAACTGCAGATTTTGACTATATTGTAGTGACAATTGAAGAGGCCAAGACTCTATCTGAGATGAAGTTAAAAGAACTTCAAGCTTCAATGGAGGCTCATGAGATGAGATTGAAGTAGAGAAACTCAGAAAGAGAAAAGGTGGCTGAACAAGCATTGCAATCAAGATTCAACAAGAAAGCTGAGAAGTCGAAGCAGCGAAAACATCTTGCAGGTGATGAGAAGTCAAGCAAGAATGTCGATTCGAGCAAGAAAGGTGTGGGTAACAAGTACTCTGGGAGGTAAGTCGACACGAAAGAAGTGCAATATTACAATTGTCAAGGTTTTGGTCACTACGCTCGAGACTGTCGAAGAAAGAAAGCAGCAAGAGCGGAAGAAAGTGATGAAGCCCAATATGTGCGAGTAGAAGACAATGACTCAGATGATGTGATGATGATGGTAAACTCTCAGTAGAACACTGAGAAAACCAACATGTGGTATCTGGATTCAGGATGTAGCAACCATATGACTGGCAATAAAGATTGGTTCACCAAGTTAGACGAGTCAGTGAAAAAGGTGATAAAGTTTGATGATGGAAGACACATCAATTTTGGAGGCAAAGGAGACATTTTGATTGTCATAAAGGATGGTGGAAAAGCTACTATCACTGAGGTATTACATGTACCCTCTATGACAAATAATTTGATAAGTGTAGGTCAATTACTTGAAAAAGGCTTCAAAATGAAGATTGAAAGGAATCAGATGAAAGTCTATAGGGATGATGGAAGGCTAATAATGAAAGAACCATTGGCAGATAATAAAACGTTCAAAGTCGAACTCAACACATCAGATCATAAGTGTCTTGCTTCGACCATGGAAGAAGACAAGAACTGGCTATGGCATCACAAATATGGACATCTAAATTTCAAGAGTTTATGCATGCTTAACCTTAAAAAGACGGTGTTTGGTTTTCCTTATGTGAAGGAACCAAAGCAAGTATGTCAGGAATGTTGTAAAGCTAAGCATGCGAGAAAAGCATTCAAACATGACTTGCCCATGAAATCCAAGCGTAAGTTGGAACTAGTTCACTTTGATATGTGTGGACTATTTGAAGTCAAGTCAAATGGAGGAAACATATATTTCCTTAATTTTATTGATGAATTCACCAAACATATATGGATTTATATCATTGAAAGGAAAGTGAGGTATTTACACAGTTCAAGAAGTTCAAGGTGCATGCTGAAAAACAAAGTGGCTGCAAATTGAAGAAGTTAAGAACTGATGGTGGTGGTGAATATACGTCTGTCGAATTTTCCAGATTTTGCAATGAGGAAGGTATAGAGCATGAGATCATTGCACCCTATACACCTGAGCACAATGGCATAGCTAAAAGGAAAAACGGGAGTATACTGAACATGACTAGAAGCATGTTGAAAGCTAAAGATATGCCTAATAGATTTTGGGCTGAAGCAGCTTCAACAACAGTATACATTCTAAACAGGTGTCCAACAAAGAAGATAGTAGGAAGAATACCTTATGAGGCTTGGACAGGATCGAAGCCAAGTGTAAGTCATTTTAGAGTTTTTGGATCAATGTGCTTCAGGCATGTACCTGAACAATTGAGAAGGAAACTGGATGATCAAAGTGAAGTAATGGTTCTCATAGGTTATCATTTGAATGGTGCATACAAATTTTATTCTCCAATCGAAGATAAACTAGTAATTAGTAGAGATGTTCGTGTCGACAAAAGTAATGGTTGGGACTGGAGTCAAAGTTCAACACAAGAATCAGACACAATTATAACTGTGTTCGAAGAAGATGGACAAGATGAGCCCTCAACTAGTCAAAGTGAACAAGGCAACGCTTCAACTAGTCGAAATGAAGAACCTCCTGAACAAAATGAAAGGAGGTCGACCAGAACAAGAACTTAATCAACAAGGCTAGCTGGGTATGAAAGATTTCCAGATCAAGCAATTGATGCTGATGGTGATCTAGTCGAAGAAGCCATGATGATGGCTGAAGCAGAATAAATCAATTTGAATGAAGCCATGAGTAATTCGAATTGGTGTGAAGCCATGAAAAAAGAACTCAGAGCCATTGAGAAGAATAAGACCTGGGAGCTTCCCGAAAGTACGAATAAGAATCCAATAGATGCAAAGTGGATATACAAGGTGAAACGAAGACCAAATGGAGAGATTGCGAAGTATAAAGCAAAGATGGTGGCTAGAGGCTTTCTACAAAAATCTGGAATAGACTTCGACGAAGTATATGCTCTAGTTGCAAGACTAGAAACAATTTGAATTATTGTGTCGGCTGCAACATATAGGGGATGGAAGATGCATCAACTGGATGTAAAGTCAGCGTTCCTGAATGGTCCATTGGAAGAAGAAGTCTATGTTACTCAACCACCAGGATTCGACGTCAAAGGAAATGAGTCAAAGGTATACAGATTGAGGAAGGCTCTCTATGGTTTGAAGCAAGCTCCTCGAGCTTGGAATAAAAGAATAGATAGCTTTCTGATCGAAGCAGGTTTCACAAAGTGTGTATCTAAACATGGACTGCATGTAAATGATGTCAACAGTGTCAGTCAAATCATTTTATGCCTCTATGTAGATGACTTACTCATTATTGGAGCCAACGAAGCTGAGATAATGAAGGTCAAGTCGAAGCTAATGCAAGAATTTGAAATGTCCGACTTAGAGAATCTCTCGTATTTCTTAGGGATGAAATTCAAAAATACTGAAGAAGGAGTATTTTTGCATCAAACTAAGTATGCTCAAGATATTCTGAAGAGATTCAACATGAGCAACTGTAATGAAGCTGTCACTCCATTAGAAACTGGAGCAAAGCTGAAGAAGGAATTGAATGATGAGTTTGTAAATTCGACATTGTACAAAAAAATCATTGGATCCTTGAGATATCTTTGGAATACAAGGCCAGATATCTGCCAAAGTGTAGGACCGTTGAGCATATTTATGGAGAAACCTCAAGAATGTCATCTCATCGCAGTTAAGAGGATGTTGAGATACGTCAAGGGAACTATCAACCATAGCGTGTTATTGCCTAGGAAGTCGAAGGACATCACAAGTGTCGAAGTTCATGGATACACTTATTCGGATTTCAGTGGAGATCAGGACGAAAAGAAAAGCACTGCAGGCTACATTTTCATGATCGAAGGTGCTCCAATCTCCTGGAGTTCGAAGAAATAAAGCATTGTGGCATTGTCATCTTGCAAAGCTGAATATGTAGTTGTATCATATGCTGCCTGTCAAGCAGCATGGATCAAAATGCTACTTGAAAAACTTAAGATAATGGAGCCTAAGAAGATAAAGCTATTTGTCGACAACAAATCAGCAATTAACCTGGAAAATCATCCTGTGTGTCACGGTTGAAAAAAACACATTGAAAGAAGGTATTATTTTCTGAGAGATCAAGTCAACAAAGGGAAGGTCGAAATAAAGCACTGTAAGACTGAAGTTCAACTAGATGACATATTCACCAAACCTCTGAAGAAAGTTAGATTCGAAGAGTTAAAGAGAAGCATCGGGATGAGAAGTCTCGAGAACATGAATTAGGGGGTGTGTTAGTTTGTATAATTCTTGTTCAGTCGAACTAGCTAGTATATGTGTTAGTCGAACTGACTTTGTGTGTTAGACGAATTTACTGTGTATCAAAGTGTTAGGCTGTATTCGATGTAATTGAATACAGTATGTGTTGCAGTGTCGGAAGTCCTTGGGCCTTGATTGTTTGGGTCTTAGCTTAGTTTATATTTTTGGGCCTGGGCAATGTTTGCTTATATAAAAGGCTCTCTCTCTCTCTCTCTCTCTCTCTCTCTCTCATAGACATAGAATCAAGTTTCAATAACAGATTTTAATAATTTTAGTTGCAACAATTTTTTCTCTCTTTCTTCTTCCCATTCTACTTCTTCCCTCTCAAAACAATCTTTCTTTAAAACCCTTTGTTCCAACATTATCAACTGGTGATTTTATTGATGAAGTCTCCTTTTCTCTAGCAGCGGTTTCTCTTTTCATTATCTTCCATTCTACTTTCATGGCCTTAGTCAGTGCATCTTTTCATTATCTTCCATTCTACTTTCATGGCCTTAGTCAGTGCATCGACTTTCTTCACGAGCATCTGAAGGACCACTATATTATTATACCAATAGTTCAATGTAATATATCTATATATCTAGAGGATCTATTTGTGGACAATGAATTGTTAACATATACACCAGACAGGATACTAGCACTAACCACACAGGCACTAAGAAATATTTTAAGAAAATGAAAGTAATTGAATACAACCACGTATGTTGATGTCGTGTTTGTTTCAGACACTCACACTTGTTTGACACCAGACACATTGAAGTGTAGATGACAAGTAGTTTGAGGAGGTTGATACATACCTTAATTTTCTTCATCTTTATCTTGCAAACGATTATCTTTGGTTTCACACGCCTTCCTCAATATGATAACCTCTTTTTGCAGCTAAATAATTTGGTTTCTTGCTTTGGAAGTCTTCTTCATCCAAATCAATATTGGTTCCAATTTCTTGTGCTTCACGTTCATCATTGAAGTGGTTTAAACTCATGTCTGCTTTTGGAGACCAACAAAACACATTTGAAGTGTTTGAGTTACTTGAAAAATGTTTTAAACCATCCTCAAGTGTCTTTAGCCTCACTTTTAGTTTTTCCTGAAGTAAACACCAAATAACATGTTGAAAATTGATTAACATGTTTACATTAAAAGACTAATAAGTCAGATAAATACCTTAAGACGCGACTCCGCATTAGCCGTTCTTTGTGATATAGACAGTTTGTCTTTCAACTGTTGCATCTCTGCCTACACGCGCAAAGACATGTTGGATCATAGAAATTTCATTAGGATATGTTTCGATTGACTTATTTGAACTTATCTACTAACATAATCACTTTTCACATTACTCCGAATATATTCATACATACCTGCATAATCCTTTTCTCTTCTTGCCATTTCCTAAGAGGCATGACTTTATCACTTCCATCATTCCACTCATTAGCCACAACATTTGCAATTCTATTCGCCGAAACTTTTACTCTTGCTAGTTCCCTCTTCAGTGTTCTTTTCTCTTCCTGAAAATTCATATGCAAAATCAAGTTCAAACATAAGATCAACCAAATACACAGTCAATGTATCCAATATTAAGACCAGAAGAATGCTTACTTGCAATTCAGAAATCTGCCTTTGGTAATCACGAAAAATGTTAGCCGTTGCACCGTTACCAACAGGAACATAATCTTTATTCTTTTGATTTGCATGTACCCTTCTAAGTGTTGCTTCTGCTGCATTTTGTGCAGCCAGTGCTTCTTTCTTTTCATCTCTCACTTTCTTGATTTCTAGATTCTGCATACCAATAAATTTTGAAAATAAAAAATGCATTTTAGGTTCTAAAAATGTTGAATATATCTCCTACTTCAAAGAAATACTTAATATACCAAATCAATGCACCTTTCGCGTAAGATAATCCTCGGTAACTCGAAGTCTTTCATCAAGTTTACTAGCTTCATGTTTCAACTGGTATTGGCGAAAGAGGATTATACCCGATATTATTACTACTACCAGATACTATGGTTCTAAATTGCGGTTGCAGTTGCATATCAAAATATATAACAATATTGAATAGTAAAAAATTCATATTTTCTGAGGTACCTTTTGTATGGCCTTATCCTTGAGTGATTCAGTTGCTTTGAATGCTTTGATTTCATTCTGGCAAGTTATTAGCTCCTTAACTTTTTCTGCAACAATGATTACACACTAAGTCAATCAATGAAAACAAAGCATGCCAATATGAAACATAAAGACAAAGAAAAATGAAATAAATAACCTTTGAATTGGTTTTGCAAATGATTAATCTCCAATACTATAGGGTCTGATAGAACAAGTGGAAGTGGAAGTTCCTCTCCATATAGCTTTTTACACCTCACCATTTCACTAGCACTGGGATAAGCACAACACTGGATTATAGTTATAGATAGATATGTTGAAAGTTAAATACAATGTTTTGTTTTGGTTGTTAGGTAGGTGTAGTGCTAATTGCTTAATGACATATTAGGCAGTTGAGTCCAAAAATCAACTACAAATGGAAGGTTAAGATAAGGAAACATATATATAATATTCAACAACAGTTGCCAATTGGCAAATACACATTAAAACTTCAGGTGGTCCTCTCTTTAGGATGTGTATTTTATGTTTTTTCTGATTTGGTAGATTAAATAAAGTTTTTCAGAAAGAAAAAAACCAAAAATTTGATTTGGAATTTTTTATTTTTTATGTTATATATATACGATGGCGTAAGATTATATGCTCTATGAGTAGATCTATTGGAGGTTGAAATGAATTGAATTTCTAATAATAGTAAGAAAACTGAAATTGGTCAACAAAACTGAAATTAGGTACAACAAACATTTTAAATATATTATGTTTTGAAGAAACTAAATAACCACTTCTATATATATATATATATATATATATATATATATATATATATATATATATATATATATATATATATATATATATATATATATATATATATATAAAGAAAAATTGATGAATACATAGGAGTATGGTGGATTTAAGTGTTTGATATGGTGAAGAGAGGATTCATAGTCCAACATTCAAGTCATACGAGTGAATTGAAATTTAATTCGAAATTATCTACTTTAAACTAGAGTGCTTTTTATTTAGGAGGGGAGGTCATAACAACCTACTATTTGTTAGATGTACAATGCGGGAAGCCGTTAAATATATATGAGACTTAGATCACCTGTATTTATATGCACGATAACTCATGTGATGAGAAGGTTCTGATAAATTGCATCCCTTTGTGAACGAATGGCTGGACATCCTTATGATCTGTCCAAAACAGTTGTCCATCAAGTCCTTGTATTTGCATGGCACTGCAAGAGTTTGTTTTATCTTTATTAACAATTATTTTTTTCTTTCGCTTCTCTTGTAAGTCAAGATGAGGCATGAGTCATGAGGCTACAATGACACCAGATGTAAGTGTTGTTGCGGTATTAAGCGGCAAACAAATAGTAAAGTATTTATTTTTATCGGGTGATATATATCGTATCGTGTCCACAGAAATTGGTTATTGATTCGTCGTTCGACAATTCTATCGTTAATGAGTTTGAGAATAAATTGAGTTGAAAATAAAAGACAAAAAGTAAATGAACAAAAAGTATAAAGGATAGACGACTTGTTTGGAACGAATGCACACTACCCGTCACAGACTTAAATTTATCGTCCAGTTATACTTAACCTATGATACTCATCAGTGTCATCACATACCTCTTACAACCTAAGCTATTTCTAACCCAAATTGAGAATCCTCCCGAATCACCTCGATATCCATTTTTGGCATACCTCGATAACCAAAAGTTAACTGCGTCACCTCCATACCCATCTCTGGCATACTTCACCAACGCAGAGGCATTAAGATCAGATACTCTAAGTGAATGTTAGCTCTAAACCCATTTCTAGCATTCAGAAACTAACAAATAACCATCCTAGGTAAGAATCTAAGCGATCTATCTCTAGCAAAGCTCAAACCCCTAACACAGAGTAAAAACCTAAGGCAATCACCAACACAGATTCGTAAAGCAAACTTTATACAACACCAAGGGCGACAAATATACATGAGTAAGAGTAGATATACATACAAAACCCAACAAAAGAGATTACAAAGAGAAGAGAAGAAGAGGAACCAAACATTTTTTGGTATGTCAACACCAATCAACGAGGGATTCGACTCCGGATCATCCAAATGCAAGCTCCAATGTTGTTTTCTAAGCAAATATGTCAAAAAATGATGTTGATGGTTTTGGGACTAAAAAATACTCAACCCATAACCTAAAAATGTGTTTTTAGCCCATTTTAAAGAGTTCTGAAATCACAGGGCGCGCTTAGCCCGGTTTGTGACGCTCAGCGCGGTCTGTGCTGTTTCGGAAAAAAATCAGCACTTATTTTCGTCATAACTTGAGAACCGTAACTCGGAATTGCACCCGGTTTGAAGCGTTGGAAAGCTTATTCAATTCTCTGTCTAACCATGAGTACATATCAAGCTTTTATGACTATTTGAAATATTTGAAAAACTTATTCTTTACTTTATGCGTTCTCCTTTATTGCTCAAAATCGCGTGTTTGAAGTTGTGTCTTCGACACTTTATTACTCAATGCTACAATTATGAATGAATACCTATAAAAGAGATGAAAAACTATCAAATGATATAATATTTACACAAAAACTCAATTATTCTATTATGTACACATTTATATAAAAAGCGGGGGATTTATTCTAAAAATATCAACAAAAGAATCGATAAGTGCCACAAAACATATATACAAAATAACTAAATTTTAGCACTTATCAGTTAGTCTAAAACAATTTCACTTCGGTTGAAAAACATAATTGAGGTCAAAAGTGGCTTATTTTTTATTAAAAAAATGCAGGAAATACCACTTTTAATGAAATAGAAACATAAACTGAAGTTTTTGGGATTCAGAGCGTTTACCCTAAATAAGTTTTCAGTTTTTAACTAAATCCGATGAAATAGATTGTATAATTAAAGAACAAAAGCATGACATGTCTAGGAATTATACCTTACATTTTCGTTATGTGAGGTGAAATCGTTATCATAAAATATATTATTTATAGTAGTGATAGAATTTCTTAAACATCATATAGTGTCTATGTTGCAGATTCATCATACAAATAGAGCATATGTGAAAGTCTTCCAATATTTGTATGAATACTTGAACGAGAATCATTCTTTGACTAATTTATTTCATCTTTTTCGAGTTCACTATAGCCTCGTGACACATGCGCGACGCAGAGGCTTAATTTCCTTGGTATCGTCTGTTAGTGGCTTTGGGACTTTTTCTTATTCAAGGTTACCTTTATTCGTCTAAAGGGTGAGACATTTGTCTATATTGTTAGATATGGAACATGGGATAAATGTGTGGAGTTGTTCTCCAAGTATTGGAATGGGATTCATTTCCTAGTGGTAAATAAGTTATATGTCTACAAAGGGTAAGACATTTCTTATGAAGAGTTATATATAAATAAGCAATTGATGAGTTTCTTCAAAGATCTGGGTTACCTGGGGGCATTACACCTCAGAATGAAGCCACCTGGAAACTCTTGAAACGCCTCATTGATACCCGCTTACCGACAAATGCTTGTACGAAGGAAGAAAGGAAGATTACTTTTTGTAAGTTTTGAATGTTCTTGGCTTCTTCGCCTTCCACTTACTTACTTATGATGTATTTATTTTGGTAATGATTACATGAAGATTCAATGAGGGGCGAAGAAGTTCTCTGGGTCTTACGACGAGAATCTAGACACGAAGAACTGTAGCACAACCTTCTACCATTCCAGATCCCTCAGGGAGTGCTTGAATATCCCTCAAATGAGGATTGTTCATATTTATCAAATCTGTTTGGGTGTGTGATAAGTGACAAAATATAGTTATTTTGTACATATGTTTTGTGGCACTTATCTATTCTTTTGTTTTGAATATCGTTGAATAATCCTGTTTTTTGTTGTAAATACGTTTTATTGCGTTTTGTGTATATATTATATCGATTGATTAGTTTTGTGTATATTTTGTAGGTATTTGAGCATGATTGTAGCAAGAGGAATAAAAGCTCCAAGATGAACTTTTGGAATAATAAGGCAAAGAAGAAGCCATTTCAAGTTGTGCAGAGAAAGCAACAAAAGTTGCTTTTCTGGTGTCCATCGCCGGGCGGTGAGGTGGCGAAGACATGGCGCTTTCAGCGTTGGAAGCTCGTCGGGCGGTGAAAGGAGCGGTGCAACATTGAGAAAATCCAGTAGCTCCTAACTTTGGCTCGCCAGCAGCATCAGGCGGTGATTTTGGTCGTCGGGAGGTGTTGAGATATTTTCCCCAGTTGTTGATGTGGAGCATCGTGGGCCAAGTAATAAAGAGGCAGCATCGAGCGGTACTTTTTGAGCGTCGGGCGGTGGCTGCGAGACATATTTTGTATATAGTTTCATTTTATTTCATTTTTGTGTTTTATGGTTTTTGGGGTGGATTCTTGCTCCCAAATTCCATCACCTTATAGTTTTTGATAGATTAGCTTAGAAAACAATACTAGGCTTTACTTATGGATGATTGGAGGTGGATTGCTCTTCGATAGGCTCTGACAAACTGGTGTAAATTTGTGGTTTATCTCATCTCCTCTCTATGTATTGCTTTATTTGTTGGGTTATATGTATATTTTACTCTGAACACATGTATATTTGTCGCCCTTGGCGTTGTATAAATCTTGCTTTATGAATATGTGTTGGTGATTGTCTTAGGTTTTTACTTTGTGTTAGGGATTTGAGCTTTGGTAGACATAGATTGCTTAGATTCTTACCTAGGATGATTATATGTTAGTTTCTGAATGCTAGAGATAGATTTAGAGCTGACATTTACTTAGAGTATCTGATCTTAATGCCTCTGTGTTGGTTGGTTCGAGATAGAGATAGTCATTATGAGTGACACGATTGACTTCTGTGTTGTTGAGGTATGCCAGAGATGGATATCGAGGTGATGCGGTCGAATTCTCAATTTGGGTTAGAAATAGCTTAGATTGTGAGAGGTATCTGATGGCACATACGAGTATCGTAGACTGAGTATAACTGGACGGTAGATTTAAGTTTGTGACTGATAGTATGCATTCGTTCCGGACAAGTTGTCTATCCTTTATACTTTTTGTTCATTTACTTTTTATCTTTTCTTTACAACCATTTAATCCCAAACTCATTAATGATAGAATTGTCGAACGACGAATCAATAACCAATCTCTGTGGACACGATACGATATAATCTAACCGGTATATATCACCCGGTAAAAATAATACTTTACTCTTTCCTTGCCTGCTATAATCGCATCCGAACAGTGTGCCATGGAGGAAGAATTGGTGACTCTAGCGTGATACACTCGACACGCCTCAGCTTCTTTGACCCTTGGTGGAACCGATTGTTGGGATGATTTCTAGTCTAACCAATAACATGAAAATAAGCGTTGGGTGGATGAAAATATATGTAGCCTGGCACAGTGGGATATGTACCTACAAGAGATCTAGACAACTTACATTTCTCTTACTAGAATAAGTGATGCTTTTCTCCTCTTTAATTTATGTGACTCTCTTACTGACTATGTGACTCTTTTGGTGAGGCGTGTAGCAAGGAAAAACCAATCTCTAGCTTCTGCCCAAGCTACTTTGAAGTATACTCAGATATCTATCTCATCGGCCCAACGAGATATGAAGTCACTTAATCTTTAGAATGCTTATTTGGCTCAACATTTAACTGATTATATAACTTCTAGCCTTGTGATCGTTTCACATTCTTTTGAGAATACCTTGTAGTAAATCGAGCATTTTCATCATCCTCTGCGTGTTTTGATGGAGAAGATTTGCTCGAATCAGATGCTCAAGGATTTGAAGGTCATTTCTCTTCTAGGGTATTCCCCTATTTTTTATTTCCTTTTGTCCACATGTTGTGTGTAAAGTATATTTGTAGTAGAGTACTAAATGTGTGTCTATGTATAACGAATTATATTTACATGTCTAAGGTATGTTTGGGTGATCTTTAGTGCGGGTATCAGAATTTCGTGCGAACTTACAAGGTATTTCCCCGAAGTTTATTGGACGTCTCTAAGACCATTCTTGGCCAAAGGTCGATTACCCTTCCCTTGCCTAGGTGACAGCCCGATCTGAGGTCGACATGTGGCCTGCCCACCATGGTTTTAATCTATTATTTTTCAAACCTCCACAATTTACATCTCTCTTGTGTATGGAGTCACAGGTTCAACAAGTGACATTAAAGTCTAACTCATGTTCAAAGGATAATTATCTTAGGAGAAGGATGACTCCTACATTGTTTTTAACAAAAGGACTTTCTTAAACACATGAAAATATAAATTTAAAATATTCATTATATACTGGTCAAAAAGTACATGTGCGTATGTTTCCCCTGCAAGGCTAGAGAAACTCAGAGATCTTAGTAGGTGTATAACACACTGTGATGACGAGATCTAGCTCACGAGAGAGAGAGAAGCCATGTATGGTGGTGTTTTGAGGTAGTTTAAGTGACCAATTCACATGAGTTGGTTGAAGGATGGCAGTTAAGCCAGTAGTGTGTTAAGAATGTAATGAACGCGATGCTCTTTAGATTATAGAGAATGTTAATCACTTAGATTTTGTCCCTTTTCTCCTATTACATAAGAACTATATATAGGGGCCTCTTGGGGCCTAGGCTAGAGATCTAGATAATAGTTTACCATAGCTTTGTTTCCAAGGATTATGGTCATGAGAGGACTTGGTCTCTTTGGATTATGGAGAGAGTGGTTTATCTCTTTGTTTGACCCTTTTTCAGTTGGCCATTGTAGGTCCACGTCATCACCCATATTTATTATACGTAGGATCCGGTCTCGGCGGGCTCACTGCCCCTTTCGGGAGACCATATGGCTTCTTTGGGCGGCCCCTGACTTTGCAGGGTAGCTCGACCTTTGCCATGACGCCTAACCTTCGGGCGGGCCGGGGCTTTGTCAGATGAATTACCCCTCGACCCTGTATTGGCATTCCTCACATTTCCTTAAGTTGTCCCCTCTTGGGTCCCAGTAAAAATATAACGCTAAACATTCAAAGTCTTCATTTAGAATTATGGGAAACTACAGTCAACTATCCATTTATCTCTAGTCACTGATGTGTGGTGTTTTCGTTGTATTTTTACCTTGTTTCTTTTTGTTTTGTCGTGTGATTTCCCATTTTGTTTCCATTTTATGTGATTTGATATGTTATTTTGTTTTCAAGCTATAAGGAGTGTTTGTGACCAAATTGAAGCGACAACGATCAATAATCGGGCAAAACGAAATTCCTTTGGTATAAAATTCGCGCAACCAATACAGTTGGGTCGGATCACCTGACATGGGGAATGTTGGCACAAAACAGTTCCCCCATACATGTGACTAGAGAGAAACACGGTTGAGTCGTGTTGTCTGACACGACCCTTGTTGCTACCCGTGATAGACGGATTTCCAACTGCAAATTTTTGGTGTTTTGTAACGGTTTCTTCTGAGTTGTTTCAAAATGATGCTCAATGCTCTTTAACGTCCATTATACTAATTTAGTGCCTGGAAATGTAATAATTTGGCATAAGTAGGCCTAGGATCATAAGAAACATGAGACATTAACTTGCTTTAGTTTTATGCTTCGGCTTTACATATTTTATTTCTTGAAATTTCATTTTCGATCAAAGAGTTGTACTAAAGACTCCATTGAAACAGGTTTTTATTCAAATTCTTTTGTTTTTATTCCAAATTTATCTGTTTTTCTTTGTTATTTCTTTTTCTTGTGATCATGTATGACATGTCGCTTTATGTTTTACTATGCAACATGAATAGTCTATTAGGGACTAAGGGTTGTGAGACTTGTCTCATGACATATGTTATTTGTATTTATCATTGTTTAATTACGAGAAATTTGATTCACTTGTTATTTTAGAATCTGAGGTCTTAAAACACATATCATTTTGAAAGTACAGATAATGCAAGTAGCAATTTACACTAACTCAATTAGAAAGTCTCATTTTCATAGTTGTGCGAAAATTGCTCTTTGATGAATAATTCAGGCTAACAAAAGTAGATGGACTACTCTTCATCTTAGACCGGACAACATACTAACAAAAGTGGGTGTTGTCTATTTTTATCTATTTTCTATAACTTAGTCTATTTCTCGGAATAAGAAATGGAGGGTCATTTGGATATGTTTGAACAAATATCAAGTACCCTAAGTCCTGCTTGTTATTATAAGTTCTTATTTCGTTTAAATTAATCTGTTTTCATTCAAAGATACATTGTTCGATCGCTTTAACTTTACATCGATAGAATAGAAATCGATAATTAAGCATCTGGTCTCTGAAGTTCGACAACCCAATATACTTCTTGACATTGCCATATACTTGCGGCATATCAAGTTTTTGTCGCCATTGTCGGGGAATAACTTTAAGCTCTATTTTCTTTGTTTTTGTTACTCTAGCTTTCTCGCTACCTTGACAGACTTCACTTCTTCAGATTAAGGATTATGCAATGACACCAAGCGCTATACAATTGGATTCTGTTTTTACTTGGATAGCTCAATAATATGCTAGAAAAGCAAGAAACAACATGTTGTATCAAGATCATCATTAGAGGTAGAATACCGAGCCTTATTGTATCTCCTACATGACCTTGGAATTCATCACCTCAAACCAGTCACAATCTTCTCTGATAACCGTTTTTGAAATGGACTGTCATGTCGTCTGAGACAAAGTTTAGGCAAAAATAATACACTTGTCGTCTTTTATTGTGTTATTTCTGATTTACCTATTTCCAATGGGCAAGTGTTATAACAAAAATCACAATGCTTAATACATAAGAAATGATCAAATTTATTCTCGAGCAACTAACTTATAAACAAGAATAAGAATGTGTCTTTCTTTCCTGTACACTTTATTCCTCATTCCTAATTTCCCTACAAATGATGACCATTCTGTCATATTTGTGGCCCATGTTTGCTTCCACTACTGTACTCTTTCTTGCACTATAAGCCTTTGGAGATTTTTCCAAATTCTCAGCTGAAAATCTTGATGGAGAAGCTGGTGAAGGGCTCTTGGATCATTAAGAAGCAAAAACAAAGTATAAATAATGAAAATTTAAGCTAAAATTCGTGATCTATATCGTAAGAAAGTTATAGTTATAATGTTGAGACGGGTCTGACTTCACAATTTCTGAAATCAGCTTCAGTCAGTGTTCCTGATTGATCACAATCTAGTTGTCGAAAAATCTCCATCACGGCTATAACATCTTCTTGGTTGATCTTTCCCATTTCCTTCAACTTGTACAGAACAAACTCTGCAGCACTGAAAAAAAAATGTTGATCAATAACAGCATCTAATGTAAAGTGTCAGTCAAAATCGTCTCTCTATTAGCTTATCGTCGTACCTGACAGCGTTGTCTCCGTCAAGATCAGCTGCCTCAAGATCACGGGGAGAAAACTTTCGTGTAAGAACCATTTTTGCCAATGATCTTTGTCTATCTTCGGTATAAAAATCAGCAAGATATGCAAAACACTGAGCCAAGCAAATGGTGCTGCCCAATATCCAAAACACAGCAAAAGTCCTACCAATAGGAGTTGAGAAGCTCTTATCACCGTAACCTAACGTAGTAACTGTCGAACAAACACAATAGAATGCATCGACGAAATCTAGTTTCTCAACAAAATACAGAAAAACAGTTCCTACAATCATGAGTACAACAAAAGTGGACACCGAAAGCAGAAACTTGTATTTGTTTTTCTTAGTCACAAGTTCTTTAGAAACCTCTTCTAGACCGAGTTTCTCGGCTTTGCATATCGCTTCAACAAGATATACTTCCTGTTTTTCAACAATGTAGTCTGCTGCTTTGCTAAGAATCAAGCCACCAAGAGCCATACCAGTGAAAACATAAAGGCAAGCAAGTAGTTTCGCTATAGTGCTATTAGGAACGAGATCGCCATATCCAACGGTTGTCATCGTGACGACACAGAAATAAAGAGCATCAAGAAAACCATATGTTTTTATGCCTTGAATTTGGTAACTTGCGAGAAAGAAACATAAGGTGCCTGTACCTAAGTATGCTGCTAAATAGAAGAATACTGGCTTGAAATTGAGTTTTGCTTCTTGTGTTTCATATATAGATTGAGGGTGTAAAGGGGATTGGGGGACACCATTCTGTTCTTGAAGCAGATTGATCTCAGTGTCTGAATTGCTGCCACGCCGCGGTCGTCTTCTCTGAAGGTCACTTTTCTCATTGACATGAGCATGATCCTTTGTCTCTGAAACCAGTAACCGTTGAGTCTCATCACTTCCCATTAACTCACAGATGCTTCATTCGTTACCTGAAAAGTTGAAGTTGTAAGATATTCATGCATCCCTTGTTTAAATAAATTTCTTAATTAAGTGGTTATATAGCATAATGATTTATCAACTCCTAGGGTTGACCTAGCGGTAAATGCTTGGATCATGAGAGCGTCCTCCTCTCTAGGTCTCAGATTCAAATCACGTTAGATGCAAATAATTTCTGTCGCAAACGGTAGATAAGATTGATCCTCTTGTATTAGTCAGTCGCAAAACCAGATACCATGATTTCAAAAAACCTTAGAAATGTCACTATTGAAGAGTCTGGAGGAGCATTGGGAGCAATAATGAAAAATGTTCCGCAACGCCACATATCTATTCAAAATCTTAACAAGAACCAATGTTCCTGAACCACAAGATATAGACGCCAGATATTTATCTAAGACCTTAGAGTACCCCATATAGTAATCCACTATCTTATATATCTAACATTTTATTGAGATTTAACCTTTCAAACTAAAACCTAACAATCATAACCTGTTTGCATAAATGCTTTCAAACAAATGCACAAATGAACTAAATTAATCAATTTAAACAAACACTTTGTTTTATAATACTTGTGAAACTTGAAAACTCTTGATGAAAATAGTAGTAAGAATCAAAGAACTAACAAGTAATAGAGTTTCTTTGAATGAGAATAAAATTGAATGTTTCAAAATTGTTAGATATATGCATGCATGGTAATTCATATTTTGAGTTAACCAATGACCTTATCAAATCAATGATTTGTTATACATAAGATTTACCAATTACAATTACAATTCGACATATAAACTAATGTTTTTACACAGACTAATTAGAAAGAAAAAAGAAATACTTAAAAGGCTATAAATCAATAATACATTCCTAACACAAGATTGAATATAATAATCGCAATTGGAGAATATTGAAATTTGAAAAGATTCAGAAAGAAAATAATGCAAGAAAAGAATAGGTATAATACCTGAGAAGATTGGTTGTGTAAAGAAATTGATTATGAAATTTGGGCATTATCATCAACAGAGGCAACAACGTCTCCTCCTATACTTCCAAATGGATATTTCATAATATTATATATTAATTATTAATGAATTTTACTATTTTTGAATATGTACTTGTATTTTTGTTTTCAAAGTTTTGTGATGATCGGAAGCTAAAATAAAAACACTATTAAATTAAAGAAAATAATAAAAATTAAAAATTGAAAACATATTTTTAATTTATTCTATTAATATTTTCAAAATATCAAATACACTACTATTAATAGATGAATAAAAATATAACTAATACAAATTTTTAATTTAATTTAATATTAATTATTATTTATACTTTTACACTCTAATAGTCGTCAAGTTTATTTGAATCTTATCTTCAAGGTTTTAAGAAAAAATTATGCTTGACAAAATTGGAAGGAGGTGGTTCACACTTGACATTTAATGAAGAATTTATAACATCACGTGGTGGTCAAATAATCAGAATAAAGACATGCTGAAAATGAGTACGCATTGATTAGCTCTGTTTTGTCCCCTAGCGCAATGATAAAACAACTATTGAATGTGGTACAGACAGACATGTGAACATATATGCTAGTACAAGTACTACTATTTTTGTAACCAAGTGTTACATGTAATTGGATGATACAACCTCTAACAAATTGTGTTTACATTTACTATTACTATCCTTTCCAATTTTATCTTTTATTTTTGGAAAATTGAAGACCTCTTTTATTTTTGGAAAATTGAATATCCTGGTCAGGGTGTTTAGCCTAATAAAAAATCGTAAATCAAATCGAAATCGTAAAAAACACATTTGATTCAAGTTTGTTTAGGCTATCTTTTAATAAAATTTATTTGTGTTTTCTATTTATTGATTTTATGTATATTTCGCATATTCTTCTAGTCTTCCATCTCATATTTTCTTTCTTTTTTATTTATTTAATCTTTTATCTCCTCTGTTTTTTTGTTTTATTATAATTTTTTTGATATTTTTTTATACCATTATATTATATTTTTTATTTCATTTTCTTTAATCTTATTTTTGTATATTAAATAGAATGTTGTTGTCTAAATATAATGAATCATGTTATTTAATAACACATAAATGATTAAATATAAAATTATGTTACCATCTATACGTAGATACGATTCAATATTTTTTTTAAAAAAAAATCGAACCAACTTAACCAACCCAACCCACATTGTTTTGGTTTTGACCGGTTCAATTTTATTTCTAAAAGTCAATCAAATTATATATTTTTTCTTGTTACTTGGATGACTTTTTACGTCAAAACCGTCAAAACCGCGCCGCAAAAACTCCTATTTTTTATCCATAAAAGTCAGAGTTATTCTTCTTTTTCCTCTATTTCAAAAGGATGTGTTTTATTCGGGGTAGATGGAGGGGAGGATAAATCTATTACTAATTATGTTTGATTCAAATTTTAGGACGGGAGGGGAGTGAAATCCCTTCAACTAGTCTCGTGCGAAGCACCGCTATTCTCGGAACCTGCACGTTACCCACATAAAGGCAACATCACAACAGAAGGGTGATAATTCATATCATTATAGGAATGTATATAAATTGGAAGTAATATAGAAACAACATCTATAACAAATTCTCCACACTTCAAGTGATATTCCATAAAGTAAGGTTTCACAAGCCAATTAGTAATAAATGTCATTATACAAACATTCCAAGTATAACATATTCACATTTATCACTTATGACATAAAAATCACTGACACAATCAATCAAATAATGAACAAGATCAATTACCATAAATTTTAACATACAACACACATTCTTGAATGACACATGAGACATTAATTCAATGTGACTCATGCATGTGATACAATCATGAACATCAAGCTCACCTCGCTTCCGATTCAATAACTTAGAATCAAAGTCACGCTTTCGATCCGGACATGATCAAAGCCACCAATATGAATATATAGTTCACCGCTTCTTTTTTCATATAAGATCAAGCACATTGTGAATCCAAAGTTTCATCGCTACTATTTCCATTCAAGGATCAAGCGACCAATACCAGAGTTCCAACTCCCCATGAATGCATGTGCAATTTAACCAACAACATATGCAATTAAGATTATTCACCAACCTTAATTATCAAGCATCCCACAATAATCCAACACATTTGAATTATCCACAATTTTGCATAATCATCACATTTCATCATCAACAAACAATACACATAGTATTTACTATCATCACACATCACAAATAACACATAGCATAGAAGCCAACACATGTTGTTCTCAACAATTCATCCAAAACATAACATAAATACACTAATAAAGTAGCATGTATTCATCTAAATCGCATCCAAACACAATCCAAAACTCATCAGAATAATTATTATAATTCATGTAAATTAATGATAAATCATAAGCAAGCAATCTTCTAAGCCATTTATGCATAATCAAAGAGCTTATTTTTTTGCACACGGCAAGGCGCACTTAGCACCCCCCCATCCCCCGTGCGCTCAGCGGCCATCAAATTATGTAGAAAAATTCTGCTACAGACAATTCAGTTCCAGCCACGAATTTCCTTCCCAAAATCAGTTCTAATGCTTATTTATCATCAATTAAACATCATCTAACATGTATACATCATGGATAACCTAATCATAACATCAAAGCTAGTTTTCTTCATCAAAATTCCAATTTTCCCCATTCAATTTGAGTGAACAAAACCTAGAAATTGATATACTCAATCCTATAGCATGTTGCTAATCACCACCCAAGAACATACAATCAAATAATAATGAAGATTCTTCCCCCTTACCTCTTGAAGATTCTCTTCTTAGGGTTTCTTCTTCTCTTCTCCTCTTCTCCTTTTCTCTTCTCTTCTTTTCCACCAAATGACAACACTAACTATGTTTTCCTTTAACCCTTACTAACTAGTAAACTCAAATTGGACTTAACAATTAACACCTCCTTATTACTTCTATTCTTATAATTAGGCCCAATACTAACTAATCTCATTTGTACTCATAAACCCAATTATTCAAATAACACACATAAATTCAAATAATTCAAATATTCATTCAAATCACTCAATTCAATTAATTATCATATAATATAATAAATAATAATAATAATAATAATTAATAAATAAATATTAAAATTCAGGATGTTATAACTTTCTCCCACTTAAAAGATTTTCGCCCTCAAAAATTACCTCAAGCGAACATCTCAGGATACGAATCCTTCATCTGGATCTCAAGCTCCCAAGTCACATTACCATTAACAGGACCTCCCCAAACCACTTTCACTTTAGAGGTTTCCTCAATACGCATCGGTGATGTCTTAACCGCCAAATTATCTCTTACTTGCACATCATCTAACTGAACAACATGAGACATATTCGCCATAAATTTTCTTAATTGAGATACATGGAATACGTCATGAAGATTAGAAAGTGACGGTGACAAATGTATCTGAAAAGCCACTCCACCTACCTTCTCAGCAATCTGATAAGGACCAATAAAATGCGCAGACAATTTACGTGACTTCAAAGCTCTACCAACACTAGTTACAAGAGTAACTCTCAAAAATACATGATCTCCTTTCTCAAAGCTAAGATCTTTTTTCTCTTATCATGATAACTTTTATGACGACTCTGGGAAATCTTCATCTTTTCCCGACTCATCTTAATCTTATATGTAGTCTGTTGAACTATATCAGGTCCAACCACAAACACTCTCACCAGCTTCATACCAACACAAAGGCGTCCTACACCTTCGTCCATACAAAGCCTCAAACGTTATCATCTTAATACTCTAATGGAAACTATTGTTATAGGTAAACTCAATCAAAGGAAAATAACTATCCCAAGCACCTCCTTGCTCTAAAATACAAGCTCTCAAAAGATCCTCCAATGATTGAATCGTCCTTTCCGTCTGACCATTAGTCTGTGGATGATACACCAAACACAAACGCAACTTCGTAACCAAAGCATCTTGCAAACCTTCCCAAAAATGCAAAGTAAACCTCGAATCTCTATCCGAAACAATACTCGATGGAACACCATGAAAACTCACAACTTTCTCAATATACAACTTAGCAAACTTCTCAATAGGATAATCCATCAAAATTGGAATAAAGTGAGTAGACTTTGTCAATCTATCCACAATAAACCAAACAACATCATGACTACTCGGAGTCCTTGGAAATACAGAAACAAAATCCATAGAAATGTTATCCCACTTCCACTCAGGAATGGATAACGGCTGCAACAAACCAGACGGTTTTTGATGTTCAATCTTAGACTTCTAACAGATCAAACAAGAATACACAAACTCTGAAATATCCTTATTCATACCAATAACTTTCAAATCTTGATACATCTTAGTAGCATCGGGATGAATACTCATACCACTACGATGTCCTTCATCAAGAATTATCTTCCTCAAATCTCCAACATCAGAAATGCAAATTCTATCACGACAGTTCATGATATCGTTCTCATGAATCCTAAAATCACCACCTCGACCTTGATTGGTCAACGCCAACTTATCCATCAAAACCAAACCAGATTTCTGACCTTATCGAATCTCATCCAAAATACCACTAGTAAGCTTCAACATACCAAGCTTAACACAAGAATACGTTGCTTCACAAATCAAACTCAAATCTCGATATTGCTCAAGTAAATCCAACTTTCGCACCATCAACATCGACATATGCAAAGACTTCCTACTTACAACATTCGCTTTACCCAGATGATAATTCAAACCAAATCATAATCCTTCAAGAATTTCAACCATCTTCTTTGCTTAATATTCAACTCTTTCTGATCAAACAGACACTTCAAACTCTTATGATCGCTAAACACCTCAAATTTCGATCCAAATAAATAATGCCTCCAAATCATCAAAACAAACACAATTGCAGCCAACTCTAAATCACGCGTTAGATAATTCCTCTCATGAACTTTAAGTTGCCTCGAAGCATAAGCTACAACTTGCACATTCTGCAACAACACACCTCCTAAACCCATCAATAGAGCATCACAATACACCACAAATGGTTCTGCCGGATTAGGAAAAATCAAAATAGGAGCGGTTGTCAACCTTCTCTTAAGCTCTTAAAAATTAGCTTCACACTGCAAAGTCTAAACAAAACCTTACCTTTCCTAGTCAACTGCGTCAAAGGTAACACCAACTTAGAAAAACCTTCAATAAACTTACGATAATAACCACTCAAACCAAGAAAACTTCTAATCTCAGAAATAGATTTCAGAGCCTCCCATTGAGATACAACCTCAACCTTAGACGGATCCATAGAAATACCACCACTCAAAATCACATGCCCAAGGAAACTAACTTCCTTCAACTAAAACTCGCACTTAGAAATCTTAGCATATAAATTCTTCTCTTTTAGCACAGATAACACAATTTTCAAATGCTCAGCATGATCTTCTTCACTCTTAGAATAAATCAAAATATCATCAATGAACACAACAACAAATTAATCCAGACACTCATGAAAAATATGATTCATATATTCCATAAATACACCAGGAGCATTAGTCACACCAAATGGCATTACAGAATACTCATAGTGACCATACCTTGTCCTAAAAGCAGTCTTTTGAATATCTTCAGCTTTCACACGAATCTGGTGATAACCAGACCTCAAATCAATCTTACTGAAAACACAAGCACCAACGAACTGATCCACCAAACCATCAATCCTTGAAAGTGGATACTTGTTCTTAATCGTCACCTTGTTCAGTTGCCTATAATCAACACACAACCTCATAGAACCTTCCTTATTCTTAACCAACAAAACAGGTGCACCCTATGGAGATACACTCGGACGAATAAACCTCTTCTCAAGAAAATCCTCAAGTTGACTCTTCAACTCTTTCAACTCAGAAGCTGACATCCGATATAGAGCCACCAAAGCAGGACTTGGTCCAGGAACTAAATCAATCGAAAAATCGACTTCACGCTCTGACGACAAATCACTTACATCTTCAGGAAAATCACGGACAATAGGAAATTCACTCATAGCTTGTTTATCACTGAGATCCAACGATGCCAACAAAGCAAACAACACAACACCATCTTTCAAAGATTCCATCACTTGCTTAGAAAACAAAAACAAATCATTCTCGATACCATAATCAAGAAAGATGACTGAATTGTCAAAACAGTTGATAAAAACATGATTGAATTCTAACCAGTTCATACCAAAAATCACATCCAATTGATCTAACAGAAGACAAACTAAATCCATCTGAAAATCTCTACCAAAAATACTCAACGGACAACTCAGACATGCAACAAAAGTACACACAAAACTCATAGCAGGAGTATCAATAATCATATTTCCATGCATATCAGAAAATTCAAGATTCAACCTCTTAACACAATCTGAAGAAATAAAAGAATGTGTTGCACGAATATCAACGATAGTAATCAAAGGTGTACCATTAATAAATCACATACCTCGGATAAGTCTATCCTCAACCGGAGTCTCAACACCAGACAATGCAAACACTTTCCTTCTAGCTTGCTCCTTCTTCGACTTATCACACTTAGTACTAATATGCCCTTGTTCACCACAGTTGTAACAAGTCACATTTGCACCAATCTTGCAATCAACAGCTTTGTGACCCGCCTTGCCATACCTAAAGCACTTTCCAACATCCTTTTCACAATTAGAAGCACGGTGTCCTTCCACACCACACTTGAAGCACTTGATTGGAGTAAAAGATCCTCCCCCGCTTGGCTTCTTGCCACCACCAGGTTGATATTTCCTTTTGTCATCATACGTCTTTCCATAAAATTGACCTTTTCCTTTCATATCATTCACATCCTTATAGTAAGAAGCACTCTCCCTACTATCTTCATCATAAATCCTACTCTTGTTCACCAACTCAGCAAAACGAGTAATCTGCTGATATCCATTAGCCTTCTTGATATCAGGTCTCAAACCATTCACAAACTTCAGACACTGAGATCTCTCAGCATTTATAGTATTGTAATGAGGATAATACTTAATCAGCTTGAAATCTTGCAGCATACTCAGCCACAATTCTATTACCCTACTTCAACTCAAGGAATTCCACTTCTTTATTACCACACACATCTTCTGCAAAATAGTTCTCTAGAAAAGCATCACAGAAAAGATCCCAAGAAACTTCAATACTTTCCTCATCAAATCTCTGAACAGTGTTGTTCCACCAATCTTCATCTTCCTTCTCTAGCATATGTGTACCATACTCTAATTTGCATTTGACAAATCCAAATTCGACTAAGTATGAGTCGATCTTCTTGTTCCAAGCCCTAGGTGCCTGCTTGAGGCCATATAGCACTTTGTGCAACTTATATACTTTACTCTTTTCCTTATGAATCACAAACCCAAGAGGTTGTGATACATAGACCTCTTCTTCTAAACGACTATTCAGAAATGCTGATTTCATATCTAAGTGAAATGTCAACTAGCCATGGTTGCATGTTTATGCTACCACTAGTCGAATAGTCTCCAATCTTGCTACTGGAGAAAATACTACAGAGTTGTCAAGTCTTGTTCTTTGAAGAAAACCTCGAGCTAAGAATCTTGATTTATGTCTTGCTATCGATCCATCTGCATTGTATTTCAACTTGAACACTCACTCTACTTTGATAGCTTTTGTATGTGCTGGAAATTCGACTAACTCCCATGTTTTGTTTCTTTTGATTTCCTGTAACTCTTAGACCATAGCTAACTTCCACTTGTTAATCTTCAAAGCTTCGTTATACTTGATTGGTTCAACACCTTCAAGTAAAGCAAAATGAACTAATTCTCCATATGGTGTTACTTCATCAACACCAATCACTTCATAATCATGGAGTCTTGTTGGAAGAAGCCACACCCTCTTCGACTTCGATATTTTATAAAATGTCAGCAACTGCTTCGTCTTCAATTGGAATATTATCAATTTCTTCGACTTCGACTTCATCACTTTCTTCTTCAAAACCATATATCATCAATGGCTTGTTCATTTCATCATTAGAATTCCAATATCAGGCAAAAATTTCATCAATCACAATATCTCTACTCAACACAATTTTCTCACTAATTGGATTAAATAGATTGTATGCACCAGTTTTATGATATCCTACCAGAATCATAGGTTCACTCTTATCATCAAGCTTCTTTCTTCTCGCATCAAGAATATGTTTGTAACACATAAAGCCAAACACCTTCAAATGACTTACTGATATTCGTTTGCCACTCCACACTGCTTCAGGAACCTTGTTCTTCAAAATCTTAGTAAGACACATGTTCAAAATATAAAATGGAGTCGAAACAGCTTCTCCCCATAAAGGCTTTGGGAAATTATTCTATTTTAGCATGCACCTTGCCTTATCTAATATGGTTATATTTCTTATTTTAGCAATTCCATTATGTAGAGGCATACAAGGAATAGTAACCTCAAGATCAACACCATGTTTTGCACATAAATCTTCAAACATCTTGGATGTGTATTTGCCACCTCCATCTGTTCGCAGAACTTTGATCTTGTTCTCACTCTAGTTTTCAACAAGTATCTTGAATCTCTTAAGAATTTCAAATACTCCATTGTTTTGTTTGATCACATAGATCCACAACTTTTGAGTGAACTCACTGACATACGAAACAAAATATATGTTTCCACAAATGGTATGTTCTTTGAATGGACAACATACATCTGAATATACCACTTCGAGAATGCATGATGATCTCATTGGCATAGTCGAAACGAAAGAACTTTTGGATTATTTTCTGACAAATCAACCTTCACAAATTTTTTTAGGCATCTCAAGATTTGGAATTACAGTAACCATATATTGAGAAATCAGTTGATTGGGTGATCAAAAATTCAAATTTCCAAACCTCAAATGCCACAACCAACTATCCTTGTGGTCAACAATAATTTTCAAACATTGAACTTCTGTCGAATTGATCATAGTCTTAAATGTCTCGTTCTTCGACAATGGAGATTTCAAAACCAAATTGTTCTTGGTGTCGAACAATTTCAAATCTCCATCTTTCATAATAATTGAGAAACCTTTTTGGACCAGTTGTCCAACACTTAGCAAGTTTCACTTTATTCCAGATAAATAGAGCACGCCTTTAATCATAACTTTCCCTCCATTATTCATTTGAAAAGTATGTTGTCAGTACCTTCTGCTTGCAAAAAACTATTATCAGAAAGATTTACCTTGCTCTTCTTCGAATCGTCGTAGTCTGCCAACCACTTCTCTTGACCAGTCATGTGATTTGAGCAACCTGATTCGAGGAACTAGATCTTGGATTAGACATGGTTATTTGCAACAGTAGCCATAACTACCATACCACCTTAAGAATCATTTGAATCTTGGTGTGCAAGGTTCGTTCCTTCGTCCTTGTCTTTTGTCAATCCATTATCTTTCTTGTACCAATAATGTTTAGCCAAGCGACCCCATTTTTCACATTTATAACACTGCATATCTTTCTTATCTTCTTTGTCCTTTCGATAATTTCCTCCTCCTCTTTTCGAGGATTTAGAAGATCTATCTTCGACCTTACTCTTGTGGGGATTCGACCAAGACTTATTTCCTGGAGACTTGTCGAACTTGCCTTTGAATTTGTTGGAACCACCATCCTTTTACATGACTGAGCTTGTAGAGCTTGTATCGAGTCTTGAACTTCTTTCCTTTTGACAATCCTCATCTCATGCGACTCCATTGAACCAACGAAAACTTCTACTTTTGTGGTTGCAAGATTGTTCGATTCTTGAATAGCTAAGATAATATGATCAAAGTAAGAGGTCAATATTCTCATTACCTTCTCAAGTATCATTTTATTAGTTATGTTTTCACCACAATCCTTAACGAGATGGATGAGTTTCTGAAGCTTCGACACATATTGGGTAACTTTTTCGTCTTCTCCCATCGACAACAACTCATATTTTTGATACAGAGTTTGTAACTTTACAACCTTGACTTTCGCACATCCTTCATAATACTTCACCAGAATATCTCATGCCTTCTTCGCAATTTCAGCATGACAGATTCTGTCAAACTTAGCAGCATCGACCGCCGTCTGAATGCAATAAGAAACCTTGCAATCTTTCTTCTTAACTTTGTTGTGGGCTTTTTTATGTGCTTCAGTTGCATTTGTAGCCAGCGCGGGAACATCGTCGGTAACCACTTCTAGGATTTCATGGAAGCCAAACAAGGATTGCATATGTTTTTTTCATCGGATCCAATTTTTTCCATCAAGCATTGAAAAAGAATTCAGAATATCCTTATCAGTAGCCATCTTCGCGTGGTTGATTCACTTTCCCTAGAAACACGATCTCTAACGTGAAATTCGTGAAAACTCGATCAAGAACAATAACTAGAAACTCTAGATACCAATTTGTTAGTGCATGAGGCATTTTTAGTGAGGAGAGAAAGAGAGAATAATAAAGGAAATAATGATTTGTATTATTGAATTGTACAAATTATGATACACATTATGACTATTTATATACAACCCTAATTGGACTTAGGCTACACAACTTGGATTATATTTAAATATTAAATATAAGCAAATCTAATCTAATATTTCAACAATAGTCAGAGTTCCATTTGTTTGGAAAACAATAAAGCGTATCATAGCAAGACCAAAAATATTTATCTAAGGTTTCAAAAGATCAGAGAGATACTTGCATGTGAATAGAAATTACTTGAAAATTTTCGTACATTAGAGAATGAAACTGATATGTTGAACAAACCGGTCATCATTGACAAGTTCAAGCATCGTTTGGGCTTGTTACATATTTCTTAGTGTTAAGCATGATGTGTACTTTCCTAGTTTCCTGGATGTTATCGTCATGTAAGAAGTCTTCGTAGAGATTTCATATTTGCCAATGTAGGGATTCTTGAGTACGACTTATATAAAGAAAAATAGCAATTCAATAAGAATACAAATGTTTAACGTGGAAATTCAAAATGTGTCTAATACTCAATCATTTATTTTGGATAGATGACTTGGGGGTGCAGGGGTTTAAGTCCATTGATACCGTTCAAAAGTATTATTATAAATTGAGCCATAACATATATATATATATATATATATATATATATATATATATATATATATATATATATATATATATATATATATATATATATATATATATATATATATATATATACTTGTAACATTGTAATTCTAATTTATCATGGAAATAAAAAAGAACTATAATTGCTCTATAGTTGCAGAGTTAGGAACAACTAAACCGCGTTAATAAATGTCAATCATATTCATTCTCTTTTACTTATGTTCATCTTTAATCTTTAATAGTGATTGATATGCTTCTTTGACTATTAACTTTACAAAACTTGTTTAAACTTACTATTAACTTCGCAATTGCTATCTGATCATGATACTATTTTTTCAGGATTATGATTGTTTGAAAAACTAGTAACAAACTCGTGCATTCGCACAGGTTCTGGTACGAGACGAACATTTGTTTTAGATTACATTTTCTAATTAAAAAAATACCAAAAACTCGTAAAAAAATTAACAATAGAATTAATAATTACAAATATAATAGTTTTATTCATAATTGCATATACCCATTGATATTTAATATTTTCATAATATGATTGTATGAATAAAAACAATTTTTATATTTAAATTATTATTGGACATTAATAATTATAATTAGTGGTCTAATATAGTTATGGTCAAAAACAAATCGAATTTCATATATCTACTGTCACATAACTCTGGTTGCAAACATATTGATTCAATAAGTTTGCATCACATTCTTATCAAGTTTACTAACAAGGAAAACTTATGCATGAAAGAGTATCATTATGTAAATTTATACTACTACAGTCTTAAATCAATAGTTATACTCATAATCTTGAAAGATTATTGAAACAAAGTGTTCCTCAAGCCTCATAAGTACTTAATCTTGAGCCTCATTAAGGTATACAACAAACATAGCATTGCAACAATGAAATAATAACAACACATTAAATACAAAAAAATCACTCAAACTCGATTAACATAATTGCAATTCACTCTGATTTCACCTTCATTAGGCCTAGTCAAAACTTGAACATTCCCAAGCTTCACCATTGACACAGAAAATTGACTATCAAAAAGAAAAGGTTGTGTTGCAAATGCTTCCACAAAAGGACCTGTCCTTTTATCTGAAAACAACAATTGATCTGTTGACAACAAACCAACTTTCCTCACAAGATTCTTGTAATATGTCGTGTCAAATGTCCTTGGAGTTATAACATCAAGATGCACCAAATCCAAATCCTTTTTACATCTTTTCCTTAACAAATTCAAGTAATAGACACTAAGAGAAGGATCAGGTTTACCAGTTCCCTTGAAATTGTAAATCCTATTCATAATAGCATAACAAGTGCTTCTACCAATTGTGTGTGAGCCTGAAAGAGTAACCAAATCAAGCATGTCAAGTCCTCTCTCTTCAAAAAATGCAAGTAAGCCTGTGATGTTTTCATGTCCTTGTGGAACCAAATTTGCTTCTCTTGTTAACGAGATTTTTCCGTCTTTTCGGCCGAATGGAACTTCCCAAAATGGTCCTCCTGCTAAAATTGTTGCATCTCTTGCAGCAGCAGTGAGAATGTCAGCACAAGAAACTGTTCTTGGACATCTTCTCTCTAGTTCAGTCTTGATTTCATCAATCATTTGGAAACCTCTTAATGTCCTACTCTCAAATGCAGTTCTCTCACTCCCTTTGTGGTTAAGCAATATTGATGCATCACATCCCTGCATTGTATAAAAAATATATGAAGCACATACACCAGAAACATGACACAGACACCAGAAACACTGAGACTTACACGTTGATACTGATAGTAAAATTTAAAAAGAGATTAAGTTATGTTATGTGATTACTTACTCTAACGGCGCAATCATGGAAATGCAAACGGATGATGGAAGGTGCCAAAGTAGGGTCCTTGTTAACCCAAGCAGCAACTTTTTGTGAGATGATTCCTTCAGCATCTGGACATGATGAATGATAGTGACTAATAGAAAGCAAAGCTTCAGCAGGTACTAAAGGTTTCACAGATTTTTTGGGTGATGAAAATCCATAGACATTGGTGTTTAATTCCAAGATGAACACAAAAAGGAACAATGAAAGATAGTGGAACTTCATGTTGTTTGATGATGCATTGTGAGAATGTCATGCATGTATTTAAGGTAGAGTTTTTTTTTAATGATAAAACGTGGTAAGCATTACTAACATATCAACGTGTTGATGTGGAACATTATATTAATATAATATTGTTAAAAAGTCTTATGCAAGATGGTTTTACTTGGTGAAGAATTGATTAGAGATATTGAAGTCTCATGTGATAACCGGCTTTAGATTAGAGGATTATATATTAATTAATTAAAGTCAATCATATGATTCATCAAATTCAGAATTTTGAATGGTTGTTTATATTCTAAGTATATTAAAAGGAAAATATTTCTGAATTAAATGAAAATATAATTTCTCTTTGGTGTGTTGAAGCTTGACGTAGTTTTGTAGAAGAGAAATTTGTTGCTATTACAGTTGACAGTAGTAATGCGGAGAAAATCCACTACAAGACATGGAAAAAATCAAACAGACAAAGTTTAAAGTTTATTCGAATGAGCATAGCAAGTTATAACATTAAATCCAGTTTTTTGAAGTTTATAATGCAAAAGAATTTATGAGTTTTGTGGAAGAACGTTCTCAAACTACTGATAAGTCTCTTGCTGGGACAATAATGAGTACCACTATTAAATTTGACGGTTCTCGAACTATGACATGATTATGTCAATGAAATAATTAGTATTGTACCAAAACTTAAGTCGTTACAAATGAAGGTGGGTGCAAATTTTCTTGTACATTTTATATTGAATTCATTACCGTCTTAGTGTTTGGTTTTTCAATTCTAAAAAGGGTAAAAACACTTTTACAGTGCATAACTATAATTTTACAATAATTTTAACATGTTTTGTTCTATTAAAGTAGAATTGATTTTTGTTTTGGACTGGGTCTAGCTATCCCGTGCTAGGCCCATATACCACGAAGGCCCAATCCAAAGACACTTATGGACCGGTTCCCCTTTATCCTCTGCCCAACTGATGACCACGCGTGTTCATCCTCCATTGCTCGGACACATGCCTCCCCGCGAGTTCCATCGAGTTGAGCAAGGCTGCCAAGCCTACTATGCTTCTGCCCCGAGGACGATTATGTCCGCCCTCCGAGGAGATAACATCACCTTGTAGGGCAGAGGTATCCCATTCTGAGTATCACGGAGTCAGCAAGACCTTTGCCACTACGCTCTGATACTTCGGAGCAGTTCCTTCAGGAGCGGGGTCACGTGTTGGTCCCCACACACTCATGAATCCTAACAGTTCTCTTTTGGGCCTGCTTCACCGGCCCACTAAGAGGACATTGGCTCAGCGTTAGGGGGCTATAAATACCCTCTCATTCGAGATGGTCAAGTACTGAACTCTTTACACTCTACTTGCACTTTGATCCAACAAATAACTGACTTTGGCATCGGAGTACCTTGCAGGTACCCCCCCCTCATTCTCTTTAGTGACCAGCACGTCCGTGGGCGAGACGATATTTCTGATCTGGTACGATCAGTGGCGTCGTCTATGGGAACCATTGTTTTCCCCGTCTTTTCACCACATTAGACCAAAACAAAAAATCTTTCAACATCACATCGTCATGGCCGAACGCGGATCCTACAACGGTCGCGCTGTTCGTGGCTCTAAATCAGACAAACCTTATGTTGTTCACGCAAGGGGAACGCCTCAACATATTGGAAGGAGGCCGCCGCTCCCCAAAGAAGCACAGGAGGCTGGACTCGCGATCCCCCTCTCTGAGGCGATATCGCTCCTGAACTCCTCTGCGAAGAAACAGGAGGGAGGATTCGCGGAGCCCCCATCGCAAACATACTAGTCGGAGGCCCGAGTTGGAGAGAGTCCATAACGAAAATCCCTCCAAGAAGCGAGCACGCTCCCCGCTACGCCAGGGACACAAGGGTAAAGAAACCGAGAGGAACCGAGGCGATGGAGGAGGAAAACCTCACCAAGAGGAACGCCCTTGGCAGAATCGCCGCCACCGTCGATCTCCAACACACTCCCCCGAGCGCAGTGATGGGGAGGACCCCCGTGGTCCATTATTCTCAGCAATCATGGAGGTGCCCATCCCTAAGGGCATGGAGAAACCTCCACAATTAAACAGGTATGACGGGGTCGCCGACCCTATTGACCACCTCGACGGCTTAGAGGCGATATTCCAATACCTCAACGTCGAGGGCCCCATAAAGTGTCGGCTCTTCCCCAGAACGCTGCGGAAGGAAGTCATGGATTGGTACAATAATCTCCCCCGGGCTCCATCCACTCCTGGAGGGATCTAAAGAATCAATTTTCCAGCACCTTAACGGCGTCTCACCGACACCCAAAGGCTGAGGCTTCCCTCGAGGCCATCATTCAGCGAAGCGACGAGATACTCCGTGAGTATATCGACCGCTTCAACAGGGAGGCCATCCAGGTGCCCTGTAAAGACCATATGAAGCATTATCTCCTCGAGAGTGGCCTCCTCCCAGGCACATATTTCAGGAAGGCCGTGGGGATCGAGCCTCCCAGAAGTTTTGATTCTAGCCTCGAAAAGGCTCGCGCTTATATAACCTACGAGGAGAAAGAGGCTACTAACAACGCTCGCGAGACAGTCATGACCCCGCGCCATTCAGACGCACTGTAGAGCGATTCTGGTTCGTCTCGACGCCCTGACTTAGGGAGTGAGCAGAGGTTCTCATATCTAAGTGAGCTAGCTTAGGTAGAACCGTCATTGGGTAGGTGATTAAGTGAGGAGATTAAATAGGGAGGGTTAACTCTGAATTAATACTGCTGATAGTGAACTTCATCCCTACCTTGGAAGCCCCCAGACGTAGGTTGGTTAGAACTGAACTAGGTTAACAACTCTCTATGTGTTTTTATTGTTTTCTGTACTCTATAACTTTGTTGTGTTAGTTGTTTTTAAAACAGATATTAGTGTCGTGACATTACCTTCGACATCTCATATCTGATACCAGAATTTCAGTCGCGATGCTTGGGAAATATGGGTCTGAGACTCCCTTGCAGATCTTGACCAACTACTCCAACTAGAGACCCAAAGCAATGATCTTACGTGAGTGAAGAGGAATTCTTGAGCGATAGCAGCAAAAGGATATTGATCAGCGCCTCTTAATTTATTAGAAGATGTTTCTAAGGTTGTGTAACACGCCTCTCCCTTTTGGGTTTCATCAGGTTGCTATGTTCATGTTAGTGGCGTGAAGTTTAGAGCTACTCTCCATTCCTAGGAATCTAGACCCATAGTGCAATTTATCTATCTAATTATCTGTAATCCAGAGTTGGGTGACGATAAACTCCATAGATTCATTCTCTCTGGTGGTTTCATGGTTTGACAGAGGTTAAGCATGTTATCGAAGTTTGTTTAAATGTTGATGTCGAAGTTCTTGCATGATGTAGTCGAAGTATGCTCAAGCATGCAATAGTCGAAATGCTAGGATTGTTAGCATATAGAATTGAGTTTGATTGTTTATCTCGGTTTTTTAAGATATCTTGTTACTTAAGTTAGCTTAGTAGTCTATAAATAGGTTATTTCTCTCAGGTTATTGCGAGAGGTTGATTGTTGTTATTCACTTGTAATATTTGAATCCTTATTGAGTAAGTGAATCGTAAAATAGTTAAAACCGATCCTAATTTTATTCTTCTTCTTCTATCTTCTATCTTATCTCTCTTTTGCAAAACCTAATAAGATTTCTTGTGTTTGTTCAAGAAACTTAATTTTTCTCATAGTTTTAAGTTGTTCTTGACGACACTCTAAAACAAGAAACTGGTGCAGTGAACGTGGAATTAAAGAGGTCGTCAACGGAGTTTGAGATTGAGAAATTCAATGGAATTAATGATTTAGATTTATCGTGATTGAAGATGTGAGCCCTTCATATTCAAAAGGGTTTTCTAGAAGCATTGAAGAGAGCCAAACTATGGTTGTTTCTCTAACTGAAAAGGAGAATAAGATGATGATCGAGAAAGCCCACAACACAGTGGTATTGAGTCTTTATGATAAGGTTATTTGGAAGGTTTCAAAAGAGAAGACGGCGTGTGTGTGGACAAAACTCAAAGGATTATACATGAATAAATCCTTAGTAAATCGTCTATACTGTAAGCAAGATCTGTATTCATTCAAGATAAGTGAAGACAAAGTCTTAGATGAGCAGTTGGATATGCTCAACATACTTATTCTTGATCTGGAGAATATTGAGGTTAGTATCGATGATGAAGATCAAACCCTATTATTGTTGTGTTCTTTACCTAAGTCTCATGTTCACTTCAAATAAAACCTCTTGTATGGAAAAGAGCCACTGACCTTTGAAGAAGTTTAATAGCCTTCAAAGAAAACCATCTTCTTCTTCCATCTTATTTATCTTTGAGTTGTTCTTGACGACATTCCGAAACAACAATTCCAACACCCAAGTAAGGATAGTGAAAGTGAAAGTGGAGATTAGAAATTATATATTTGAAAATTATTTACAAAAATATTTATACTTTAGATTTGACGTAGTAGGCTGAATACTGAATCTCGTGCTATTAGACCTTTAAGTGATGCAAATCAGTGTGTCTCGAGTCTTTGGACCAGTGTTTAAAAATCGGATCGGACATCAAATTTGTGAGGGTACTGAGTCACTGGTTTATTGGTCGAACCATTGGGTCACTGGTCGAACCGCTTGACAAAACCGAGTTGAACCAGATAACTCGGTTGAATAGACTGGTCATTATAACAAAATTATATAGGTATAAAACTTGTCAAACTAGATGATTCCGTCTCTACAAAATTTAACTAGCAATTAAACTTTTTACAAATATCATATCATAAATAAATTCACAAGTTAATAATTTAAATTTAAATTTTAAACATAAGTATCACATATAATAAAATAATACAAAATTACACAGTCTAACATTGTAAACAAAGTCTAATTGCAACATAATATAATAAAATAGTTTATAACAAAATAATTTCATTGTCTATTATATTTAGTTTTAAGGAGGATAAATTATTTCAATATTGAAATCTCCTTTTTCAATATCAAAATCATCTGCAACAAAATCAATTACATTTACAACATGTTTCTCGTCAATGATATCATAATTTTATTTTGTTTTGTATTTTAATTTTTTATTAATTAATTAAAAAGACTAGTCATTTTGATTTTTAAAATTAAAAAAAAAAATAAAAAAAAATAAATAAATAAAAATGCAATTGAACCAATTTTTGAAAAACCGCTGATTTTCCCGGTTCACACCGGTTTAAAGACACGTCTAATCTAACAATTGAACAGGCTAATTATCTAACCCGTTTTCAGTTCAACCGATACGACCGACTGGTCCGATTTTTAAAACATTGTTTTGGATTGCTCGGAACAATAATCATCTATTGAACCTAAGCTAAACAATAAAGATAGGTTTACAATTCATAAATGATGCTGGGTGTTTTATGTTTTCGTCTTGGTTAATGGTATGGGGAATCAATTTCTAAACTTACTATTTAAAAATAAGTACTATTTGACAAGGTAACTTGAATACATATAATCCATCATTAAGATACCTTAAAAAGTAATTAATGAAATATATTTTCAATAAACTCGTCTCATTTTTATATTTAAATATTTTACGACATTTTATATTTCTTAAATTTATAAACAAAACACTCACAATCATTAATTTAAAATCCTATTTGTTTTTCAACATCTTTAATATGGCAAAGTATGATTTACAACAATCACATGCACCCTTACTAGCAAGCTAGATTGCATTTGAGTGTATTTTGGGTTCAATCATAATCTCCTCCTTCATTTTCCTTATAAACTCTTCAAACTTTCTGTTGAGTTCATCAGTATTAATATCTCCCAATTCTTCTTCTTCTTCTTCTTCTTTTTCAATTGCAGCTTCATTCTCTGAACTTCCTTCTTCTTCTGATGACACTAGTTGTTCATAAAATTCTTCTTGATTTTTCATCACTTGTACTTCACTATGTTCATCTTCAATATCAACCACAAGATCATTAGAAAATTGAGATTGAAAGTAGTCAAAGTGATCAGAAGAAGAGGAAGTGGTGTTGGCAAGAAATGCAAGGATGAGATTACAGATAAGGAACATGTATTTTTTTTCAAGCATGGAGAGAAGGCACGTTGCATAGAATGAATTCTGAGGGGGGTGTATGTAGAAAATGGCTGAAGAGTAGCATACAAACACAGCAAATATAGAAACTGAGAAAGTTAACTGCATACTTCGTTTAAAATATTCGTCCTTGTTCATTTTCGTAGAATATTAGTTTAATAGAGAAATTTCTGAAATATAATGAATATTAAATTTGTTGGGTTGAATAGTTGAGATAGAATGAGTGGATATAAGACTTCTATTTATAGTAGGTAACAATAAATATATTTCGGATATGATCTACGGGTGCATATGTATATAAATACGTAGAATAAAACATAAATACATAAAGAGGAATGCTATCTAAATCATAGACCGTAGCTCTTAAACTTCATTTTGTATTAGTCACAAATTCCAATATACATAAAATAAATAAAAAATGATATTTTAACGATATTTCTTATATTACACTGAATTCAATTATTGACATATGTGAAATATTATAGTAATAAAATAATATTTTTTAATAAATTATAAAATTTATTTTTTATTATTTAATTGACATTGATATAAAATTGTGTGATTAATCAACTTTAAAATTTTATTAATCAATATTTTACATTTTCTTAATCAATTTTATTTTACTACTAAGTTTTTTTAAAAATTGAACATTTATTAACTAACTTCATAATTTCATTAACTAATCTTTTATATTTCATTAACCAACTTTGATTTACGTTTAAAAACTATTTTTATTATTTGCGTGTTCATTAATCAACTTCATATCTTCATTAACCAATTTGTTATATTTTATTAATCAACTTTATTTTACTATTAGAATTTATTTTTAATATCGAGAGTTTATTAGTCAAATTTATTATTTTATTAACTAATTTTTTACATGTTATTAATCAACTTTAATTTACACTGTTCAGACACTATTTACAATATTATTTATGTATTATTCACGATAAAATTTACCATATTTGCGAACAAAATCTAGAATATAGTGTATGTTTGAGTGTGAAAATAAATAAATATAGATAATATGGTATGAAAATAAGGTGTGAAAGTAAACTTTAATATAGAAGTTAAGTGAACATTTTGGTACCCTTGAGTTTAGTTGAGTATTCTCGTCTAATCAAATTTGATTTTTAAATTATATGTTACTATTTAATTTTTAATTTTAAAATGAATTTTAATTCTAAACTAATTTGTACTATAGGTATCGGTATTCATTTACTTATCATGACTACCTAAGAATTTATCATGTATTCGAACAAAACTTGTAAACAAGATCTCTCTCTCTCTCTCTCTCTCTCTCTCTCTCTCTCTCTCTCTCTCTCTCTCTCTCTCTCTCTCTCTCTCTCTCTCTCTCTCTCTCTCTCTCTCTCTCTCTCTCTCTCTCTCTCTCTCTCTCTCTCTCTCTCTCTCTCTCTCTCTCTCTCTCTCTCTCTCTCTCTCTCTCTCTCTCTCTCTCTCTCTCTCTCTCTCTCTCTCTCTCTCTCTCTCTCTCTCTCTCTCTCTCTCTCTCTCTCTCTCTCTCTCTCTCTCTCTCTCTCTCTCTCTCTCTCTCTCTCTCTCTCTCTCTCTCTCTCTCTCTCTCAAATGACAACAAATGTTTATCAAAGTCTTTTATCAAAATCCATTTAATCTCTTTTATAAATCAATTAATAGTAAAAAAAAGTTGTTTAAGTATCAAATTAATTAATTGTGGATAGATTTGGCTCACTCACTTCATATGTGAGTGAGAAGAGAGAAAATTTATTTGTTCAATAAAATAATTGATTGTAATATTTTGAAGTACAAATAAATAGTATAAATAGTAATGTGATTTAGTTTAACTTTTAGTGTTAAGATAGCATTTTCTGCAAATAGAAATCAACTTTTATAATGTATTTTAGCAAAATGACATGATTTGTATGATTATATAATACGATATGATTATACGGATAAGGATGGTGTGAGATATGGAATTTTTCCAAACAGTCTTTGTCGCAATCGTCCCAAATGAAAAACATAGCATGTCAATTTCTTTAATATTTGCAAGAAAGAATGAAAGTTGGGAAATGTTTTTTGTTTCGAGAATTTTGAAACTTCCAGCCATCTTTTCGTTACTTGTCCCTTTTCATGGTATACTTTATGTTCATATTACAGAATGGAGGGATTACATTACTCTTATGGGCTAATCATATTCTAGTCTTATTCTGTAGATTGGATCAGTCATTGGATGTAAAATTAAAATGTAAAAGAGTTATAAATATTCTTACTCACGTATATTTCTAAGTATAAAGAGAAAATTGGGTCAGTAAAGTTAGTATATTAAATCAAAATTTGTAGTAAAATGCATCTATTTTTATTGATTCAATTTCTTTAATATTTAAAATAAAATATAAAATATTTTATAATTAATGACATTGTGAATTTGAATGGAGTAATAAATAGATTTTTTCTTGTGAATAACTCAAAGATTATAAAAGCATCTACATGAACTCACATTTGATTCTTTAAATGGACTCTACTAACTTTTTTTATTTTATTTTATATTTTTCAATTATTTAAACTTCCATCTATATTTTTTCAATATTTATACAATACATCAAAAAACACTTAAATGAGTCACATAAAATACTCTAATACACTATACATTTGATAAAATATATTTTTTAATTTAATTTAAAAAAATATTTCTTACTTAGAGAATGATGACAAATTAGGAAACGCTTCTACATAGTCAATTATCCAAATGGCTCTCACACAATTACTTTGGAACAAGTGTAAAATCGGAAAAATATTACCGATATTGATGCTTTAAGTACACAAAAAATAGAGCAATGACATTTGAACATCTATAATGACGTCGGATACCGTATTTATATACAATTGTAATTTTTATATTATTTTTTCTCTTTCCTCTTATTATACTATATGCATGCATATTTTAGACTTTTTGTCATACGGTGTCTCTTATATGGTGTTTAAGTTTTGATGTCCAAATATCATTACATAAAAAATATGGCGTATTATATATAAGACAAATTATTAAAAGAAATTACAAGTGTGAGTAGTGTGGGGAAGTCCCTTATTATTTAGAAATGTGAAAATTTGAGTATTTATAAGTGGAGGAATTCACTCATTTATCATCTTAAAATTTTGGATGAATATGTGGCGTATCTCTCACAAAAGTGTGTTGCACAATAAGAAAAACTCAAAATAGACAATATTCCTCGATTGACCTCCCAAATTAGACCTACAAATAGTGTCATGTTGAAAAGAAGAGCATTATGGTAGACACTGGCGGGACCGGAAAAATTATAAAGTCTAAGCAAAAATTTAAAGACCGCAAAATTATATTGTATATAATATATAAATAGTTATCAATCAAAATAGAAGATACTCGTCATTTTGTCTACAAAATATAATTTAAAATAAAAGAAATAAATATAACTTTACAATAGCGGATTCAATAAAATTATGAGGCAAATATTCTTCCCGAGACTTCTTTATCACGAATGTTTGAATAATATCACAAAAATTTGTTAATAAATGAATTAATTGTATAATAAACTAAATAGTCTCTAAAATTTATACTACGATAAAACAAAATAAAATTATAAGAGCTATAATAAACATTATCTAAATGATGTTTGAATATATATAATTTGAGAATAAAAATAATTTCATGAATTGTTTTAGAATGAGTTTATAATAAATTTGTGAAAATTATTTGAGAACGAAGAAGCATGATATATGTAAAAATAACATTAATTGAAAGTTTAGAAAATTTGACAATGAAAATTATATTCAAATGAATTTGTGGAAATTTGATAATGAAGTGTTTTGTATATAAAAATTAATAATGAAAATTATATCCAAATGTGTTTTATAAAAGTTTGAGAATGAAGTGTTTTGTATGTAAAAATTAACTATAATTGGAAGTTAAGTAGCAGGATGTGAGTTTTGAACCAGAGACATGTACCTTTAAAATATATGATTTTTAAATTTTTTCACTTTAGAGCCCAAGGCAGTTGTCCTAGATGGTAGTATATTGAAACTGTCATTTGGTCGACTCGCATTTGAGGGAGAGTGCTGAAAAAAATAATTACAACTGCGAGTAGTGTCGGAAAGTCTATATTGGTTAAGAATGTGAAGAGTTTAGCATTTGTAAGTGAAAGAACCTACGACCTTAAAGTTTTTGGTGAATATGTGGTGTGTCTCTCACAAATGTATATTACTCCTAAAGGTAGTCCTCAAATGTTAAAATGTTCTTCGCTTGACCCTCCTGAATTGCACCTACACAAATTTCGCACATTTATAATGATGGAGGTTGAAAACGATGATATGGAGTCTTCAACCAATGATAGTGCTCCATTTGTTTTGTTTTAAATGGCTGATTTAAATATGATTTTGTGCATTTATTTCATTAAATTTTATGGTGCACGCCCATTGAGGTTCCTTGGATTTGATTACTTGGTCAAGTCAAACTCCATCCAACGCACCAAATATTTTTTAATTTTATTTTAATTTTAATTGTTTTGAATTTCTAAAAATCATGAAAAATACATTTCAAGTCCAAAAAATACCAAAATAATTTCCTTTTTTTTATTTTTCTCTTTCTGGTCTATATTTTTTCACAAATTTGTTATGTGATTTGGTATTTTCTATAATTACCTCTTTGTTTTAGTGGTTTTTTTAAATGTTTAAAAATATTTATAACTCATTTGAAATTCCAAAAAAAAAACACGATCCAATGATAGTTTTACACCAATGGTGATTTTATTAAAATTTTATTTATGATTTTTATATCTTCATCTATTTTAGATCTTTTAATTGATTTTTTTGGTATGTTTAAAAATTGTTTCTGACCTTTAAAAATTTTAAAAAAATTGCCAACACTTAATTTTTATTTGACTGTTGGTAATTTTTTGGAGTTATTATTTAGTGTTTTGATACACTTTGTGTATTTCATCAATTAATTCCGTTTAATTAACCAATTTTAATTGTTATTTACATTTTTTTTCCTGTTTTGTGATTGGTTCTAATTTGTGAATAATTGTTGGTATTTTTGATCAATTTCTTCAATATCATTGGACCTTGGGTGTTGATAGGTTGAGAAACCAAATCCACCAAAATGCATGAATGATAATAATGATAGTTGAAATTTTTCTTGAGATTCATCTGAGACATTGGTTCCACTATGACATTCTTTTCCCCCTTCATCTTATCCCTTTATTAACTCTATTTAAGTTACCATTAGTGGCCCAAACTTTATGTTTAAAATTGTCCGAACATGATTCATTATTGAACCATGGTTCAAGACCTTTGAAGTTTGTTGTTAGGAGGCTTTGATTTTATCAATTCTCTAACAAGTCTTTATCAACTTTGGCTTTAATTCAATCTTCAATCATTATTGATCACTTATTATGAATTCTCGTCTTTTTCTTCTTCTTTACTTGAGATGGTTCTTAGTGGCACAAGTTTATATCTTGTTGTCCAAAGATGGTTGAATGGTTATCATAGGTCCATTATCTTTGAAACTTGTTGTTAGTAGGCTTTGATTTTATCAATCCTCTAATGAGTTTTATTAATTTTAGTCCATAATCATCATTCAATCATTATGGATCATCCTTGTAATCATTGACCATTAACTACTAACTTCTAATTCATTAATAATTAATTTTATTATATGCGCTTATTTTATACTTTTACTTTGTGTGTTTTACCTGTAGCATTTACATCTTATGCTATTTTCTTTTTTGCTCACTTGAGCATTCATTTTTTATGTCATTTTATCTTTGCTTATTTGTGCTTTCTTTTTCTTTTAAGACACTTAATAATCAACTTGAACATTAAAAGGCTTAATTCTTTTGTGGACTATTGGTTACTATCCTTGGTATTGTGGAGTTGTGGACTTCTTTGACTTAGGATTAGAAGTCTTGATACTTGGAGACCTTTGAACCTTATATTGTCTTGTTATTATTATGTTTGTGTATTGGGAAATCTTCTGTGTAGAGGTGTTATTATGTGGGCCTAAAGTGATTTATATGGCACATGGCTCAATATTGAAGACATTGCTTTGTGGTTTTAAAAAATCTTGGATTTATTTGATACTTCCTTACATGTGATGATTGATATGATCTTGGTCTATTTGGTACTTATGGATTTAATCCAAAGGAAGAAGATTCTTGTTTGGTTAGACTTTTCCTTACCCTAGATTTTACTTTATATTTAAGGATAGTCTCTTCATTTCCTCCCATCTTCTTTAATTTTCAGAATCTTCTCCCCTTTCAAAGGATTCTTGTTTTCTAACTCGAACTGCTTTCATAATAAACTTGAACTTAAGTCCATGCATTTTCAAAACTATTTTTCTTAATAAAATTCTTAAATCAATTTAATCATACTTTGACATCTTTTGAAAGACAAAAAGTCATCAACCTCATTCAAAGTTTTTATGCCTTAGTGCATCTTTTACTTTAAAAATATTTTCTTTAAAATCAACCCATACACAAACTTTGGTCTTTTTTACCTGAACTACATAGATTTTGATCTCAATATTTCACATTGTTGGTATGTAGGCTTAGATCCCAGATGGAAGTAAGAAGGTTATTGCCCGTTTTCCACGTAAGACTATCCACACACCAATATGAAGAATCGTCACCCTTAGAACCTACGAGAGACACGCATTTCCACCAAGCTGAAGAAACTAAGAAAAAGAATAATCTTCCCTCGTAAGAAGGAGCACACTTCTTAATCCTCATATCTAGGTGATATGACATCATCCCAAAACTCAATCACACTGAGATTAGCCTTCGCCATCATTTGCTTAGGAGAGCAAGTTAACAAGGCAAATATTACAAACCCCCAAACTACCTTTGCCCTTAATTTTACACACTTCAAACCAACAAACCTATAAAATCATAGAATCTCATTTGACGCCTCCCCACAAGAACCTCAGATGAATCCAAACTAATTTCTTCCTAACTTTAACCAGTATTTTTTAGGAATGATAAGAAGAAAATTAGGCTAACATTAAGAACCGAGATAAGGAAGATGACCCTACCTCTTAGAGACAATCCTAACCATGATTTTAAATTGCGGACTGCATCACCTGATGCGGCCGCAATATTATGGTTGCGATAGTGGCCGCATCTGCATTAAGTTGCAATTGCGATGTGATCGTAAATCACAGGAAAAACCTGCATTGTAACGCCTCAACGACCACATTATAACACTGCAACGACCGCATTAGCCTGCATCCGACCGCAATCGATTATTTACTGCTTGCAAAAAATACTTTCCTTTCTATTTATATTATAGATGTAAGATATATTTTAAAAGGATTAGATAAATTCTAAATGAAGATCAATTATTAATGTGATATATGTGAAAATTTAGACACGAAATGGATGACTGGAATATAAAATAAATAATAAAGTATAATATTTTATGAACATAAAAATAAATTCACGCTGCAACGACCGTAATCCACATCGTAGTAGCCGCAATAACCACAACCGTAGTGTCCGCAACCGCAATTTAAAACCATGATCCTAACTATTGGTTCTCAAGTGGTTCTCAAGTAGTCTTAAGGCGAGTGTTAACCCCACCGATAAACTAAGATACTTGAAAGGAACAATCTCTTGCTTACAATGAAGAAAATCCTAAACTAAGTTTAAGAACTAGGATAAACATTAACCATAATAAAGTTACTTGTGGAAAAATTAACAAGTCCCAGAGCAAGTTCGATTCTCCAGAGTATTTTCTTAACTAGGAAAAGTTATCTATTAAAATTTTAGCTAAAATAAAGGTGACTTCCATATACTGGAGATGGAAAATCACAAGATCGGAAGAACTTACTCTAAGTCCGAAAATCATAAAGAAATTTTGCAGATTAAACTATCCTATTTTGTATAGGTTATGGAATAGATGGACTTAATTAAAACATACAAACGACAAGCTTCAAAATTATCTTCAAACCAAAAACATCAAAACTTTATATTTTGTATATTAAAATGAAAAAGGAATGAAGTTTACGTAAATGTCACATATATGAAATACCAAACTTATTGAAAAATATTTGACCCATAATACTTTGGCAGTTCTGGATATTCAAAAGAAATTATATTGTGAAAATAATGAGTCGTAGATGTGGACAGTACATAAATTAATTGATGATGAATGAAATTCCTTCAAACTTTTCCTGTATACGTGTTCTATTCCTCCTTCTTTTACGATTATGGTCGTGCATGTGCAGCCCTTATCAATGAAAACAAGTAGCAAACCTAACCCTGAAATGAAAAATACATGAGGTATATCCTTGAATCATGCATGCACTTCATGTTCTATGGAAAATTCCAAATGGTAGAAAAGGATCATATTAGCAAAATGCTTCTTTCGTAACAAGCTTCCTGCGGCTGTGCTGAGGCCACATATATTAGACACTAATAGCATCATCTCTCTTATGTTATTCAATTTTTATCCAAAATTATTCTCATTTTCTCTCTTAAACGTTACAGATTCCTTGTCCAATTTGTACTTGCCAAAACCTTTGTCGTGTTGCATTGTAATTTTGTTTTCAAAATTTGCAACTAACTATGTATTGAGTTTTAATTTGAAAGTTTGTAACTAAACGTGTGTTGAGTTGTAACATTGTTGTGAAAGTTTGCAATAAATCATTTGTTAACAACTAGTTAGTAGTTAGCTTATTTAATTAAGAGGTGGTTAGTTTGTGAGACAACTTGCCCAACGAGTTATGTGTGTAAGGTCGTTCCCGATAATTTGGAGGTTATGTGCTAATTTTTAAAATTGGCCATAATAAAAAGAAAAGTAGATAAATAATATTGTATTTTGAAATTTTTTTAAAAAATAATATATTTAAATAATAAATGTGTAAGCACCAAAGATTGAACCATTGACCTTTAATTAAAAAAAAAAGTTTTTATCATTACACTAACTAACTTACACTACATACTAAGATGAACAAAAAATAGTTGATTTCTTAACCCACCCCATAGTCTTCTAGTGCACCACGTGAAATTCCACTACTCATCCTGGAAACCGAAAATAAACTTCTGGTTTGCATCCTATACCATGCAAATCAATGGGTGGAACTAGGGGCTGCCTGCTTCGTTTACTTGTATACCAAGTTCACGGATGCAACTAAGTAGAAGACGAGACAGATAACCGGCAGCATGTCTCTTATGATGGTATAAAATATTTCTCTTAGCTTTCTTTTAAAATTACTTTGATTATAAAACTAACTGGTTTAATTTTGATATTTCAGGGATGGATCCTACAACACTTCCCCCGCATCTCTGGATGGTCATTTATTGAGGGTTATACTGAGTAGATGCCTCGTGCATGTGCACACGAGCCGCTCAGAGGCAACCAGGCGACACTGTCGTATCGGGTTTACTTGGACACGATAGTGCATGAGAACATCCATTTCAATGCCTACGCCGACCACCGTGAGACGATAACCTTTGATGAGGTTTCTCTATTTACAAGTTGGTTAGCCTGCGGTACTCGGAAGACTGCTGCTTATATGCCCGAGCGATGCATCAGTTCGGGTATACTCAGACCATTCCTCAGCATCCTGCTTTATTTGCCCCTCTAACAGTGAAGAGGAGGGAGATGGATGAGATTTTTGATGATTTTCAAAATCATCTCATACTTAAGGAGGCCAGGAGTATCGTGGCTCCAAACGAATGGAGTTACGCGTACAGTTACATGCTATGGTTTTTAAAGATTTCCCATCCATACATGATACAGGAGGCTCTAGGGACCCACCCAGGTCGGCTCATCAGGAGATCTTGGAGGAGGAGCAGGAGAGGAGGGATCATGCCCATGAAGTGTTGCCTAGGTGCTGCTATATCATTGAGCTTGCTATGGATGGCATCGACAGAGGGTTGTTTTCTGACGAATTCGATGTCAGAGGAATTTTGGAGGCCATCATTGCGAAGGATCGGGATGCCCTAGTCTACAGGAGGCAGCGGAGGGACGCCTCGAGGGCGACAGGCCACCTCCACCGGCATATGCAGTAGTTTATTTTGATTGTATTTTGACTTAGTTTTTTTATTTAGTATTGTACCAATTCTGTATTTTGAATATTATTATTATTAAATACATTTTGGATAATATTTTTGACTTTTATTCAATTTAAAAATTTCAGGTCTTTAATTTGAATTATAAATGTAATACTAAAATAATTGCTTATAGTTATGTTTTTCTATTAACTGTCATGCCCAGAATCAGATGTATGCTTTCGGTAAGGAACCGTAGATATACTTCCGGTTTTCACTCAAATGTTTCAGAAAGTGGCGTGAACCGAAAATAAACTTTCGGTTTTGTGAAGGACATTTTTCAGTTTTCATGGGGTGCGCCCCACCCCTATGGAGTGGATTAAGAAATTCAATAAAAATATTGATATATTTATTTCAGATTTATAATTTATAAAAAAAAAATAGTTTTGAGGCCCTGTTTCATGGACCTTATTGACCAAAAAATATTTTATTTTACCCCTTGATTTTTGATCCATTTATGGGACAATTGTAATGGTCATTGGTTCGATCCCCAACTACAGTATTTTTTTCAAAATAATAAACAAGAGCCACATACCTCTCAATTTTGATAAAAGTTAGAGGGAAAATAATTATATTTAAGTTGTTTATATTTATTACCCTAAGGAGATAACCTATTTATTTGTCATTTATGAATTGTTTTATATCTCAATTTGATTAAGCTGCATTTTTTTTACGTAGAAACTTCAAATTTTGTGATAGAATCATAATATTTTATCAAATACAGAATATAACTAAATATACATAGAATACCAAATTACATTGTTTATAAAATCAAATATACACATATACAAAATGGTACACCAAGAGAACACACACTACAAGAAAAGTCTTTCCAGCAACATGAAGTTGTGACATGATTATCAAGTGGCTAAAAAAGTAGTTGCGACGTGATAATCATGTCATTAAATTTTTTAGTATTAAAATAATGAAGATAGCGTTAAAATGATGGGAGTCATAGTGTTTTTAAAATAAAAATATATGTGACGTGAGATTTACGTCGTAAATTAAAAATTAATATAAAAAATAAAAAATTCTCTAACGTTCAGCCGGAGGGAATTTTGTAATTTTAAAAAAATTTAGTTGTGACGTGATTATCACGTCGCAACATTTTAGAGGGAAAATTCCTGACTAGGAATTGACTGGGTACATGTTTGTGCAGACTGAGCGATTAAAGTTTTTGACCGTTGGTGAGTTGCAACGTGAATATCACGTGGCAAGGTTGCGACATGATTTTCACGTCGCTACGTGGCATATATATTTAACACTCTCGTTCACACATCCATATCTTTTTACTCCTCTTCTTCGTTCTATTCCTCTTCCTTTCATTCTCTTCTCTATTTCCTCCATTCTTCCAGTAAATCTTTCCCTAATCTTCCCAAATTCAATTTCATAATTTAGCATAGGTAATTGTATATTGTTTATTGTTTAACTTCAACATATTTATATAATTTTGTTTATTGTTTATTTGCTTTTCTAATTAAAATTTTGGTTTAATTTGTTTTGTCAAAATAGAAGAACATTGAAGAGTTTAGAAAAGATTGAAGAAGGTTGTCTAAAGGAAATTGAAGAAGAGGTATTTATGCAATTTTAATTTTTTTATTTTATATATAAACTAGGTTTTATTCTGACAAAGAAAACAGGGGATTTTGTTGACGAACATACACACAAAGCAATGGTAAGTTATTTAATTTATGTTGTTTATATATTTTTTAATTTAATGGCAACTTTGTAGCATGATTTTCACATAGCTAGTGAGATGTTGTGGCGTGAAAATCACATGGCAACTGTAACACCCAAATATTTCGATTATTAAATAATTTGAATTTTTAATTATTTATTTAATTAGAAATTTAATTATTGGTATTTTTGGGATTATTGGAATTTAATAAATAAAATGAGAAGGTTGATTTTGGTGTAAAGAGTAGAGGAGGGGGTGTGAGGAGTAAAAGACTCTAACCTTATTTTATTATTATTATCATTATAGAACAATAAGGAAAAAGAAGAGAATAGAGAACCAAAGAGTTCAAGAATTCAAAGAATTGCTAAGGTAAGGGGTGATTTCTCTTAATTTCTATGCCTTATAGATTTTGGGATCAATAAAATGGATTGAGTAGTTAGGAATCCCAATTTAGGATTTTCTAGGTTTATGGAATTTGTCCCTGATGTTGTCTAATAGCATGGAATTGAACCAATCATATGTTATAAGATTATTAGGTATGGTTGAATTGTGTTATTTGGCATTATGTTGTTGTTTATTGGATGATTCTGGTGATATTTGGTGTTGTGGTTCGTAATTGAATGTTGGAATTGAGTTGGTATAATTTCCAGGGAGGAGGAAATTATGAGTCTGAGGAACCAGTTACCCTTGGGGAGGAACCGGGTTCCCAATGTAAAATTTTCAAAGAAAACTATTTTTAAACGCAGGAACCGGTTACCTCCTGGGAGGAACCGAGTTCCTGGTACATTTTCCAGGGGGTGATTTTCTGTGAGTCTTAGGAACCGGTTCCCTGGTGGGAGAAATCGGGTTCCCAGTATAAATTCCAGAGAGCGTGTTTTTATATAGTGTGGGAACCGGGTTCTCCCCAGGAGGAACTGGTTACCACTGTAACATTTTTGAGAAATACCAAACTTTGAAAATTCATATCTTTCAAACCGTAAGTCCGTTTTAATCTCCGTTTTAGACGACATTCTTTAAATTAAATAATCTATTTTATGAAAATGAGAAAATAATAATTAATTGGTTTTAAATGGGGAAGTGTTGGTTTTTCCAGTGTTATGGTTGTTTATACCTCGTGTACTTGGTGTATAGAATTAGTTTGATGTTGTATTGTCGTATTGGGCACATGTTGATGCTTGAATATGGTTGTTGATATCATGTTTTATGATTGATGTGCATGTTTATGATGTTTTATGATTTTCATAATAATTGATGGTTATTATGTGTTGGTGTTGATGATGGCATTACCGGTTGATGAGTAATAGCTTGCATGTTTATGCTATTGGTGATATACATGGTTGTTGTTGATATTATGTGTTGTTGAATGTTGCATGTTGTTGATGTGCATGCATATATATTGGTGGTAGCTAATTCCCATTGTGTGGAATTAGTGAGTTGGCCAATATCTGTTGCCGAGTTGGAATGGGCGGTGAGGTTTTATCTATGTCCGAGTTAGAATGGAATAGATGTTAATGTTGTGTCCGAGTTGGAATGGAATAGTATGTGAATTTAGTTGACTGTCGGTAGCACATACATAGAGTCTTGCATCGCATTTTTTATGGATTATAACATGATAGGATGATTTCTAGTGTTATGATCTTGTTGTTGTGTATGATGTAAGTTATGACTTGGATTGTAAATTAAATCTGATTATGCTGAATAGGGTGGAATAATGACTTATGAGATTATATTGTTTTGATGAATTTATAATGCATTCTAATTACGATGAAGTCTCACCCTTACTTTGATGATTTTAGATTGAAGCTTTAGCGGCTTAGGAGTTGGTGAGGATGACGCGTAGAGCTATGCTTTTATGTTATTCGCGTGTCAGTGTCATGCTCTGATCTTGTAACACTGGAGAATGTTTAGTTGAGAGTTATGATTAAACTCTGTTATTTTATTTATAATTGTTTTGGATAATTGTTTTGGGAACTAAGGCGTTGTCCTTGAAGTTTTGTTGGTTTGAACTTATCCAAATTTTGAGAATAATTCCACTGTGTAGAACATGTTAGTTTCTTGATTAATTGAATTATGTTCTTCAGTAAAAGCATGACATACATGAAATTTTATTTTTATCAATTGTGATGCCCTTTTATTACATGTTAACTCTGAACTTAATACAATATTTGCGGGGTATTTAGAAGGGTGTTACAATAGTGGTATCAGAGCCTTGTTGGTCGTTATGACTAGTGTCTTAGTGTAGTTATCCCTTTTGTATGCGACTAGTGCAAGGTAACACTGTCGATACTTGTGTTCTAATGAGAATTGTTTTGTGAATTTCTCAGAACAATGGCTGGAAGAGGTAACGGAATAGACGATGTTGTAATTGTTGAGGCTTTGGGGATGCTTGCTGGTGTTCTTGGAGGGAATCAGCAGGGAGCTGGTATTGGTGCTGACAGGCAATTGGGTAATTTTCAGAGAAACAATCCTCCGTTGTTCAAAGGCACGCATGACCTTGAAGGTGCTTAGAAGTGGTTGAAGGAGATTGAAAGGATCTTCCGAGTGAGTGATTGTGATGAAGATCTGAGAGTGAGGTATGGTACTTATATGCTTGTAGAAGAAGCTGATGACTGGTGGGTTGCTACCAAAACTGAGATGGAGCAAGATGGTACTGTGCTGACTTGGGCTGTGTTCAGAAGGGCTTTTCTAAGAAGGTATTTTCCTGAAGATATTTGGGGAAGGAAAGAGATCGAATTTTTGGAGCTCAAGTAGGGTAACATGACTGTAAGTGAGTATGCTTCTAAGTTTACTGAATTGGCTAAGTACTATGCTCACTATAACAATGATGAAGAAGGAGAATTCTCTAAGTGTATCAAGTTTGCCTTAGTTTTTTTATGGTGTGCGCCCACCCCTATGGTGTGGATTAAGAAATTCACAAAAAATATTGATATATTTATTTCGGATTTATAACTTATAAAAAAAATAGTTTTGAAGCCCTATTTCATGGACCTTATTGACTGAAAAATATTTCATTTTACCCCTAAAAATTTGATCCATTGAGGGGACAATTGTAACGGTCATTGGTTCGATCTCCAATAACAATATTTTTTTCAAAATAATAAACAAGTGCCACATACCTCTCAATTTTGATAAATATTAGAGGGAAAATAATTATATTTAAGTTGTTTATATTTATTACCCTAAGGAGGTAACCTATTTATTTGTCATATATGAATTGTTTTATATCTTAATTTGAGTAACCTGTATTTTTTTTTACGTAGAAACTTCAAATCTCGTGATAGAATCATAATATTTTATCAAATACAAAATATAACGAAATATACATAGAATACCAAAATTTACACATATACAAAATGGTACACCAAGAGAACACACACTACAAGAAAAGCCTCCTCCAACAATATGAAGTTGTGACATGATTATCACGTGACTAAAAAAAAGGTAGTTGCGACGTGATAATCATGTCACTAAATTTTTTAGTATTAAAATAATGAAGATAGCGTTAAAATGGTGGGAGTCCGAGTTTTTTTTAAGTAAAAATATATGCGACGTGGGATTTACATCGCAACTTAAAAATTAATATAAAAAATAAAAAAGGTTCAGACTGAGGGAATTTTGTAATTTTAAAAAATTTATTTGTGACATGATTATCACGTCGCAACATTTTAGAGGGAAAATATCTGACTAGGAATTGACTGGGTACATGTTTGTGCAGACTAAGCGAATAAAGTTTTTGACACTTGGTGAGTTGCAACGTGAATATCACGTGGCAAGGTTGCGACATGATTTTCACGTCGCTACATGGCATATATATTTAACACTCTCGTTCACATATCCATATCTTCTTACTCCTCTTCTTCATTCTATTCCTCTTCCTTTGATTCTCTTATCTCTTTCCTTCATTCTTCCAGTAAATCTTTCCCTAATCTTCCCAAATTCAATTTCATAATTTAGCATAGGTAATTGTATATTGTTTATTGTTTAACTTCAACATATTTATATAATTTTGTTTATTGTTTATTTGCTTTTCTAATTAAAATTTTGGTTTAATTTGTTTTGTCAAAATTGAAGAACATTGAAGAGTTTAGAAAAGATTGAAGAAGAAGGTTGTCTAAAGGAAATTGAAGAAGAGGTATTTATGCAATTTTAATTTTTTTTATTTTATATATAAACTAGGTTTTATTCTGACAAAGAAAACAGGGGATTTTGTTGACGAACATACACAAAAAGCAATGGTAAGTTATTTAATTTACGTTGTTTATATATATTTTAATTTAATGGCAACTTTGTAGCATAATTTGCATGTAGCTAGTGAGATGTTGTGGCGTGAAAATCATGTGCCAACTAATAAGTATAAGTTGTGGTTTGAAAATCATGTAGCAAGAAGTTATGGTGTGAAAATCATGTGGCTATATTTCATATATTATTTAATTTAATTTAATTTAAGTTATATTTTACTTATTTTTATTCTATGTGTAGGGGAATTATCAGACATTGCTCGCATAATTTATGACTTATAATGCTCAATATACTACGAGAGAGGGAGCGCTGGTTCATCATGATGTGAACTTTTACATTTGGAGTCAAGTCAATTCCAGAAAGGGGCCTAACAGTTGTTTTTTTGGTGGTGGAAATTTGGCGGACACATTAACAACTATCCTGACCTAGATGACCCGTAGAATTAATTTTATTTTTATTTTGCTTTTAATTTTTAATTTGTATAAGATATTAAATATACTTATTTAGTATATTATATTTAGGCGAAATACATTTTTTGGTCCATAAACTATACCCCTAGGTTCAGTTTGATCTTTTAATTTTTTTCGTGCCAAATTGATCCTTCAACTTTTTAACAGATGCATGAGTCCCTTTTGTCAACTCTGTTAGTCAAAATCAGTTAAAAGTCTATGTGGCAGTGACAGTGACGGAATTAACGTCGGAAAAACCAACGCTTAAAGTTTTTTCTGGAATTTTCAATTTTGTTCATCTTCTTCCCCAAATTTTTTATACCCCAAACCCTAAAGCATGTTATGCAAACCCAAACACATACATTAATTTCATCAATCAATGTTTTTCTTTAATCAACTGTCAATGTCACTGCCATATGTTGCAGAACATGTTTTAGGGTTTTGGGTTTAAATTTTTTGGGGAAGAGATGAACAAAATTGAAAATTACAGGAAAAAAAATTTTAGTGTCGGTTTTTCCGACGCTAACTCCGTCACTGTCACTGCCACGTAGACTTTTAACAGATTTTGACTAACGGAGTTGACAGAAGGGACTCATGTGTATCTATGGGTATAATTAAGGGACCCAAAAGAGTATTTCGCTTTATATTTAGTAGTATTAAATTTATAATTTGAATTTGTGTAAGATATTAATTTAAAAAATTGTAATTTTAGTTTACTAAGTTTATTAGTTTATATATTTAGTATATTTATTTTATTAATTAATTGCTTCAATTTAATTTATTAATTTAATTTAGATTATTTAGTTTATTAATTTATTTATTTTATTAATTTAATTTAGTTTATTTTAGTTTATTAATGTTAGAACAAGATTTGGTTCTGCAATTACGTCTCTGAGTTTTGATGATAACCAAGACTATGTTTGAGTGAACAATTGTGTTACTCTAATGTTTGTTGTATTTTTAAGAATAAACAAACAGGTTCTACTTCTGATGAATGGCATGGCCAAGCCATTAGAAGAGAAGATGTTCTGCTTCTAAGCTACATAAGTTCTGATGAACAAGTAGCGAGGAAAGCTTCAGAAGGCTCTAAAGTTTAGTTACTCTGATATGACCGTCTAAAGAAACCAGTCAGAAGATCTAAAGACAAAAGTGTGACTTATGTCAAGATGCTGAAGACTCAAGTCTCAGAAGGCAAAAGGTTATGAAGACCAAGTGCTTGAAGACTATGAAGACGTGGCTCTGAATATTCGAAAGACTTGAAGTTCTTCTGAACTTATGTTAGGATACAAGGTTACAAGACCAAGTACTGAAGACTCTGAAGACTTGAAGTTCTTTCAACCTTATGTTACGATGCAAGGTTCTTCAAAACCAAGTGATGAAGACTCTGAAGAGGAAGATCTGAAGATTCTAAAGACTTGAAGTTTTGATTAACCAGAAGTTAGATTCTCCACTTCTAAACACATGCTCGTAGAAGCCTATGAAGTGCTGAAGGAAATAAGATAACGTTAACACAGTACAAATAACACACAGAACGGAAAAGCTTCGCCCCACTATCTCTCCACTAGCGTAAAGTGTGGAATATAAAAGGACATGAAAGTACTATTTTGTAACGACTCTCTATTTCAAATGGCCAACGAATTTATTTTAACTGGATATATAAAGAGAAGCATAATAAGTTTGAGTTCTTGTTGTTGCATGTCAAAATGCAACAATAATGAAAGTTATTGTTGATAAAAGATAGCAACAAGATTATCAATCAACAAGAGAAACATGACAAAAATCATGTAATCTTGAATCATATTATTTGATAATCACAAATAGGAAATCATTGACTCTCACTATGCTCAAATCAACACGCTGTAAGGAAGCTTATTAAGCAGCAGAAGAAAATAAAGAAGATCATGGAAGCTTTAATTTGTAAATCTACATAGAGGATATATTGCTTCATGATATTTGGGAACAAGGGTTGTTGTCCAGAATGTTCTAAGGTGAATCAAGATGAAGAAGTTTTTCTCATTATTATATCAAGATCAACGAAGCTCTCAGAAGCTTATGAAGAAGAAGACTGCAGTTACATAAGTGCTTTGGGTTGTTGTCCGTGAAGAAGCATCACAAATTTAAAGATAAAATACAATGTAATATTCTTAATGTGTATTAGGATCTTTGGATATACTTAATTGAGTTTAAACCTGCTTGTATAGAAGCATTCTCTTGTAAGCAAACATTGTAAAAACAAATAGTTGTTTGTTCCTCCTATAGGACCAGTTGGGTCTGAAGCTTTAGGAAGGTTTTGACAATTCTTCTAAAGGATCAGTTGGGTCTAAAGCTTTAGAAGGCATTGTGTTTCTCAGAGGACCGATTTGGTTAGAAGCTCTGCGAAGACTAAGAAGGACTCTTAGTAGGTGTTAGTCACAGTAGTTGTCTGTGCAGATTGTAATCGGTTTGATTGTAGTGGATTAAGACCTTGAGTTTAGGGCGACATCACCTCGGAAGGATGTACTGGAGTAGCTTTAGGTTATCAAGTGAACCTAGATAAAATCACGTGTTATTTACTTTTGCTATTGCCTTTTTAGTTTATATTTCTATAATCTGTTAGAAGCATTAGTTAGTAACAATCATAAGAAGAAATCTTGAGAAGCAAAGTTCAGAAGCATGAATCAGTCCCAAAAACATAAGAAGCTAAAAACTTATCAAAAAGTGAAAACCCAATTTAACCCCTCCCCCCATTTCTTGTATTTTCTTCACACCTTCAATTAATATATAATTTGTTTCAAAAATTAATTAAAAAAACATTAGTGACATGAATTTCATTTCACAAGTTGTGACATGAAAATCACGTTGCAACGATTTTCACGTCACAACTTTCTGACATGAAAATCACGTCGCAATTAAAGTTGTTGCTCTAACCACCACTGCAAATGGAAGGTTTTGTGTGCAAAATGTTGCGACGTGATTTTCACGTCACAACAAAGTTGTCACACGCTCTCATGCAACATAATTACTCACGTCACAAAAAAACACGCTTTGACGTGATTTTGCATGTTGTTACGTGATAATCACGCGCAAATTAGCTTGTTTTTTGTAGTGATATACATATATTAGAAAACATGATCATTGTTTACCAAACATATAATGACATTTGGGATACAAAAAACCTCGAGCAAGAGAACTTGTACATATTTAAACATATGCGTATATGAACCTATAATGACAAAAACCTCTATACAATGTTTACAACTATCAAGAAAAACTAGTGTTGTTGAGATTCATAGAAAGATAGAAAGACACCGACTCAATGTAATCTAATGTCATATATATCTTCTTATGAGAATAGTGTATGGTTGCTAAATATCTATAATTTGAACAAAATTAAAATTATGATAAGCTAACAATGACAATATTAACTTAACAAATATAAATAAATTACAAGTACGTATATGGATAAAGTTAATAACTTAATACTTGAATTGATAATGCTTCCAGAGATAATATTTAACATATGTCTCATAACATAGTATCCACCAGAAAAGTTGTCTGGTTGTTTTTACAACTACAAATAATTTTTATATATAGTTACTAATTAATACACACAAAGCACAAGTAATACATTACCAAAAATAAAATAATGTAAAGAAGAACAAGTAATACTTTTTTTTGGGAAAAGAAACCTTGGTTTTCTTCTACCTTGCAGATTAGGTTTCACAAAATTATATCCCTTCATAGCTCTACATATCGGTAAAAATTAAAAATGAATAAAAATAAAAAAATATTCAAAACTTAAGGTAAAATTTGAGTACTACAAATTATGTCACTTACCTGCTCAAAATGTCATGCATCATTTCAATAAGTTTATAGTATAACGAGCATAACATAACTACAAAATTTGGGCATTTCTTAATCCACCTCATAGTAGAGTGGGACACCCTATGACAATCCAAAAATGCTCTTCCCAAAACCGAAAATATACTTCCAGTTCGCACCTTATTTTATACAAAATAGACCAAATGTGGTTTCATCCTTAAAATGTAATAAACTATACCGGAGGTATAACTCCGGTTCTAAATCTGAATTTTGTTTCCGATTCTATTAACGGGAATATTGAATTATGTTGCCACCTGGATATTTCACATATAATCGAAAGTATACTCTCAGTTTCTGTCACGATACAGACTACTTAAAATAATAACCAGTATGGACATGTTGATCACCAACATTTTACACTTTCCACTCAAAACCTCTCAAAAACCCTCATCATTATCAATCTACTTTCCACTCCAAGTCATCATTTATTAGGTTCGTCATATCAGAAAGATCTCAAGGAAGTAGAATTTCAAGTAAAGTTTATTCATTTAATCTTTCATTCCTTACATTAATCTGTTACTTTTTGTAGAAATAATGTTACGTAGAAACCAAAAGTATACATTCAGTTTATGGTTGAACATAACCGGAAGTTAATTTCCAGTTTATGTGTGTTTATTTTTACAAAAACTTTCATTGTGAAATGTTAATAATGATATTATTTATGTAACATAGGTATGTTGCACCCTGATATGCGTCCCAAACCCGATGTGTCTAAAGTTGTTTCGTCGCTCGTAGTTTCTCCTCTCGTAATTAAGGCGATAGATGTTCGTGAGCAATTTGAAAATATTGAAGAATTTGAATTACGTGAAGACATGTTGCAGCGGATTCATATAGAGATAATGAAACTAGGATTTGGTATTGTGATAGCAACGTTTGATAACGGTACGGATAGAAGAAATGCATTTGTGATTTTAACATGTGAAAGAAGTGGGAAATACATACGTCATATTCAAAGTTTTAAACGCGGCAACATCGGTTCAAGAAAATGTGAATTTCCATTTAGAATTATACACATGTGTGCTAGGGGTTAAGATAATGTTGAGTAAATATATCACACACTTTTAACTGTCGAGGTTGGATTTGCACCAGAAGATAAATGAATGCACTTCCCTAAAATGGGTCATCTCATAGTAAGTGCGTATGAGAGGGTGTGTATTAATCTTACAAGATATGGTTTCTCAAAGACTTATCTCCCTCTACGCACTGCTCCAACACAAAATCCCAATTATCGTATCATATGTGTTGGGTGGATTTCAAATCCACGACATTTTGTTCAAGTATATTTGAAACAGTGATGCCCTATACCACATACATCACCGGAGTGAGTGCTTCATTTCACAGATTCATCTGAGACCTGGCCAGACGAATTCATTGAAAGGATGCAAGAATATAACAAATTGAACCAAATTGAAATAGAAAAAATAGGGAAAAGTCTCAAAAGGGGTGCCACCGGTGGATTTATCCGACGACACTTTTTTCGGCGCATTCAAGTAGTTAGGTATCATTTATTTGTTAACGTCGTTTTGTTCATGTATTATGATGGGGAAATATATACATTTTGTAGTTTGACTAAAAACACAATATTTGAATACATAAGATTTTTTTTGTATTACTTGTTGTTTATGTTTTGTTTACAGTTTTTCACTCCTAGGGCCTTAATCGGAAATATACTTCTGATTTCATGTAATAAAAATCGGAACTTTAATTATTGTTTTTTCACTGACACATAGATAGGATTTGTATGGTTCATGTTTACCTCCAACTACTATAAAAATACATCACTTCTTATATTTTTCCATACCACAACACCAAAAACCAGAAATTGACATGAAATTGAACATCAAATGGGTTGTTGAAGTTGTCCATTTTTTAGGCACTACATCATCTCGCAAATTTAAGTTCACCGTGTTCACCCCTATTGAAGATGTGTGTGAAACATTGCAGGAACTTGTACCTTTTGGCGACAATCGCAAGGTAGTGAAGATGGATACTGCTCGCCATGGTTGACAAAGATGGGAAGCTTCAGTTCATCAATTGTGAGCTGAAGAACAACGTTGATTTACGAGCTATGTGGTCTACTTATGACAGTTTTGAGGAGAAAGTTTGATCGAGCTAGATGTGACTTTAACAAGATCGGTCGACGATATTATTAGGATGTTGCAACGTCCACCTGGATGTTGATTTATAATGTTTGGTTTATGTTTAACTCCTAAATGTATTTTCTACGTTTATGCTATGAATTATATTTATGTCTATATTATACAATTCAATGATGTTTTCTGGTTCTGATAAGAATAAAACTGGAAATACACTTTCGGTACCAAACCAGAATTAAATTTCTAGTTTATGTGTATATTTTATCAGATATTGGTGCACACCGGAAATATACATTCGATTTTGAGAGACATTTAAAGAAATTCATGTGGTGCGTAAGAAACTTATGAGGTGGGTTAAGAAATCCCCCAAAATTTTGCATCTGACCTATAATAACTAATTGTCAATGCAAACTACATAAACATTCAAAATAGTTAATATATAAAATCGTAATATAAAATACGAATTAATATGTTTACGCATGGTAAACGGTCTGAGATATTATTCTTTATTCTCATCAACCAATTACCTGGCTTGGTAACTCCTATAGTAGATAACGTAGCACCAAACTGGATTAACAACTCTATGTGTTATTTATCACAGTATAATTAAAGTTTTAGTATCTATTATAACTTGATAAATTCGTTCAATTTATCACCATATATTTTAACATCTACAATGACAGTGTTCTGATGTTAAAAAATTAGTATAAACATGTGTTGCCTAAATTTCACCATCCATTCATGTTCACAAGTACACTTAATGATCATAGTCAATTTACTTGGATTATCCTTTGTCAACCCAAGTCTGAAGTTAGTGTCCTTGGTTCATTTTAATGATTGAAAAGTATCATGATTGTAAGGTTAAAACAATTAGGACATAAGGTTAAAACAATTAGGACATATAATGGACATGAGTTCCTCATGCCTGAATTATTTTGCTAGACCTAAATACCAAAACCATTTTTCTATCAACAGTTTCAATGGACATACTACTTAGATAAAAATTTACATCATGATATTGACGTCACATCATGACCTTCATGACCAAGTCAGTCATGACCAATCCACACTTATTCACAAAGATGAAAACCATATACCTGAACCAAAAAATTTGAGAAGATCAAACAGACCTACTCACTAGCCAAACCATTTCTCTGATTATATATGAACTATGTTATTAATATCGGAAAGCGGCGCGGCGCGGTCAACCCCAAAATGGGAGCGGCGCGGATGCGGGCAGCGGCGCGGGCGCTTTTTTAGCAACGCGGACACTAGAAAAATAGACATTTACATGCCAAAAACATAGTAGTATGATAAAAAAAAAAACTCAACTCAAAATGGAGTCCAAAATAACTTCTAGTCAAAATGCACAAGTTTAGGCAACAAAATAAAATCCTAGTCAAAATGCACTAGTTTAAATCTTAAAATAACTAAACATGAAAACTCTAATAAAAGTTCAAGAATCATTAAAATCCAAGTCTTCATCATCACTTCCTTCGACACTAGCATCCTCTTCATCCTCTCCATCCTCTTCATCCTCTTCATCCTCTCTAATATATTCTTGATCACCAAATTCATCATCTATTACTACCACTTCCTTTGCTTTTGCCTTAGATCTAGATGAAGAAGGTGGTGGAGGTGGTGGAGGTGCGCTTCGCAATGTTGTTTGGCTTCTAGTGTTGACAAGTGGTTCAGCGCACCACTTGCGCTTCAACATCTAGCCAAGACAAATCATCACCATCAAACACCATATCATTTTCAGGTTCAAGTTCAGCTTCATCTTCACCTCCCAATAACCATAGGTTATGGGTATCAAAATCATCATCCATTACCACAGGATCAATCAAATCATCACTATCAAAACGCTCTTTCAAATTTTGATTGTACTTGATAAATACCAAGTCTTGCAACATTTGATGTTCAAGTCTATTTCTCTTCTTGGAGTGAATCTATATTATAATTTTAATGTTAGTTTAAATAATAAATATTCATTGCAAAACTATTAATTTGAATCTATAACTTAATAGCAACTACTTACATGCTCAAAAGTACTCCAATTTCGCTCAACCCGATGAACTACAAGTCAAACTCAATATTTTAATAGCGAGGAGTGCAAATTTGGTGTTTTGCTCCATATCTCTTCCACCACTCAATGCAATGCAAAATTATTTGCATTAGCATATAAACACAAATTATGTATTGTAATTAAATTATTGCGAATTAAGCATAGTTACTTGGGAGCTACAACGGCTCTTTGCCTAACCGCTTCATTCAATCCAAAATGGCCGTCACCCATCTTATATTTTGATAATTCTCCATGGATGGCATCAACAACAACGATTGCAGCTAGCTTACTAATGCATATAAAGACCATCCAACAACTTATCATCATTCTCGATCATAGGATTGCTATAAAAGTACTTCGGATTAAGATAATACCCAGCTGCGTGCAACGGATGATGAAGTTGAATACTCCATCTTCTATCAACAATATCAATGACTTGTTTGTACTTGTCTTCATTGTTGTTGAAGTTTTTCTTAATTAACTCCTTGGCTTCCAACATTGCATGATAGATGCTACCCATTGCCGACTTCTTTTCATTATCAACAAGCCTAAGTACTTTTACTAAAGGTCCCATTGCTTTAAGAGTAAACACAATATCTTCCCAAAATGAGACTTGAAGAACAATAGCGGCTACCTTCCTTCCTTTCACCTCCTTACTTGCATTCAAGTTCAACCATTCTTGAGAAGTGAACATGGGTCTAATTTTTTACTTTAGAGTGTGCAACCTGTGCAAAGTAAGAAAATTTGTGGCAAACCTTGTGACTCCACTTCTAACCAATTCGCTTTCTAATTTCTCCCTCATTAAGTTTAAAACCAAAGAATGGTTGTAAATGAAACCGGTGAGAGTCATTCCATTTTTTATAACCTTCTTGACTCTTGGAATTTTTCCGATATCTTCCAGCATCAAGTCTAGACAATGAGCACATGGAGTCCAAAATATTTTTGGCCTCGATACTTGAAGATGCTTACCAGCCAAGACATAGTTGCTTCCATTATCGGTAACAAGTTGCACAACATTGCTCTCACCAATCTCTTCCACAAAGCTATCCAAAAGTTCATACAACTTTTGTCGGTTTCATGTTAGCGAGCGTCAACACTTTTAACAAACATTGTGCCCGCCGGAGAATTCACCAAAAAGTTGATCAAAGTTCTTCCCTTTGTATCCGTCCAACCATCAGACATTATAGAACAACCATACTTTTCTTGTTCTTTCTTGTTAGTACTCAACATCTCATGAGTAAGTTTCAACTCTTCTTGAAGCAAAGGAACTCTCAACTCATGGTAGCTTGGAGGCTTCAAATGTGCACCATACATACCAATTGCTTCAACCATCAACTTAAAACTTTTAGAATTCGCAACATTGAAAGAAATTCCATTCCGATAAAAGAAACGAGCTATGTATTTGCAACATTCCTCTCTTGCTTTCTTATCACAAGCATCATTCAAACTTGTTTGCTTTCCCTTTTTCAAACTTTCTTGGTTTTCTATAGTAAATAACATCCAACGGACCTTTTGTATTCTTCTTGGCGGTATACTTCCCTCTTGTGGTCTTTTCCATTTCGAATCCTAGATATTTCTAGGATACGCGATGCCTCATCATCATTTTCATGGGCTTCACGACATAGATTTCTTTCTTTGCCATTTTCTTATCTTCGTGCTCTTGTAAAACCAACTTAACATCTTCCGGTGTTTTAGTGCAAGCCTTCACATTTCCTTTTATTCCTAATTGATGTTGTTTAGCCCTAGAAATACCTCTGGTCGACGTTTCGTTACAAAAGTCACATGTAACCTTCCTCTTATTATTCATGTCTTTCAAATGGTTAAACTTCCAACCTATGTCACCGATTGGTTTGTGGACCTTAGGAGCAGAAGAAGCCACAGATGGAACATCAGATGATGATGGTTGAGTACTTGAAGGAGTATTTGCCATATCTGACTATCTGTAAGCAGAGAATATAATCAATAGGATGGGCTTCATAGGATGGCAGACAGAAAGTAGAAATAGGAAGTAGAAACAGTAGGAAGAAGAAACGGAGCAGAAGAGAAAGGTGGGCACGGGAGAAAAGAAAGTAGAAACAAAGAAGAAGAAACAATACCTGGAAAACAAGAAGCAGACCGAAGCAGAAGCAAAACGGAGCAGAAGAAAGCGATGGATGATACGGCAAGCAAGGAGAAAGCGATGATGAGAGATGAGATTGAGAAAGCGATGATGAGAGAAGAGAAAGGGTGGGCACGGGAGAAGAGAAAGCGATGATGAGCAAGAAGTAACGGTAAAAAAGAAAAAAATAGAAAAAATAGGGTTTTCTGTGAAAAAAAATGGGTTTGGGCTGACCCGACCCGCGTCAAGGCCAACTCGGCCGCTACGACCGCTTCCGCGCCGCCCCCGCGCCGCTCCAACAACCGCTATCGCGGCAAAACGCGCCGCGTCATCCAGATGCGCTGGACCGGTTCACCCTGTGGCGGCGATTCGTTTTTGGCCGCATCGCGCCGCTATCGCGGCCGCGCCAGCCGCGTTTCATAACATAGTATATGAAGTCTCTCAAAATAATCAATTGATCTTTTATCTAATTAATCATTTTCATTCTTTGAATATCTTATCTACTTCACAACAACACTTTACTATTTCTATACTCAGAGAAATGAGTGTTAGATCAAGGCCATGAACTTTGAACTGGATGCATTGAAGCTTAACAAGACCTGGATATTTTTTGATCCACCACTCAATGTTAAACCTATTGGTAGAAAATGGATTTATAATTGAAGCACACAATTGAGAGACACAAGGCCAAACTAGTAGCCAAACGTTATAATCAAGGGGGAGAGCTTGATTTCTTTGACACTTTATCACCAGTTGCAAAAATTACCACTATGAGAACATTACTTGCTCTAGCTTACATCAATTCTTGCCATTTCCAAATTTAACATGAATGATATATACTATGTTAAGCTTGAGGGAGGTTGCTATGGCGCTTAGTAAGCAATAACTTAGAGGCCAAGTCATTGTAATTCCGCCGTCGATGAGATGTGAAGTTAGTTAGTCGGTTAAAAGGTTGTTAAGAGCAGTTAGATAGGTTAGCAACTACATAAATATCAAGTGTTACTAACTCACAAAGGAGATTCAATGAGAAAGTTTTCACTTTTACTATCTTCTTCTCCATTGAACTCTCACTCTTTGTTCACTTTCCCATGTTCATTAAAAACTTCATGAATATAAAAAATTAAATAGGCTAATTAATAACCATGTTTTTTTTCCCAATAAACTCGTAAACTTCAAAGATTGAGAAGTTGGAAATTTTGAATTCAAGTTCACACCTTTAATAACGTCTTTACAACCATGAAACCACAATATTGTTGGTATGGTAGCTTCTGCAACATGCAACAGGATCAAACCACAATCATGACATGACATCTCGTTTATATATGCATCACAAACCGTTTTGCAAAACCGTTCTGCAAAACGGTTAGGTTAAATTAATCATAATTTATTTTTTAATATAAAAATAATAATAACAGCATCGGTATCGATATTTTGCAAAACCGTTTTGTCACATCCGTCTTCGCATTTCGCGACCGTTTTTAAAACCTAACCATACCACATAACATTATTGAATACAAAATGATATCTAGTAGAAAATCTACCAACAATAAAATGATAAACCATGGGGAATTGCAGAATTAAAGCAGATAATCAAAATCAACTTGCAGCATGCAAAATCGTACTACATACATACCAAGTCTCCATAAACTTAATCAATAATTGATTTTCATCTATCTACATACAAATCTACATATCTAGTTTCCATAATCATAACTAAAATCAGAAATACCAATCATAGCAGAAAGAACTTGAGAAAGAATATAAAACCCACCTCCAAAAATAACAACAACCAAAATCGCAGTTATTGGATTCCTGAGAAGCTCAAATATAGGCACCATGACTGTATAAAGAGCACCTGTACTAACACTCAGTGCATACAATCCATACCTTCTAACATTGTCCCAAAACTCTTCCACAAGTGGCCCTCCAGGTCCCAAAGCCAATGCCTTGTGTTCATCCATTCCACTCAAAAGCAACAAAACTCCAACAGAAACAGCTCCTATTATCATAACCCTTGAATTCCCATTTTCAAGAGCTTGAAGTTTCACTGGTGCATGTTCCACAATTGGAGTTTGCTTTCTGAGTTTCATTGCAGAAGATTTTGAAGGTGTATGTTTCATGTTTTTGAACTCTACTACTTTGTTTGGTTTGATGAATAATTGATGGTTTTTTGGAGTGAAAAGAGAACAAGAAGGGTTGGAGGAATTTGGAAGATGAAGTTTTAATTTCATGCTAAGATTTTCCATCTTTTTTTCTTCTCCTTAGTTTTCTTAGCTATGGCTCTCACATATGCAGATAATCTTTAAAGTGTATTCAACTTGTGTGGATGCAATTCATACCTTATCTTCATTTGTTTATATTTTATTTCATTTTATGCCTTATTATCTTATCTTACATATATGTCCTATAATTATCTCAAGTTTCGGTTCTACTAAATATCTTCATTAAATTTTAGTGTTCTCAAATTTTTTGGTCGTGACTTTTGATCATTACTACCATAAAATGAATCTAACAAAAACTAAATGTGTTTACTACATGTATTTTTGAGTGATATGATTTATATAGGGAGAAAACAAGATAATCTTCAAATATTTTTACACTATCGATCAATAAAAAAATAAATTATAATAAATTTAACTTAAAAAAAAATTAAAATAACATGATAAATATAAAAATTTTGATTAATTATATGCGTAAAAATATTTTACTCTGATAATGAATTATCTTCAAACTCTTATATTATTTAGTTTCATTTTAAAGAAAATTCAAGAAGTTTTGATTTTCGGACTCTTAAAAATATTATTTAAAACATAAAATGTAAATATTTATAATTAAAAAAATAGAGAATAAAATTGATAAAAAAAATTAAAAAACCAAAGTTTAAAATAACTAAAGTTAAATGTTTATATATTTATATATATATATATATATATATATATATATATATATATATATATATATATATATATATATATATATATATATATATATATATATATATATATATATATATTAAAAGCAAACATAAGAGGTATTTTATCATCAATACAAACAAAACAAGCAGAAAAAAAGTTAAAAGAAATCAATCACCTATAAAGTAAAAAATGTTGGTCAAAGGAAGTTTCTTGGTTTCGACAGAAGTTTAGCATGTTGTCAAAGATTGTTCACATGTTATAGTCGAAGACTTATATGTTGTAGTCGAAATGTGTTCTAGTGTGTAGATGTTGAAATATGCTAGGGTTGTTAGCATCGAGCTGGGTCTGTTTGTTATGTCTAGTTGTTTAAGTTAGCTTGTACTCTAAGTTAGCTTGTACCCTAAGTTAGCTTATAATTGGTATTTGTGAAAAAACACATTAGTTTAGTATGTTAGGTTTATTATAAATAGCATACTAATCTCTCATTATTACATACTGCAAATCCAAATTTAGGGTGAAAGGGTTATTTGTTATTCTTGTGTACTTGTAATCTAGATTAAAGAGAAAGTAAAGAATATCAGTTATAACAAATCTATGTTGTTCTTCTTGTTTATTCTAATTTTTCTCTACGCTTGTGATTATACTTTGTTATTTCGGTATCATTTTTCCACAACTAATTGGTGCGATGATTGTGAAGAAGATGCCTTCAACAAAGTACAAGATTGAAAAGTTCACCAGAGAGAACGATTTCGATCTGTGGTGCTTGAAGATGAAAGCCCTATTAGCTCAATAGGGTTTTTTGGAAGCATTGAAAGGAGCGGCGGCCATGGATGTTGCGTTAACGGAAAAATAAAATACGACCATGATAGAGAAATCCTATAACGCAATCTTGTTGAGCCTTAGTGATAATGTTCTTCAAAAGGTATCAAAGGAGACGACGACATCAAAGTTATGGGTGAAACTTGAAATTTTTTACATGACCAAATCATTGGTAAATCGACTTTATATGAAGCAATCTTTGTATTCATTCGAGATGATTGGATATAAAGTGTTAATTGAGCAATTGGATATGTTCAACAAGTTGATTCTTGATCTTGAAATATTGATGTGAATATCGATGATGAAGATCAGCGTTGTTGTTGTTGTGCGATTTGCCTATAACACATGCTCACTTCAAATAAATCCTCTTGTATGGAAGAAAGTCCTTGACCTTTGAATAAGTTTAATCATCCTTGTATTCAAAGGACTTGAATAAACAAAAGGATCATAAAACTTCTACGGTTGGTAAAGGTTTGGCCATTAAAGAAAAATTATTGCGAAAGGATGGTAAGTTCGACAAGAAGAAAAGTAAAAGTAATTCGAAGTCTTTTCTTCTGACATTTTCTCTTCCAAGGAACTAGATGCATTTGTTATTTCAAGAATCTTCATATGATATTCGTGGATGGTCTCATCATCATTCATATTTAGATTCTCAAATTTAGAGGTAAAAAGTTGAAGTCTTGATACTTTAACTTTGGAGGTACCTTCATGAATTGTTTTGAGAATTTTTCAAGCATCCTTGACTATAGTACACATGTTAATGAGCCTGAACACATTCAAGGCCTTTAAATTTTCAAGAGCTAATTTATTATCCTCATCATTCCAATCTTCCTCTGGTTTTAATGACACATTCACCTCTTTTTCTGTATTAACAGGATGTTCCCACCCTTTCAAAATAGTCTTCCAAGCTTTGTTGTCCATAGACTTCAAAAAGTCACCATTCTAATTTTCCACCAATCTTAGTTGGAACCATCTAACAAATATGGTTCATTGTTGTATCCTCCTTCTTTATCCATATTACGAGAAAATATTCTTCCTTAGAGCTCACCCAATAGACAAAACAGGGTGTCTGCTCTGATGTCAATTGAAATTTTGACATTTTTAATACTCATGTCCTAACACCAACACAATTTCAAGGCAAATGTTATAACATCTATTGACATAACACTTGCTAAATATGTTGATTGTGCACAAAGATAAATTGCAAAAATTTTAAATAACACGATCAATTTCTAACCCAGTTTGGTGCAACATCACCTACTCTAGGGGCTACCAAGTCATGAATGAAGGAAATTCATTATGATAGTATTAATTCAAAGCTAAACCAATCCAAGTTTACAATTTCTCACCTAATCACTACCTTGTACAACTTCTACCAAGAGACCTCTGGATATGAAATTCCCCTCTCACTTCCAACCACCACAATGGTACCTACAACCACAAACCTTGTGACTAGACTTAAAATTCAATAGAAGATTACACTTCAAATAAACAATACTTAGTTTTGTTTAAAAGATTCAACTAAGAATAGTACTCGACACTTTGCTTAAAAGCTCATGAATGAGAACAATAACTTGATTAAAAATCAAGTAACAGTCAGTCAAACTCAATGCATCAAAAGGTACATGAGTGACATACAAAAAAACACAAAAACACAAAGAACTTAAAAGACTTTCAAAACCTTAATCCTTATGTTGCACCCACAATTTCTTCTACGTGAATACTTTCTATTTTAGGTCATAACAAGTCCTTTTTATAGACTCTTGCAGAATGGGCTTGAACTATTCAAATCAAATCCAATCTTCACTTTTTAAATCAGCTGCAAGATCCTCACATAAAAATAGGAACAATCTTTTAAAGTTTCCTAAAAAGTCTTCAAGATCTTTTTTAATGAAACAAATCAAATATGCACTTTGTTCCTAATAAATCTCCTTGACTTGCTAAGAATAATGTGATATATTCAAAAGGATATTTCAAAAACAAATCAAATATATCAAGAGATTAAAGCAACAAAGTCTGTTGCATAACATTCCTAAATGTCAAGACATCTGACTCAACATCCCTCTGATACATATAACAATAAAACATGTCATAAAAATTGGTCAAAATGTTTTGACATTCTGCTCAAAAAATTCATGTCAATTCTAAAACCATAGATTTAACTTCTATGTTATTAAGGAACTATCAAATATAAAATAAATAAATAAATAAAGGGGATAAAATCAAACCATTAAAAATTGGAGGCCAAAATCAAAGAATTAAAAAACTTGGGATCAAAATCAATCAATTAAAATTAGAAGGTCAAAACAAAATCAAACCATTGAGAAATTTGGTGGAGCCAAAATTAAATTTAAGCTTAATAATAATGAAGAAAAATTGAAAAGAAAAAAAAAGGTTGTGTGAGTGAAGGATAAGGCTGAGGAAGGCCACAGAGCACAGAGGTTGAGAAAATGGCTTACCATCTTTGCTCCTCTTCTCCTTCCTCTCTCTTCCACGACCCACCTTCCTTCTCTTCCTCTTCCCCTTCCCGCAAACCCAAACTTCGAAACTTTCCATCTTCTCTCACTCCTCAATCCAAAACCATTCTCCAAACCAACCATGTCTCCCTTCAAGAACCCATCCCACAACAATCACAAGACGCCAACTCCCAAAAAGACGCAAATTTCGATAACCCAGTTGCTAAACCTACTCCCTCGAAAAACAGTTACATATGGGTCAATCCCAAAAGCCCCAGAGCCAAACAATTCGTAAAGAAATCTCACGATGCAAGGTACAATTCTCTTGTCAAGCTTTCCAACTCTTTGGATTCATGTGATCCCAGTGAAGATGTTATCTCTAGAATTTTTGATGGTTTTGGAGATAGTATTACAGAACAAGACGCTGTAATTATCATCAATAACATGGAGAATTCTGTTGCTGTACCTTTTGTTCTTCACTATGTTCAGAGGAAGGTTAAATATGCTAGAGACGTGGTTCTGTATAATGTTACGTTTAAGGTGTTTAGAAAATGTAAGGATTTGGAGGGTGCAGAGGAGGTGTTTGATGAAATGGTTAACCGAGGGGTGAAGCCGGATAATGTTACTTTTTCGACTATAATTAGTTGTGCTAGGTCTTGTTATTTGCCGAATAAGGCTGTGGAGTGGTTTGAGAAGATGCCGTCTTTTGGGTGTGAGCCGGATGATGTTACGTATTCGGTTATGATTGATGCGTATGGGAAAGCGGGTGACATTGATATGGCGTTGAGCTTGTATGATCGTGCGAGAGCTGAGAACTGGAGAGTTGAATGTGCAACGTTCGCTACGTTGATTAGGACGTATGGGGTGGCGGGAAATTATGATGGGTGTTTGAATGTGTTTGAGGAAATGAAGGCTCTTGGTGTTGAGCCTAACTTGGTTGTTTATAACACTCTTTTGGATGCCATGGGGAGAGCTAAGAGGCCATGGCAGGTTAAGACTATATATAAAGAGTTGATAAATAATGGACTTGTTCCTAATCGAGCAACATATGGATCTCTTATACAGGCCTATGGTAGAGCACGGTTTTGTGAAAATGCTCTCCTTGCGTATAAGGAAATGAAGGAAAAAGGAATGCATTTGAGTACGCATCTATATAATACCCTTTTAGCTATGTGCGCTGATGTTGGTTACACTGAGCAAGCGTTTGAAATTTTTGAAGATATGAAAGGTTGTACTTGCCCTCCGGACAGTTGGACATTCTCGTCCTTGATTACCATATATTCTTGCATTGGGGAAGTTGCAGAGGCGGAAAGGTTGCTGGCTGAAATGATTGAATCTGGATTTGAGCCTAATATTTTTGTTCTGACTTCGCTCGTCCAATGCTACGGAAAAGCCAAGCGTAATGATGATGTTGTGAAGACGTTTAATCTGCTATTGGATCTGGGCATTGAACTGGATGATCGGTTTTGCTGTTGTCTTCTGAACGTTATGACCCAAACACCAAAAGAAGAACTTGGTAGGCTAATAGATTGTGTGGTGAAGGCTAATCCAAAACTTGGGTCTGTGGTGAGATATTTGGTGGAAGGGCTGGAGGGTGATGGTGATGAAGAGCTCAGAATAGATGCGTTAGAACTCTTCAGTTCAATTTCTGATGGAGTAAAGAGAGCATTTTGCAATTCTCTGATTGATCTTTGTATCAACATGGATTTGCTCGACAAAGCATGTGTGCTTCTTGACCTTGGTTTGACACTTGAGATATACACAGATTTACAATCCAGAACTCAAACTCAGTGGTCTTTGCACTTAAGGGGTCTGTCAGTTGGAGCTGCACTGACAGCATTTCATGTTTGGATAAATGACTTGTCTAAGGCTTTTGAATCAGGAGAGGACCTTCCACCTCTACTCGGGATCAATACCGGTCATGGGAAACACAGGTATTCCGAGAAAGGTTTGGCAGGTATTATGGAGTCACATATGAAGGAACTCAACGCTCCATTTCGGGAGTCTCCCGATAAGGCTGGCTGGTTTTTGACTACACAGATAGCAGTCAGTTCATGGATAAAGTCTAGGGATTCATCTAAATTAGTTTCTGTGTAGTTTCTAAACTACGCAGTTGTGATAGAACATTATGGCAAAAATTGATCTATGTAGCCGACCCACTTAGTGGGATAAGATATAGTTGTTGTAATGTAGTTTCAATACATTTTCCTTGTCATTAGAGGAAATTTTTGTATTAGCTTCATAAAGAAATTAAAAAAGTTAGAAAACCCAATTGACAAACGCATTGCTGAATATTATTCCCAACAATTTAAATTGCAGAAAAATAAGAATTCAATGTCATTTTGACACGATAAGCTTTCATGTCAAGATATAATACAACAGCAATTTATAAGACACTGGCTTCATTTCACTGACTTCATTACTGTCTTCACTTTGAGGAAATAATTCAATCCAAACTTCATTCAAGGGATAAACTCAAACTTGCAAGAGCCATGGCCTGCCATTGAACAGAGAAAATAGATCATTTGTGATAATGTTTCAAAACCAAATAGAAAGAATTAAAAAATAAAGAGATATTATTTACTTGGATCAAGAGCATTGATTAATGCAGCAGAGTTGAAATAGCAAGATCCTCCTTTGTTCTTAAACTTCTGATAGTAATTATTGAAGACATAAGAAGCATGATCCTTCACTGTATTTGGAAGATAACATGGTTGGTTCGGTTTTATCTTGCTGCAATCTGCTCCACCAACATTACAAGCCCAATCTATGGCCCTTTGCAACTCATCATCTGGTGTCTGCTCATCAGCTATGCACCATTCCATGAATTGTCCTGAAATTTCACAATAACTCATCATAATCAAATAAGATATTGCACAATGAAACATATACTTTTAATACAACTTAGCAGAACACGAATCGGGTAATGCTGATTTTACCTGATGCTTGAAATGACAGGGTTGCAAGAAGCATAGCTATCAAAAATTTGAGCATTGGAGAAGTCATTGTTCTTCAGGAGTTTCTAATATCTTGAACTATATTCCCTATAAATAACGACGTCGACATTATATATTTTCATAAAAGAGTTTCGAATATTTATTTTATTTTTTCCAGAATTGGAGACACCAAGTTTTGGCCCTACATCAGTTCCTTCACTGTCACGGTAACTTATTTGAAGCTTTTTTGATTTCTAGAATATCACAATCACATGATTTTGTTATACTAAACTTTTTTACTTTTCTTATATTCAGATCTTAGATGTGGAATTTCCAAATATTGTGTCAGTTTTTATTCTTAATCTATTGATAACTTTCCAAATACATAATTGCACATGGTAGAGGAATTAAATTCAGAGAACCTCCACAATAGTACTGTCCAAGGGTTAAAAAATTGTTTCAAAAAAATTATCTTATTTTTATTATTTTAGATTACGTTTCTGATTACTTTATTGTACAATATATCAAGAATAAATAGTCCTTGAGGTCTGATATAAGCATATTTTCTTTTGCAATGAGGAATCTAGATGACTGATATTCCAGGCAAGGTATAAGAGGCTTTGTATAAAGCATAAGTTAGCCCTACTATGTGTTTATACAATACTTTTCATTTAAATTTCACGACTTTTTGTGAAGAGTTTGATAGTCTAATCTACGGCTGTTCAACGGGTTATGTTGGACAATTATGGATCATTTTAAACGGTTTAATTGGAAAATTGACATTTCAACTTTAATCAAATATAAATTAAATTCAAATTACTGACATCTTAAATTTAGCATCACCATAAATTCAAATTACATAGTTGAAAAATTGGAAAAAAGAATTAATTATTAAAAAATTTAGAATAATAGAATAATAAATAAATAAATAAAATTAAAAATATAAATATACATCCATATTTTTCAAACACAACTAAAAAAGAGCTGAGACTGTGATGATGAAATTTATGTAAACTTTAAAATAATGAAATGAACTCTTGTTTAACTAGTTTCTTCAAAGTAGAGTATAAATTTATAAAATAAAGTATAAATTTAACATGCTATAATATCTTCATAAAATTTCAAAATCCAAGTCTTTAAAATAGATCAAAGATGACTTTAACTAATTCTTGGTCCAAATTAATCTGTTTGTCATTTCAAGTTTTAGGAAGTTCTTATAGGTTTCTAAGACTCTCCCTCCCATGCTGAAAGCACTTTAAAATGCAATAGTAGACACTGATGTGGCTAAACCGTCTTTAGTTGTTGTAGATAAAATAGAATATTGTGCAGAATTGTGTTTCCATCGTACAAAAATGTCATATTTAGGATCCCTTTTGACACACTTAGTAGAGTAAAAACTTTCAAGCTCATTTTATTGATCAATCGAGTCTTGTTTCTCTAAATATTGTTCAAAAGCATTAGCTCTAGTTTTTAGTGAAGGCCGACCAACAACTGTTTCACGCTTATAAAAAAACAATTGTTTCACAATTGGAAACATTGTTTCCACCACTACCAAGAGGCTGTCTATTATGCTTTTGGTCATAAACTTGTTTATACCAATCATATAATTGTTGTAAAGTCTCTTTTATAGATTTGATCAACTACGTAGAAAACACATATTCAACTCCATACATTTCCTTAAAAGTCCTGTCAATATATGTTAACTTTTGTCTTGGATAATTCCAAAATAAATCAACTTGTTCATTTAAGAGTACCCAAAATACGTATTATACTTTTTTATTATCTCCCCTCACACACTTGCAAAAATATCACTTAAATTCATAGTCACTTGCTTCAGCTCACAATAGATCGCAAACACTTGGTGAAAAGCATTATAAAAACTCACATTTTGAGAGGTGGAAAAAACATTAGTTGCTTCATAGAATAACTTTAGAAAAGATGTAAAAGTCCTACCATTGTCTCAATCATCATTACTTGGAGGACTACCTTTTTCAAAGAACTCTCTATAGCTTGAGTCTACGTCTTTAAGCTTCTCAAAAGCAACTTGAAACTTCTCTGCAGGTTCAAGCATCAAATATGTCGTGTTCCAACGAGTTGAAATATCAAGACATACTAGTTTTTTACAAGATATTCCAGCAAATTCAATGCATTCTTTAAATTTGGCTTATCGAATAGGTGAAGATTTGACAACGTAACAACATCCTTAACACTAGTTATAGACAAATGTTTATCTTTAAAATCCTCATCTACCACTAAGTTCAATATATGAGAAACAAACTTCATATGAAACACTTCCCACCCTCATCAACCCATTCATTGTTTCCAGATATACAATAGCTACATCGTTCAACGTTGCATCATCAACAATTATGGTAAACACATTTTTAATTTCTCAATCTCTTAATAATTCATCTTACAAAGAAATTTGGTTAATCTTTGTTGAGATATTTTTTAAGGAAAATTTTCTCCGTAGAGAAATACTTTTGAAGGAAATGACGACACCTGATCATACTACATATTTTTAGCAATTTTCCTAATATTTTAATGGATAAATTACCCCCCATGGTCCTTAAAGTTATTTAATTGTAACAAATTGGTCATTTATGTTATTTTCGTTACATGTGAATCCTTTATGTTAACTAACGTTAGTATCGTTGACCTTTTTCTCAAACTTCTTTCCAAAAACATTGAATGGTACGGATATGTCACATAACACAGGTCAGAGACCATCAATATAATAAAATTTTCAGAATATTTTAGTGCATAAAAGTATTTTTAAACTATTAAAAATGCACGAAAAGAAAAATAGTAAAACAAAAAATAAAATTCTCAAAAAATTACACGAAGTGTAAAACGAGAAGAAATATTTTTAGGAATTTTTCCACAATTTTTAGATCAAAAACGGATTTAATATGAATTTGAGAAGTTGAAATAAAATTAAAATAAACAAAATAAAACAACATAAAGGTCAACAATGTAAGCGTTAGTTAACATAAAGGACTCACATGTAGCGAAAACAACATAAAGTATCAATCTATTATAATTAAATAACTTAGAGGACCCTGGAGTAATTTAACCTATTTTAGTAAGATTTTGAATTTATTAATGTTAAACAGAGTAAAACAAGACAAAATTTGAAGGATGGTGGGAAAGCTCAATCTATTTCAATCTAACTAAACAAATTTTACTATGTTTTTATGGTGGATGTTATAATGACAAGATGTGGAGCGAAACTTCGACTCAAAATGGAAGGAAATAAGAATTTTGAACAACTATTCTAATTTCCCTAAATTTCATTGAAGCTAAAATGCACTATTAAATACTGGAAAAAATGTGTCGCATCAAGTTATACAACATAATGCGACACTGTTAAAATACCTAACTAGGTTTATTATTCCATGCATTATTAAGCTAGTTGTGGTTATTAGTGTGATGACCCTTTATGTTAGTAGCAGTCATTAATGTGGTGGCGCTTTACCTTGTGATACTTGAACCATATTATGAGTTTGAACCCCATCATGTATTGAGTTGAGGAATAAATGAGGCACAATATTATAAATTTAGCACTTCACATCAAATTTGCTTTGACGGGTGTTGACGAGCATGAAGTTATCAATGGGCCTCCCAAGTTGCCATGTCTATGGCATGAAAGGTGTAATGAATTATGTGATGCTGTTGTAATGGAATGTAAGCTCCAAAGGTATCATGATTTCATTCATTGAAAAAATAGTTTTTTTGGAAAAAGATTCGTTCAAATGTCTATCTCTCAAACAATTCTAGAACTCTCCCATAAACATATCATAGTTGGAATGAGTTACCTTGATGGTGATCTCATTGAAACAATCAAGGTATCCTCTCAATGACTTAGAGTATCTTTTGATGGTATTAAACATAGTAGCGGTAGACACCTTCTGTTGCTTACTAGCTGAAAATTGGTGGACCGATTACCTAAAGAGTTCTTGATAATTGGTTATAGAAAAGTGACCGAGGTTCATGAACCACCTCAGGGCCAGCTCCTTGAAAGTTTGAATAGGAGCTTGAACTTGAAATAATTGGATGTTCCAATTATCTCCATCAAAGTGATAACATCGATGATGTGTTCCTAGGGTTCAATCTTCCCATTAGACTTCAAAGTGAATGGGATTTGAAGTCCTCTAGAACTTGAACGCCCCAAACATAATCTAAGAAAGTTTAGGGGTCTAAGATCTTGTCTTCTACTTGAAAATATTCACGGTGTTGCTTTTAGATTGTTAGAAAAATTCATCTCTAGAGCTCGGTTGAAGCGGTGCAACTCGTCCATAGCAGCCCACATCTCTGCTAAGGGTTTTTGTATGTTGGTCGTGCCACCATGTTAAAAAGGGTGGTTGAGGTGGTTGAAAATTGGATGTGAGTGTGGTCTAAGTTAGTTTTAATGAGACCCTATAATAAGCTCTAATTGTACTTGTGAAATACAATAAGGGAAGAATTTACTCACATATTTGGTTGCAAAAGACTTCAAATGCTAGATTTCCTATAATTGATGAATCTTCCTTCTGTAACGTCCCAGACTGCTTTCAAGATTATCGATTGAGCCAACAAATTAACACGGGTCTTTTCCTTATGCAACGGGACCACTTCCCGTCCTCATCTACCTCTGGTGTTACATGCCCACCAACTTTCGCTTAGTTGGTCCCCGAACCACATCGTATTGCGAGAGGTGTGATCTAATATCATTTGTAACACCACAAACTACTTTCAGAATTACCGATTGACCCCATAAACCAACTCAGATCTTTTCAGAATGCCTTGTCCTCACTCACATGCTTTCTCAGAAACTTTCCAGAAGGTCACCTATCAAAATACTACTCCAAGTCAAACACATTTAACTAACTATGGAGTTCGTATTTGTTAGGCTACCAAAAAGAAGATGCATCTTATTGGTATGGGCAGTGGCGGAGCCAGAAAAATTATAAAGCCTGGGCAAAAAATTTAAAGACTTAAAATTCATAATTATAAAATTCGGGTATAAAATTTAAAGATAAAAAATTCACAATAATAAAGTCCGGTAAAATATATAAAGACCAAAAATTTATATTGTATATAACAAAAAAAAAATAGTTGGCCCTTTTTCAATTATAAATCCCGAAAAAAAAATTTAAAGACCAAAATATTATATTGTATATTACAAAAATAAATATTTGCCCTTTTTTTCTTTTTTTCTTTTTTAATTTTTTTAATTTTATTTGGTTAAAAAAAAAATAGCCTGGGCAATGGCCCTAGCACGCCGTATGGTGAAACCGCCAATGGGTATGGGTAGTATCAATTAATCCTTATAAGCCTTCAACCATACAGTTTCATACATGCACATCTTCAGGATACCTCTCATTCCGATGTGAATTTGATTTTTGCCAAAAAATTGCTAGAAGCCGCCCATTGTCATGCATTTTGCACCAGAATTACTCTCCACCCTCGTCGACCTCAGGTGTTACACCTTCTTACTCTTGGAACTGGAATATTAATAGATGAATTATTGGGTTGGTTCCCAGAGAGAAACCTATTTTCTCCTGCTTTCCTAGTGAGTACGTGAGAGTTAGGTCCTCTATTGTTGTCGAGGCTTAAACCAACTTTTCCTAGACACCTGATAGGCCAGGTGTGATAAAACAGATATGAATTATGGACAAAGGTACGGATCGCGCGACCCATGCTCCAATTAGGCGCCCCATGAATGCGCCTGCCCGAAACTTCCGTAAGCGCCTTTGGACCGCTTTTGACCATGGGCTGCCGCTTACATAGCCAATGGAATTATCCCTACTTCAGGTAGACATGGCAAGACAAAATGTCTTAAAATGTTTTATTTTTATTTAAAATATTAAAAAAAAAAAAAAATTATGATTGTTCTCTTTAAAAATGTTCGATAGTTCTGTTCAAAATTTGTATTACCACTGCCATTGCTTATAGACCTTTTGTTTTGGATTCATCCATATATATTTCTATAATCTTTCATAGATCAACATGTCCTAGATCGTAAGATTATTATAATTTTATTAAGTTAATTCGAATACACCTAAAAAAATTAATGTCACTCATTGTATAAACATTTGAAACATTTGAAAGTTGTACGATACAGGACTTAAGGAGCTATTTTCAATGAACACCACACTTTCCCTTAATACAATTATTCAAACGTTACAACATTGTGTTATGAGATCCTCGTGTATTTGTAGATTGCACATTCCTTATATTAGCAGGTGTAAAACACCCTGAAAAAAGGCTGATGCTAACTAAGAATAACAAAACATGACTTTAGACCGACCGAATATCAGAAAATAACCACAAAACAAGACACAAATGGTTCATATATAGATAGATGGATAGATAGATAGAGAGATATTCGTTATATTATATATATAGTTAAGTGTTATACAGCTAAAACTGAACCATTACACAATAAAAGTTTACATGCTAAAGGTGAAGAGAAGTATCAACACCAGAATCACAAACATTGTCCCATGATGCCTGCAGAGTTTGTGTTTGTGTACTACTGCTACTGCTAGTATTGTTATCATCCTTCATGCCCTGTGATGTTGTTGGCCATAGTGATAAACAAACACGAGGCGGCGGTGATACTGAACCCGATGTGTTCATGTTGATTAACTCAGGATGAAAAAATAACCTCGTAACAGGCTCATGAGTCATAATACTGATGTGTTCAGTATTGCTAAGCATTTTCAGTAACTCTCTTTTCTCTCTCATTTCTTTCACTCTTTGTAACTGTTTAAACCTCTCTTGTAACAAAGAAATGGAAGAGTGAACCATAGTAGGGTTATGGATTTTCCTATTCCTCATAAGGGTTATATTAATATTGAAAAGCTTAACTCTAAGGTGCATGCAATGAATTGCTTTACGTATGTATGTATATATAGAGAAATGACATGGTTTGGTTACTACTCCATATAGATAGATAAATTATTATATTTAGTTTCTCGATGAAATTCTTAATGATTAAAGAAATGGGAATGAGAATCGGCAGGTAAGGTGAAAAGTCCAAAAAGAAGATGTTGATTGGGGACAATCTAACAGGTTATATTTCGCAGTTTGTGTTTGTGATTGCATAAGCATATCTGTCTTGTTTTTTTTATCTTCGGCGCAAAGAGGCAAAAAACATTGGTAAAGCAGAAAGGGACTCACACAATTGTCCAAGGGAATGTCGGAATGTAGTATATGGAAGGGTGTGCTTGGAGGAATATTGAGTCGAGTAATGCTTTGCCAAAGTGTCCAAAACCACTTTTTTTTCTCGTCTTTGGGTTGGTGGAGTTTATTTGGTAGGACATTGTTTTAACGGTTGTGATATTTGAAAAACTCAAATTTGGTTACTTTCTCTACTGTTATTTGGACATGTTGTCTTCACCAAGTTGAATTATGGCTCAAATACTAATGGACACTAAGTTTCGGGTGACATACGGACACACCCGCCCCACTTTGATAAGGTCTGCTTCGCAAAAACTTTAAAAAAATGGGACGGATAAAACAAACATAATTAAGGGTCTGAACCCGATCCTAAAACATTGTTTTAAAAAAATATAAACGGGTGGAGTAGACTCAGGAAAACTATTTTTTAAGCTTAAATGTAAAAATTTATATGAATGTCTGTGTCCGCAAAAGCCTGCAAAAATTGAGTTTGGCGGGGCGGGACATGCGCATTAGAAGGTGCGAGCCTAAAAATTTGATCTGCCTTGCAAAAAAAGTACAGATAAAACGATCATGTCTAACAAATCAGACTTGTTTTATCACCCGGCCCCTAACTAAAATAATGTTATCATTCTCCGCCAAATCAAATCACTACTCTCGTATTGCTTATTGAAGAGTTTAGAACAGTTCTAGAACTCATATTCGACTAAACGCACGAAACACTTATGAGACTTATATATCACATTTTACTCAAACTTTAAGATAGTATATATAAGAGTCATATCTCTCTTATATATTCTATTTTTTTCCGTTTATGAACGATAATGAAGATTATCTGGGTTGAAGTATGAGTGATTTTAATAGAGAGAATAACGTTTTTAATAGAATGTCTTTATCATGTATTAAGAATGATTTTTTTTTACGGAAAAAACTTAATTCATTTTTGTTCTGGACTGCCCGAATGCTAGCCGGGCAACCTCATCTCCTCGAGCCTCGAGTCTCTGATCGAGATCCTCAGCCTTGCTAGACGCGACGAACGACAGGATCGCCCGCCACGCAAAGTCCTTTGCCCGACACCCGTCGGGTGGAATCAATCCATATCGAATAGAGAGTTATGCTCGTTATGTCCCTCCTGCTCGACGTAACGACTAGTTGCAGGCATAGTCACTCGATTTTAACCTAGTCAACTCGAACGGCTATATTTGCGGACCCGCATATCTCGACCTAAATATAGAAACCAATGAGAATCTTCCTATGTCCATTATATAAATCCTCATATCTTTGAGGGCAATGAATCACTTTTTTACACTTAACACCCTAATACTTTCTACCCTCTTCTTTAAACATTTGCTTACTTTAGCATTGGAGTGTCTTGCGGGTACACCACCCTCTCCTCAACGTCAACTTTCTCGAAAGATCGTCAACCGTTCCGACCGTCTCCAATTCTGATCACTTGTTCAAATCAGTGGCGCCGTCTGTGGGAACTATTTTCCCCATCTTTATTCGTCATCCCGAAATCCGAAGATCAAAGATATTCTCGAAATTCCTAACAAGATGGATGATAACAACGATCAACTTCTTTACGGCAAGACCGTTCTCCCACTTGTCTGAAAGACGGACATGACTATTCTCTCTCCTCGTCTAGAGGACACCATTGATCTCAGGGATGGCAGAACCGCATCCCCAGATTCTAAAGATGTTGTCGACCAAGATTTCCTCTTGGATAACTAGAAAACCAAGGATCAAGCTGACGACCCCGTCACCACTCAACCCTCGGCACCACTGTCGATCAAAGCAGATCCAACATTAGCTGTTATTCTGCCCGTCCTCAATCAGACTAACAACCTCCTCCTCCAACAGGGTCAGCGCGTCGAGGCTTTGGAAAAGAACTGCCCCTCGTCTCTACCTCAGAGATATAAAGCGGTCGTTCCCGTAGTCCCTCACCAAGAAGACTTGCTTGGAAAGAGGATTATTCCGACCGACATGCTCCGAAGAAGAGGGGACATACCCCACCTCAGAAAAATCGGGGATCTCCCTCGCACAAGAAGACGAAGAACGAATCATATCGCCCTCGCGATCGATCTTCGTCACCCAAATCAAGAGAGGAGAGAGAACTCTCCCCCCATCAAAAGAGAAACAATCTTCCCATCTCCCTCTCTCCCGACCAGAGCGATAAAGACGAGCATCACGGTCCTCTTTGTCGGGCTATCGTGGATATTCTTATTTCATCCAGTCTAGAGAAACCTCTCAAGCTCGATCAATACGACGACACAATTAACCCCGATGAACATATCGAGAACATCGATGCCTTGCTCGACTATCGAGGAGTTCGTGGGGCCATCAAATGCCGCCTATTTCCTACAACCTTGAGGAAAGGACCATGGTGTGGTATAAAAGCCAGCCCGATGGATCAGTCACATCCTGGAAGCACCTGGGGAGACTATTCTCCAGACACCTCACCGCCTCCCGATGCCACCCAAAGTCAAGTGCATCGCTGAAAGCTATCATTCAGGACAAAGAGGAATCTCTCCGAGCGTATATCGAGAGGTTCAACCAAGAAGCCGTCCAAGTCTCAACTACAGACGATATGAAAAAATATCTCCTCGAAAGAGGACTACGCCCTCGTAGCGACTTCGCAAAGGCTGTGGGTATCGAAACTCCCTCCACATTGGATGTTTTCCTCCTGAAAGCCCAGGCATACATCCAATACGAGGAAAAGGAAGCCACAAACTCTGCTCGTGACACCCGACACAGGGAGAACGTCAAGAGCTCCAAGAATGAGGACCCCTCGACATCCCGTTGGAGGGAGAAAACCCGCGATTCTAGAGATCACAAAGGGTCGGTGGGTCGATTCAGCGACTACACCCCCTCACTACTTCTTGGGAACGTATCCTAATCGACTGTGCAAACTCCGATATCCAGTTTAAGCGTTATCTCTCCAATTTTACCTCTAGTTTTGGTCTTCATATGGTGAACCACTTTAATAGCCGCCATAGCGTTATCAAGAATAGATCTATCCGGAACAAAAGCTGATTGATTATCAAAGATACACTTTCCTAAGATCTTCTTGAGCCGATTAGCTAACATTTTTGCAATAACTTTGTAAACAACATTACAAAGCACTATAGGACGTCAATCCTTCATAGAAGATTGAGTTGTGCCTTTAGGGATAAGATTAATATTGGTTTTGTTGAGATTATGCGGGAAAACACTAGTATCGAGCCAAAGACAACCTGCAGAAAAAATCTCAATACCACAAGTGTCCCAGAATTGCTGGTAGAAATCGGGGTTGAAATCGTCGGATCCAGGACTTTTGTCATCTTGGATAGAAAAAATGGATTATTTAAACTCTTCAATAGAAAAATTATCAATAAGCATTACATTATCAACATCAAAAATTGAAGTATCTATAGCCTGAAGCACCTTTTCCCTGAAACTAGTCTGCTTTTGGAATAACTCAGTGAAATAGCTTTTGGCTACATTACATAAGCCTTCTAAAGATTGAGTAACTACCTCATTCTCACTAACAAGAGATTTAACAGTATTCATATTCTTCCGAACAATATCATAAACATGGAAAAACTTAGTGTTAAGATCGTCGTCTTTGTACCAGAAGGTTTTGGCCCTTTGCTTCCAAAATAAATCGTCTTTAATCAGAAGAGGGTTTAACCGTTTTTTAGAGCAGTAAAATAATTCAAATTTCCTGCATCGACATTGTGTCGGACTCTGTCCAATTGTTTATAAACACGATCAATATCTTTTTTCACCCTACCCCAATTATCTCGGCTCCACTATAATAAATCTTCTCCGCAAGATTCCAGCTTATCCATGAGAGCTTCTTGCTCATAATTATTCCATTTAGCACGAACAAAGTCTTTAAAGCCTGGTCCAGAAATCCAAGCATTTTCGAAGCGAAAACTCTAGTGAGCAAATTGGCGGACAGTGGTATTATTATAGCTAAGCAGAATCAGATAATGGTCAAAGGAAGCCGCTGTTAAACAATCCTGCTTTGCATTCGGGAATAGATTAATCCAATCAAAATTCGACATAACTATGTCCAACTGTTCTTCCACAACCCGGTTAGTGCCTAAGCTTTTGAACCAGGTGAAAAGATAATTATTCAATGGTATATCAACCAAGCCTGAATCTAGAGTTACTTTCCGAAAACCTGTTATCATCCGAATCTAAAGGTGATTGCTGAAAACCTTTTATCATCGTCGATAATGCACCAAGGAAGAGTAGAACTATTTGATAGATTACGCAGTAAATTCCAAGAATCTCTACGCCAAAAGCTCTCGAGAAAATCGTAAAAACCAGTCAATATCCAATTCCCTTTTGTGTTGTCTTCAACTAAAATGTCAATGTGATTATTGGAATAACTTTGAATTGAGCAGTTTTTCTGTTCTTTCCAAAATACAGTCATACCTTCACTTCTACCAATACGATTAACCGAAAAACAACAGTCAAAACCCAACGAAAAACGAAGACATTCCACTTTATTAACATAGTTTATAGTTTCGAATAAAAATAACACATCCAGTTTATGCCTTCGGATGAGGTATTTGAGGTTTGAAACTACGCTCGTGTTACCTTAGCTCCGGCAGTTCCAACTTAGCACAATCATTTATCTTGGCAGGTCTGCTGAGCAGTACCCGCTATTATGTATTAAGAATGATGAAAAGTGATATTAATTATAGAGTAGAATTCAAAAATTAATTAATATTTCATTGAAAATTGAAAAGGATAATTTATTTTAGAACAAAAATATTTTACAAATTGATCACTTATTTGGGATTGATAAAAATACTTTGAATTTTGCAAGAGAAAATTAAATTAAAAAAATCATTAAAAAGATGATACGTGTTTTTAAGTTGATGATTTATAAATATCAATTTGTTTATATTTGAAAAAAAAAATACAAATAAATATTGTTTAGAGCAATTAAACTCTGAACCAATATCTGATATTCATTTAACTCAATTAATAATTATTAATTGGAAAAAAAATGACATTTAAAAAAGAACGGAGAAGATTCTATATATTTGACACCAGATATATTTATTAAAAAATATAATTAGTTATTGATTTAAACTAAATCAATTATTTAAAAAGAAAATTTTACTTTCCTTTCCTTTTTAGACTTTTTCTTTTCTTTTTAATAATCTTTTAACATTTTCCTTTTGTTTGCACATAGAGTGAAGAGGAAATTGGGGGCAGTGAAAATTAAAAGCAAAGATACAAGGATTATTAGAAGAAGAAAGAATAACATTGGCGAGTGATAATGTTTTGATCCAACAATTATAAAAGACAAAGACAAACATACCAACCAACATTCTTTCCTCTCTCTATCTTCATGTTATCTATGCAACTTCTTTGTCCTAAGTGTTTGGATGTGAATGGCATGCAAACACCAAAGCTGCAGATACCACTAATGCTTGGATGTTTGTTATGTTTCTATAATGGAACATACTTTTTATTTGTCCACTAGGTCTTTTGAAATTTGAAACACGTGTTGAATGGTTGAGATAGTTATTATTATAAGCAAAAAAATATTTTAAATTTTAGTCATTATTATAAGTAAAAATATTAACTTTTAAATTAATTAATATTTATATTATTATTATACCCTTAAATAAAATCAAAAATATTTAATATTAATAGATGATTCATAAAATCACTAAAATAAAATCTATTTTAACTTATAATTATGATGGGAGAAAGTATGTTAGAGTTAAATGTAGGACAAGTGTGAACTAAAATAAAATCTATTTATGTTTTCATTGGTGATTAAGTTAGTTAAAAGCACGTTTTGCTTGAGATTGAGTTATCTAGAACAGTGTTGGCTTGTTAGTGCTGCTGTGACTAGTACTTTCGCTATGCCCAATAAAGAAAAGGTAATTGGGCTGAGCCTGAATGGAAGATAATGTACTTCAAAAAGAGGTTGAGTAACTTCAATTTTACTTTCTTTCTTTTTTTATAGTAGCTTTTTTTATTAAAAAAGAAATTGACAAAAAGTGTTTAGTAGTTGAGGACTAAGAAAATGTTATGATTAGAATCATTAATCTTATTAAGTGTGTTTGGATTGATTTCTAGAAGTTCCGTGATCAATTTTAGAGGTATAGAATTGATTTTGAATATTTTGAGGTGTTTGTTTTATCAAAAATATAATTAATTCTGCCTTTAGAATTGATTCTATTTAAAACTAGAATTTGTAGTTTTTGTCTTTATAATTGATTCTGAATGATTTTTATAGTGAAATTTATTATTAACTCACTTTTACATAAATATATTCAAATATAAAATCAATTCTACTAAAATCAATTCTATTAACTCAATTCTATTAAACTCAATTCTGTTAGAATTAATTTTATCCACTGTCAATCCAAACACACCCTAAAAAGATTCATATACATTTGTTTATTGTGTCAAACATAACTCGAAAGTCCCGTTTTATGGAAAAAAAATTATATATATATATATATATATATATATATATATATATATATATATATATGACGCAATGTTCCTGAGATATATGATACAAATTGTTGATTTTAAATATGAATGATTAAATCTCTCGTCAATTATAAAAAGAGACTATGTTAAATATATAAGAGGATTGATTTATAGACCTAATATCTTATCATTTTGGATTAAATTTGATTTTGATGTATTTTATGATATCTTTGGTTTGAACTAAAGAGGTTGGAAAGAAAATTTAAGAAAAAAAAACTTAAACTTCAAGATTTTTTTATTGTTTAGTGTGTTGAAATATTAAATTAAATTTGGTAAAAATATTAGAGTAGATTAGATTTGATTAGATTTAATATCTAAATATAATTCAAGTTGTGTAGACCCGAGTTCAATTAGGGTTGTATATAAATAGTCCTAGGTTGCATCGTTATTTGTACAATTTAATAATACAAATCCTTGTTTCCTTTATTATTCTCTCTTTCTCTCCTCACTAAAAGTGCCTCATGCACTAACAAATTGGTATCCAGAGCTTCCGGTTAACGCTCTTGATCGAGTTTTCAAGAATTTCACGTTAGAGATCGTGTTTCCAGGGCAAGTGAATCAACTGCTGCGAAGATGGCTAGTGATAAGGGCATTCCGAATTCTCTTTCAATGCTTGATGGCAAGAATTGGATTCGATGGAAAAAACAGATGCAATCCTTGTTTGACTTCCATGAAACCCTAGAGGTGGTTACTAACGGTGTTCCTGCGTTGGCTACAGATGCAACCGAAGCATAGAAAAAAGCCCACAATGAAGTCAAGAAGAAAGATTGCAAGGCTGCTTATTGCATTCAAACGGCTGTTGATGCTGCTAATTTAGATAGAATCTCTCATGCTGAAACAGAGAAGGAAACATGGGATATTCTGGTGAAATATTATGATGGAGGTGAGAAAGTCAAGGTTGTCAAGTTACAAACCTTGCGTCGACAGTATGAATTATTGTCGATGGGAGAAGATGAAAAAGTTGTAGAATATGTGTAGAAGGTTCAGAAACTTGTCCATCTCATGAAGGATTGTGGTGAAACCATAACTGATAAGATGATAGTTAAGGAGGTAATGAGAATATTGACCTCTCACTTTGAACACATTATCGTAGCTATTCAAGAATCCAACAAACTTGAAACCACTAAAGTGGAAGATTTGGTTGGTTCGTTGGAGGCGCATGAGATGAGGATTGTTGAAAGGAAAGGAGTTTAAGACTCAATACAGGCTCTGCAAGCTCAGTCATGGAAAAAGGATATTGGCTCCAACAAATTCAAAGGAAAGTTTGACAAGTCTCAAGGCAAGAAGCCTTTGTCGAATTTCCACAAGAATAAGGTCGAAGATAGAATTTTGAATCCTCGAAAAGAGGAGGAAACTATCGAAAAGACAAAGAAGATAAAAAGGGTGTACAGTGCTATAACTGTGAAAAGTTGGGCCACATAGTTAAAACTTATTGGTACATAAAAGATAAGGGATCGACAGGCAAGGACGAAGGAGCGAACCTTGCACGCCCAGATTTAGATGATTCTAAAGGTAGTATGGTGGTTATGGCTGCAGTTGCTGATAACCATGTCGAATCCAAGATCTGGTTCCTCGACTCAGGCTGCTTGAATCACATGATTGGTCGAAAGTAGTGGTTGGAAGACTACGACAAGTCAAAGAAGAGCAAGGTAAAACTTGCTGATAATAGTTCGTTGCAAGCAGAAGGTATTGGCAACATAGTTTTGCAAATGCGTAATGGAGGGAAAGCTATGATTAAATATGTGCTTTATGTACCTGGAATGAAGTGCAACTTGCTAAGTGTTGGACAACTGGTCAAAAAAGGTTTCTCAGTTTTTGTGAAAGATGGAGCTTTGAAATTGTTCGACACCAAGAACAATTTGGTCTTAAAATCTCCTTTGTCGAAAAATGGGACGTTTAAGACTATGATCAATTGACAGAAGTTCAATGTTTGAAAACTATTGTTGACCACAAATTTAGTTGGTTTTGGCATTTGAGGTTTGGGCATTTGAACTTTTGATCACTCAATCAAATGATTACTCAAGATATGGTTACTGAAATTCCAAGTCTTGAGATGCCTAAAAAACTTTGTGAAGGTTGTTTAGTCGGAAAGCAATCCATAAATTCTTTCGTTTAGACTATGCCAATGAGATCATCTTGCATTCTCAAAGTGGTACATTCAGATGTATGTGTTCCATTCGAAGAACATACCATCGGTGGAAACAGATATTTTGTTTCATTTGTCTATGAGTTCAGGCAAAAGTTATGGATCTATGTGATCAAACAAAAGGACGAAGTATTTGAAATCTTTAAGAGATTCAAGATACTTGTCGAAAACCAAAGTGAGAAGAAGATCAAAGTTCTGCGAACAGATGGAGGTGGCGAATACACTTCGAAGTTGCTTGAGATATTTTGTGTAGAAAATGGTGTTGATCATGCGGTAACTACACCTTATACGCCTCAACATAATGGAATTGTTGAAAGAAGAAATAGAACCATATTAGATATGGCAAGGTGTATGCTAAAGCAGAAGAACTTGTCAAAGTCTTTATGGGGAGAAGCTGTTTCGACTGCACTTTATATTTTAAACAGGTGACCTACCAAGATATTGAAGAACAAGGTTCACGAAGAAGTATGGAGTGGCAAACGACCATCAGTAAGACATTTGAATATGTTTGGCTCTATGTCTTATAGGCATATTCCTGATGCAAGAAGAAGGAAGCTTGATGACAAGAGTGAACCTATGATTCTGGTAGGATATCATAAAATTGGTGCATACAGGCTATTCAATCTAGTTAATGAGAATAACGTGTTGAGTAGAGACATTGTAGTTGATGAAAATTCTTCTTGGGATTGGAATTCTAGTAATTCAATTAACAAGCCACTGATGAGCTCTGATTTCGACGAAGAAATTGATGGGGTCGAAGTCGAAGGAATTACTGAGAATCCAATCGAAGTTGAAGATAAAGCAAATATTGATATTCCAGACAATGTCGAAGTGGAAGAGGGTGTGGCTAACACAATTCATGGACCTCAATGAAATAGAGTTCCTCAAACAAGACTTCAAGATTATGAAGTAACTGGTGATGACAAAGTAACACCAGATGGAGAATTAGTTCATTTTGCTTTACTTGCAGGTGCTGCACCAATCAACTATAGTGAAGCTTTGAAGAGTAACAAGTGGAAGTTAGCTATGGTCGAAGATTTAGAGGAATTACCAGCACGTACAAAAGCTATCAAAGTGAAGTGGGTGTTCAAGTTAAAACACAATGTTGATGGTTCGATAGCAAGACATAAAGCAAGATTAGTAGCTCGAGGGTTTCTTCAAAGAGAATGACTTGACTACTCTGAATTATTTTCTCTAGTAGCAAGATTGGATAATGTTCGACTAGTAGTAGCATTGGCATGCAACCAAGGCTGGTTGACATTTCATTTAGATGTGAAATCAGCATTTCTGAATGGTCCTTTAGAAGAAGAGGTTTATGTCACACAACCTCCTGGGTTTGTGATTCAAAAGAAAGTGAGTAAATTATATAGGTTGCACAAAGCGCTCTATGGTTTGAAGCAGGCACCTAGGGCATGGAACAAGAAGATTGACTCATACTTAGTCAAATTGGGATTTGTCAAATGCAAATCAAAATATGGTGTCTATGTTCAGGTTATAGCACAAGATATAACAATCATATGCTTATATGTTGATGACTTTCTAGTAACTGGAAATAGCTTGAAGAACTTGTCGAAGTTCAAAGAGCTGATGACGAAGGAATTTGAAATGTCGGATTTGGGAAAATTGTCTTATTTCCTAGGCATGAAATTTCAAATGACGAAGCAAGGTATGATGTTACATCAAAGGAAGTATGTCAAAGAGATACTCAAGAGATTCATAATGGATGATTCGAATTCTGCATCCTCACCTGTCGAACCAAATGTGAAGTTGGAGCAGAATAGAGAGGAAGAAAAAGTTGATGTAACTTTGTTCAAGCAAATTGTGGGATCTCTGAGGTATTTATGCAACATTCGACCCGATATAGGTTTCGCTGTTGGATTAGTAAGTAGATATACGAGTGAACCAAGAGTGTCACATATGAAGGCTGCAAGAAGAATCCTGAGATACCTGAAGGGTTCGATAAACTATGGAATACTATTTCGATAAAATTCTGAAGATGAAGAAGCAATAGTTAATTGTTTTTTAGATGTTGATTGGTGTGGAGATAAGGAAGATCGAAGAAGCACAATTGGATATTTCTTTCAAGTATTTGGTGCCCCAATCTCATGGTGTTCGAAGAAGCAACCTGTTGTGGCATTGTCATCTTACGAAGCTGAATATATAGAAGGATCATATGATGTTTGTCAAGCAATTTAGATCAAATCAGTACTTAAAGAAAATATTGTCGAAGTGAAGAAATTGCTGGTATTGCAAATCGACAACAAGTCAGCTATAAATTTGGCGAAGAATCTAGTTCTGCATGGAAGAAGTAAACATATCGAAGCTAAGTTTCACTTCTTGAGGGAAAAGGTAAATCGAGGTGAACTTGAAGTTAAGCATTGATCAAGTGAAGCACAGTTGGCCGACATCTTCACCAAAGGATTGAAGATTGACAAATTCCTGAATTTGAGAAAGAAATTAGAAATAATTCAGATCGACTATTTTTTAGGATGTTCGATAACTTGGATTATGGGGGTGCGTTGAAATATTAAATTAGATTTGGTAAAAAATTTAGATTAGGTTAGATTAGATTTAATATTTAAATATAATTCAAGTTGTGTAGACTCAAGCCCAATTAGAGTTATATATAAATAGTCCTAGATCGTATCATTATTTATACAATTCAATAATACAAATTTTTATTTCTTTTATTATTCTCTCTTTCTCTCCTCACTAAAAATGTTTCACATATAATAACACAAGTTTAATAGCGTTTTTTTAGTAAAGTGCTATTAAAGTTTTGACACAAACACCTATAATAGCGCTTTTTGTCGGGTGCTATTATAGAACAAATCCACTAATAGCGCTTTCTCTAAATCCGCTAATGTAGAATGCCGAAAAAAAGAAGTTATTTAAATTTTTTAAAAAATAAAGTGTTTTATTGAAAGGGTACCATTTGTTAGTGTTTCTCGAAAAGCGCTATTCTATGAATATATCATAATAGTTCAACACTCACATAATAGAATCTATAACTAAGTCCTCATATATGAATATATCATAGCACATTCTACAGGATATCTTACAACACATCTAGTTTGGGATTATGAATATTTTTGTGATTGCTTTAATCAAGTCACATAATTTAGGTTGATCACAATTCCTATTATATTTATCAACAATATGTAATTAATTTTAGTCACATTTGCTTCCTCATAGTTAAAGCAGACACAAACAAATAAGTCACTCAAAGTATTTGACACTGAAAGTATGGTCTACCTAACCAACAACTAATTCCTATCAACGAAGCTTATATCTAACACACATGATCAGTGGCCAAAGAGAAATGAAAATACATAGTACTATTTAACACACATTCTAAGGAGTCATTTGAATGTTTGGGAAAAGGCAGACCTTGGTAGAAGTGATGCCAACCTTTGAAGTTTTATCATTGGCTCCACTTGTTGACACCATAAAAGATAAATCTCTAAATAAAATGAGTGTTTACATGCTGGAACAAAGTTACTTCTTTTATCATGATAAATCTAGGAATAAAAGTAGTTGTACTTCTTTTATCACTTTAGAGTTTTGTTTGATACTAAATTTTAGAAGTATAACATGCTCTATGGAAAAACTAGGAAAGTAGTGAGTGTACAACGTTATTAAATGTGTAAGTGTTGGATGGAGAAAGTCAGTAGCATTGGTTTGTCATCATTAACTTTCTTAAGTATAGATGTAATGAATTGGATTGTAAAATAGAAGCAACTTAGGCATGGATGGATAGGAATCCAAGGACTAATAATTACATAGGAGTGTGACTATAATGAGTCAAAGTGCAGTTTGTTGCTTTTATAAAACTATACGAAAATTTATGAGTATTAGTAAAACAAAACTGGTGCACTACTTTTTAAATATATTAATCTTTTTGTGGTCAAAATAATTCGTTGAATTTTAGAAATTATTATATTTGAATAAGACGCAGGATTCACAATCTCTCATAAATTTTTGTAAGAATTTCTTTAGACTAACATATTGGACTCCTAGTTTTAGAATTTACGAAGATGGTCAATAAATAATTGTGTAAAAATTTCTTTATACAATTTTCTGCATTTTGTTATCTATTTTATAGTTAATTTTTTTGTTATTTATCTTAAAAATTCAATATTGGAAATTTAATTTGAAATACTAGAAACTCTACATATATATTTAAGACCAACACTTATAATATAGAGCTTGAAATTTCAATGTCCATTACAAATTTGAAATCAATTCCATATTGCACTTTCCACTTCTATCACTATCATTATTTATTCATTCAATATCTTGTTCATGTAATTGTGTAACAGTTGAAGAACTATAATTAAGTCAGCTTGTGAAAGTTGTTTATGTTTGTAATTATCAATTTACATACTCGTGGTCTTTTTGTTAGCTATTAGTGTATCCAAGTATTCTAACATTGTTGCTGAAAGTATGCAGTGGCAAAGGTGTTTGGAGGGAGAGGAACAAAAGTCTTATGTGAAAACTATGAAAACTCTCTCATGTTAGCTTGTCTTAATCATTGTTTTTAGCTTGTCTTAATCTTCCGTGAATACTTTAGATATTAGTTAAGGCTCCATTGTTATCCTTTGGTAAAGTATGGTGTTATGGCTTTCAAGTGCTTGTTTTCTTGGTATGTATGCGGTCTATTAACTATTTTTCCCCTGTATAGGCACCACTTGCAGTCAATCTAGATGTTGATATCATTGAGGCTCTAACAAAGAAGACACAAGATGGGGAGGTACAAAAGTTATGATTGCTATTGATGGAAAGGGTTCTATTACATTGTCAATTGACAATGATGTTAGTCTTGGTTTAGTTATGTAGACTGTAAAGTCAATCTCAAGAAACATAGCTTATTCAATAAAAAATCATCAATGTAATACTTGTAATTTATGTATGATTGATTAAATTAAATTGTACATCAGATTTGTTATTAATCTTTGGATCAATACAAATTAGTTGATTATGTTTTATGTGTAATTAAATTGATATTTGGTATTGGAAAGTGATAGCAATTTCTTTTGTAATCTGTTTTTGTTTGATATTGGTATTTGAGAGAATGAATTATTGATTTTTACTCAAATTTTTTAAAAAGAAATTTAATACCGTTTTTTGATAAAGTGCTATTACAGGTCCATCATTAAATTACTAGGATATGGTAGCGCTTTTAGATAAAACGCTATTAAAGAAGGTGGTTTTGATAGCGCTTAAAAGAGCTATTGTATGTATGTAATTATAATAGCGGGGGATTTAATAGCACTTAAAATGCTATCAAAGCCCCAAAAAAAGCGTTATTAATTGAGTTTTTTGGCGTAATGGCACTAACATAGTTTGCATAAAATAGATAAATGAAAGAATATTTTTATTGTGGTCCATCTTAAAAAAAAAATCCTAATGAAGAAAATATTTAGTGAAAGAGTGATAAAGTGGAAAAAAAAAAAATATATATATATATATATATATATATATATATATATATATATATATATATATATATATATATATATATATATATATATATATATATATTAATATCTCATGTTTCATGCATGAGAATTTATGCAATTTTGAAATAAATATCTTTTTCCACCCAATTTCTATTCATTTCATTTTCACTTTTAGTAAACAACTTAAAATCCATTTTGTTTCCGTTCATTTTCTAGTCATTTTTGTTGGAACATATGAAACAATTAGGGTTTCAAGTAGAAAAAGAGAAAAAGATATTTGACTCTATCGAATACAACTAATCTACTCAACATAGTTCTATTAGGTTGAACACACCATAGTCGAACACAGACTTGAAACACTGAATTATTATATTATAATCCAACCCCTAATTCATGCTTTCAAAGTATCTCCTCCTTATGCTTCTCTTGAGCTTATCAAACATGACTTTGTTCAGAGACTTGGTGAGTATATTAGCAAGTTGTAGTTCTGACTTGCAATACTCAAGTTCAAGCTTTCCTTCATGAATTTTTTTCCATACATAAGCATGTTTGATGATCTAGACTATTGCACTATAATTGAACATTAGGTGTTGAATAATTTTTATGGTGAAGTGATAATAGCTAAAGGGTCTAAAGTATGTGGTTTATATATTTTAGAAGGTTCAAACATTGTTGTTCATTCATCATCGGCTAGTGACTATTTTCAAGACAAGATCAAGCTAAGGTATTTGAGGTCAAAACATGGTGGATACTTGGAGGTTGTTTTAGAGCATTATAATGAATTTTGCATAAGACATGAGATAAAAATGCATGTGATTGTCGAGTTCATTGAGTTTCTAGAGTAAGACTAGTGGTAAAGCATCTTACTTCATTCTCAGGAATATACTTCTAAATACTTTTGGAGATTTGAAGCAGGAATATTGTAAACTACTTTGTTTTAAAGGTCGTTAAAATACAACTTGTTGATTAAATCAAGCCAATTCATCTTGATGATAAAGTTATGGATATGTTTTCAATGACTATCGAAGAGGTATGAAGGGTTGTGATTTGTTGAGTGGAACTTAGAGAATTGAAGTTCATCAATCATAAATGTATTACTTGCAGTGAGTCTCGTCACAGAAAGAAAAGTAAAGACCTAGGAAATGAAATGTTTAGAAACTATAACAGAGTAACCTTAGTTTGATGGGTAAATGAACGATTATCCAAATCTTTGATTATCACTTGACTTGTGATAGAATAAGAACGAGAGTGTACCATCAATAGGAGAATTATGGATGTTTTAAGTGTTATGCTTTAAATGTGCATGAAAAATTGCAAAGCTCAGAAATATACACCTTCACATAGACATTACAAAGCATGTGGAGTTAAAAATAGTTGAAGAACATACTTATGGACTTGTCAAACTACTAAAGAAAAAAAGAAGGGATTTTACAATTTAAAACAACCCATGATCAAAATGATTTTTTATATATAGACAACTTAAACAATTAAATTAATTATCTATATATTTTTTTTAGAAATGAATATTTAAAGCCCCTATAGAAGAGTGAATGGTGGTTTCCCGTTAAGTATCAAATTAATAGTTAAAGATCATTGTTAAGAATAAGTATCAACTTAATAGTTAAAGATCATCTTTATCACGTTGCATAAACAGAAGAAACTTCACATTAACTTTAATTATGCCATTGTGAATATTTTGTGATAAAAAGATGAATATAAAGAGAAAAAGTATGCATTTCTACACATAAAAGTTAAAGATAAAATAATTAAAGAAAATTATCCTTCTTCCTCTACCGTTAACACAACTTCTGCTTTTTCTTATTGTCTCAAAAGATAAAGTTGCTGAGTGCACCAAACTGTTGCCTATAATCGGAGGTCTATTGCCTCTTCTTGGGGGATCAATATATATTTTCTTTTATCTTTTCCATTTTTTTCAAAATTTTTTTCTTCTTATTTTAAATAGTATTTTTATCTGAGTTTTTTATTTTATTTTGTAAATATGAATATTCTTCCCATCCGAAATTAAATTTTCTTTACTAATGCGGACTTAAAATTCATAATAATTTAAGGTAAATTTTGTTAATATTCGTATTAGATATCAGTATTTTTAATATAAATAAATTTGAAGTTATTTTAAAATAAAATAATACTAAACATAACATAATATTGGATATTACTGTTTGTATTTAAATAAAATTAAGAGTATTAAATTGTTCAAATATTACATTATTGTCTCAAACCACACATAATACAATAAATTATACAAGATAACGCTCATTTCCTTTAATATTTTAAGAAACATAAATGGTCTGTTTTTTTTAAGTCACTATAAGAAAAATGCCATGTACCAACCGTTACTTTTAGTTACAGCCATAAAAGTCATGGGTATAGATATTAAATATTAATTAAATTACCACCGAACATTTGATCCCTCCTCTTAAGGATAATGTTAATAATTTCACTAGTTTTTTTAAGGGTAATACATTCATTAATTTTTTTTAAAGGTCCATGCATTTTTTTAAGAGTAATACTAAATATTTAAGTTTAAGAATAATGTTAATGATCTAAGTAGTTGTTTTAAGGATAATGCTAATGATTTCAATAGTTTTTTGAGAGTAATGCTTCAGTAGTTTTTTTTTTAAGGACCGTGTATTTTTTAAACGTAATGCTAAATATTAGAGTTTAAGGGTCTTATATTGTTTAAGGATAATACTAATTATTTCATTAGTTTTTTAAGGGTAATATTCAGTAATTTTTTAAGGGCCATGCTTTTTTATAAGGGCAGTGCTAAATTTTTAAGTTTTATAAGCCATATATTTTAATTGTTTTTTTTAATAATGTTAACGATTTCAGTAAAATTAATGAACTTATAGTGTAATTAATACTGCTTAATCAGTGTCCCGGAGGCACTCGTTAGCATTACCCCTATTATAAAATATAAAATTAACAATTATTCCAAACTCCTCTGGAAAAAATTTCTTCGTCAAGAACTTTAGATTTGTCGCTCATAGTTTTTGTGAGATATTGGATCGAACTCTATTGGGTCGAAGGTAGTATCTTGGTTCGACGGTTCGATGGAGTTTAGCATGCAGTCAAAGATTGCTCACATGTTGTTGTCGAAGTGTTACAAGCTATAGTCGAAGTGTGTTCTAGCTTGTAGTGTCGAAGGATGCTAGGATTGTGAGCATCGAATGGCCATGTTTGTTATGTCCAATTGGTTAAGTTAGCTTGTACCCTAAGTTAGCTTGTAATGGGTATTTGTGATAAAAGCTCATTAGTTTAGTATGTTAGGTTTTTTATAAATAGCATACTGGTCTCTCATCATTGCATACTGCAAATCCTATTTTAGGGTGAGAGGGTTATTTGTTATTCTTGTATATTTGTAATCTTGATTTAAGATAAAGGAAAGAATAGCAGTTAATATCAATCCTTGTGTTCATCGTGTTCTTCATTCTTGTTTCTACCCTAATTGTTTCTTGATCATTAAGCAACAAGTTTATATTTTGTTCTAAGGCATCTGATTCATAACAAATTGGTGCGGTGAGTGTGGAAAAGATGCCTTTGACAAAGTATGAGACTGAAAAGTTCACTGAAGTGAACGATTTCGGTCTGCGGGGCTTGAAGATGAAAGCCCTACTGGTTCAGCAGGGTTGTTTGGAAGCGTTGAATGGAGAATCAGCCATGAACGAAGCGTTAACGGCAGCCGAGAAGACGACAATGATAGAGAAGGCCAACAACACAATTTTGTTGAACCTTGGTGATAAGGTTCTTCGATAGGTATCAAAGGAGACAACGGCGATAGGATTATGGGTGAAACTTGAAACTTGGTAGTGGAAGAATTGGAATCAACTAATGAAAAGTCAACTATCACACAAAAGTCAAATTTTGACTTTTTGGTCAACATTGAACTCCAAAGATCAAGAATCATCAAAACATTAAAAATTATCCAACTTGTTCATTAAAAATCAAGAGAATCAACAAATGTTTACAAAAGTCAAAATTGAAGATTTTTAAACACTTGCAAAATTTCAAGTGTTTTATGCCTAAAAAACTCTAACTTCATAGACAAATTTCACCAAGATACAAGCTGATTCAAGGAAAACTTTCAACTTGAAAATTGTAGAGCATGATTCATAAAACAATTTTGTCAATGAGGATTGATCTCCAAAAAATGCTCAAACTAAGAGATATAAGCATGTGAAGTTCTGCCAACGCTTAGAGAAATTTATCAAACAATTTTGACCTTAACAAGTGACGAACTTCGTAGACATTTTTCACTAAGATCCAAATTGATTCAAATGAAGTGCTCAACATGAAATTTATATATATATATATATATATATATATATATATATATATATATATATATATATATAAAGTTTCAAGCTTTCCAAAATTTCCAAGAGCATGAATTTATCATACTTGAGCTAGAAGTTTTGAAGGGATGAAGTTGGCATTTCATACTTGAATTACAAGTCATTTTTGTGAAAACCATAAAATCAAATCTCCTAGCCATCCCAAGAATCTTTCTTTTCAGGTCTATAAACCTCCAAAATTATCAAAGATCAAAGGATTACACAAACTTTTGAAATATTGTCCAAGTGATTCAAGCTATTGTCCAATTAATTTCAATTTAAGGGAGAAAGACACCATTGCCATTTTAGAATAGAAAGCTTTTTTCACAAAGTCCTCCTTGAGCCCATGTCTTGATTTCTTCTAATCACACTTCACCCTAAAACAAGGAAGCAGTATCTCTGCACCCAACAAGTCATTGTACTTCATCTTGGAACCAAGGAAATTCATATAACTTGATTTTTGCATTAGAACCAAACCATAACATAACAACTTGAAAACTTGTCCATCTCATTACCTCTGAGTTTTCCTTATAAATAGAGGGCACATTTGCACTTCAAACACACCAATTCACAACTTAGAACACCTTCAAACTCTCTCAAATTTAAAAACTCTCAAAAACTCCATTTTTGAGTTTTTAAGAACCTTATCTTCGAAACTCTCAATCCTTGCATTTTCTTTGCAAACCAACCATCAATTCATCATCAAAACACCATATATATATATATATATATATACACACACACGCTTATGTATGCATTGATTCATCACTGAAGCAAGCCAAACACTCCACCTAACATGTGGCCAAACTCACTTACACTTGGTTAGAAATTTTGAGCAAGATACAAAGTGTTCTATCATTTGCAACACATTCATTGAGGTCTAAGGAAGCTCACTACATCATTTGATTGCATCTGGAGGCATGGAAATAAGCATTAGAATTTCTCCAATTGGTAAGAAAACTCAAACTTGAAACTCCATATTCATGCATATTTAATGCATGCTTTCTAAAGCAAAAACATAGTTCACGATATGTTAATGCTTAGCCCTAGTTTTATTGGTTTGAATCATGCTTGTATGTTGAAATTAATGTCTCTGAAATTTTTCTAGGGTTTATGTTCAAGTCAAAATTCGTGTTGTAGTCAGTATTAATTTATGATGCTTGCATATTTGAAATCTTTGTTTCATTCTGAGTGATTTTCATCTTTACATTATTGAAAATGGTTGAAAAATGAGGAAGTTACAATTTCCACCATTGTTGTTGTTGTTGCTCGTTCACGAAGAAGAAGAAGAAGAAGAAGAAGAAGAAGAAGGGTGGATGTAAAATTCATCTTTTAAAAATGAGTTTATTACATATTTAATTTTGTGTGTTTTAATCAACATATGTATAACCACTCCAGTGGTAACAGCACGCGTTTTCATTAGGGGTGGACATCAGTTCGAGTTCGGGCCTAAAATCTCAATCCGACCCAACCCTCTGGTGACATATAGTAACCCAATTTCGACCCTATTAAAATTAGTTTTTTCCAGATTTAGTTTGATTATAATTAATACAATTATTTAAAATATTTGTATTCATTAAAATATTAAATTTATAATAAACTGATGTGTATATTTAATCCTCACTTATTGTAAACTAATTTGCATCTTCACATCCTATTATATTAATAAAAACAAAAGTGAAAATGGTAATGAACATCTAAAAATTATTACTCAAATTCTACGGTTATCCGATTTGATCATACTCTTTCTATGCCAAAGAGAAAAACCTTCATTAATTTGTTAATTTTTGTCAAAGAGAACCTTCATTAATTTGTTAATAAAAATTATTAAAAACCATTTATTTTTATGAAATATTAATAAAAATTACGTATTTTTAAGAATATCATACAACTTAACTAAAGTATTTATAAAAGTATGATTACTCTTCTTATTATAAGTTATAATTTTTTTTTATTCTAAGGTTAAATATTTAATATATCATTTTAAAAATATAAGAATAAAAATTATTTTATAATTATTTAGATCATTATTTGAGATAAAATATATTTTGAAATTATTTAGCTTTTTATAGAAAGGTTAAAAAAACAAAACAATATCAATTGAAATTTTGTAATTTTGTAATTTTTTTAAACTTATAAAATAATTAAAATATTTCATAAACCCTAACCCTAAATCCGAGACTCTCGATACCAAGTTAGAGGAAGTTAACAGTAGGAGCATTGATATAAACGTGTACTGAAAATTTATAAAATATTGATCAATGAAATAAAGTTTTGGATTAATGAATATTTTTGTATGGTTATAAAATTGAAATCTGACAAGAGTTGTCACACATTTTACGTTTGAAAAACTAGATTAATATGTATAATATGTTTAATAAATTTTTAGAATTAATTAATTTAGATTCAACAGGGTTTGTTAGCTCATCATAATTCACAGGTAAATGTGATCGTATCTATGAAATGTCAATTATAGACTGTTTTATATAATTGAAGTTAGATATCCGACTATACGATTTATAGTAAGTACATATTAATACTGAAAAGTTGATGCATATTATTATCTTATATTTATAAGTATGTGAATATTAGTCAATTAAAGAATGAATTCAAACTTTATAAATAATAATTTGTTAGACTTATAATATGAATGCGGGTCAACATTATTTATAATAATAACAAAAGGATAACTATACGGTCAACATTATTTATATTTAATATAAATAAATAGATTAGATTCATAAATTAATTAATTAATTAATTTTTCATAAATATTAAATAAATTTGAATCCATGACAATAATCCTTTTCACACAATCACACAGCAACCGTCTAATCTCGAATAGATGGATTCGAGAAAAGCAATTTTAACTTTTATTTAATTATTTAAAAATACTTTGCTTAAATGAAAACGGTCCGATTTTAATCAAACGATTAAATTTGTATCAATGCAAAATTTGGTGACTGCATCGTATCTGAATCCATTTAGAACACTATTTTTCAGTTTGAAAGAGTAATATTAATAGAAACCTATACAAGTATGAATCTAGTCCTTTTATGTTGCTGAACTGTACTACACTGAGTATCAGTCTAGTCCTTTTACAAACTTCTGTGAGAAAATAAGTACACTTATAATGTAAATTAGTTTATAGTTTCAATCAATTACAAATATGTATTTTATTTAATTAGATTGTAATTTTTAAATTATTAACATAAAATAAATAATATTATATATCTATTAGCATCTAAAAAGTATGTTTGATAAGGCATATTTTTAAACTTATGACTTATAGTTTCCATAATTTAATAGAATGGAAACAAGAATTTGTTTTTGCAACAATGTTCGATTTGTGAGAAAGCGCGTTCAGTTGTCATCACTACGACAGATAGTGCCGTCATGCAGTACCAATCACAAAACTCATTAAAAAACAAAAATGACTTAAAAAAAAAGAGCTTAAAATAGATTATTGAAATGATGATGATGAAGTAGACGATGGAGCGGTGAGGTGAGGTCAGTTCCGTGTTCCTTCGTTTTCAAGGCTACCCCACCCAACCAAAATAGTATTCAACTTAACCGAGTAAGCGATAAGGAATCTCCATATAACGCAACGTGTAATTAATTCATTATTTATTAAATGTGTTTATTGTTTATATATATCACTCATCTATTAAATCTAGCTCACTGATTCTAAATCATAATCTAAAATCAATAATCATAATCTTTTCTCTCTCTTTCTTTTCAGCTTAGTCTTCAGGTATCATTATTTTCTCCTTCTATGCTTTTCATTTTTTCTTATATGATGTATTCTTAATTATGAAATTTCTAGGGTTTCAGAGATGAATTTTTTTATGTAATTCTATGGGATATGAGAAATTATTTTGGATCTGTAATTGGAATTCAGATTCTGTTAGAATAATAGTAGTTTGAGAAAATAAATTTGATTAGTTTAACAGAATGTGTCAGTGTCGTGTTAAGTGTTCGAACACGCCTTCAATTTGAAGTGTAGGTGTTACATAGTGTCAATTTGACATTGAGGTTCTTTAATTAATTCTGGAGATTATGTTTAACTTCTGGATTAGTACTCTTCATAGCTTGAATTTTGTTTCCTGAAGTATATTTTTGCTATTAGTTAGTGTGTATTTGGTTCTCTAGTGACTAGAATTGATTCCGAATGAATTGATTTGGTGTGATGAATGTAAAGTGATTTATGTTTAAATACATTTATCTATAAAATTTCACTGTAAAAATCACATTTAAACTCAAAAACTATAAATTTTAGCTTCAAAAAGTATCAATCTTGGAGGCAGAATCAATTCTATTTTAGGAGAACCAAACATGTCAAAATCACCCCAAAATCAATTTTAAACCCTTAGAATTGCTTTTGGCTCTTCCAAAAGCTCTAAACCAAACGTATACTTATGAACTGTTTTCGTTTATTTCCTTGCTTTCGTTTAGTGATGTTAAAGTTTCCTTAACAATTTTATTCCGTTATGCAGATTCTGTTTCTTAAATACAATTATGAACTGTTGTTGATGATAATTATGGCATGTAACTGGTGACCAAAATGGTGACTCAATAGTATACCTCAAAACTCTACCGCTAAGCTCTTTCTGGATATCTAGGGAGTGAACTGGTGCAATCGGGAATAACCTTTTCGTTTACAGTTACATAAATTTGCTACTCTATAGTCTCTAGTCAAGATGCAATCGTCTCGGGAAGGACCGAATTCAACGGGTCTCAATTTCTATCACCAACCTGGTCAGGGAATTTATCTACAAGGCAATCTATGTGTTGATAGACATGGTAGCAGCAGCCAGGGAACTGGTTTTGCTTTCGAAACTAGAAAGGAGCAATGCTTCCCACTAGAGTCATACCCGGAAATTGTTGGTTTTATGGATTGTGATTCCCCTTCCTATGCCAGTGTATCATCTAACAAGAGTCCATTTTCTCCGCAAGATTCTCAGTCTGGCTATTCAGATCACCACCAGTCATCTGACAACACGTATGGATCGCCGATAAGCGGGATGTCTAGTGTTGAGGATGGCAATGATTTGAAACACAAGCTTAGAGAACTGGAGAATTCGTTATTGGGGCCTGATGATTTCGATATTGTTGACAGTTACGGCAGCAGCATGGAGGCTAGTCTCCACGGTCCGTCAGCTAAATATAATTGGGATCTGATTGTCGAAAATATTCCAAAGCTTGACTTGAAAGAAGTTCTCTTGCTATGTGCACAAGCTGTGTCTGATGGTGATATTCCAACAGCAAGAGGCTGGATGGATAATGTATTGGTGAAAATGGTGTCGGTAGCCGGAGAACCAATCCAGAGGTTAAGTGCTTACTTGTTGGAAGGGCTTAGAGCAAGGTTGGAATCGTCTGGAATCTTGATCTACAAGGCCTTGAAATGTGAAGAACCAACAAGCAAAGAGCTAATGAGTTACATGCACACCTTGTATCAGATTTGCCCATATTTTAAATTTGCATATGTATCTGCAAATGCTGTTATTCATGAAACAATGGCAAATGAATCCCGGATTCATATAATTGATTTCCAAATCGCACAGGGCACGCAGTGGCATTTACTTATTCAAGCTCTTGCACACAGACCTGGCGGACCCCCTTTCATTCGAGTAACGGGTGTTGATGATTCCCAATCTTTACATGCTCGCGGTGGAGGACTTCAGATTGTAGGACAACGGCTTTCAGATTTCGCCAGATCTTGCGGAGTTCCGTTTGAGTTCCACATTGCTGCAATGTCTGGTTGCGAAGTTCAAAAAGAAAATCTCAGTATTAGGCCCGGGGAAGCTCTTGCTGTAAATTTCCCTTATATTTTGCACCACATGCCAGATGAGAGTGTGAGCATAGAGAATCATAGGGACAGATTACTGAGATTGGTTAAAAGCTTGTCTCCAAAGGTTGTTACCCTTGTTGAGCAAGAATCCAACACCAATACTTCTCCTTTCTTTAACAGGTTTGTCGAGACAATGGATTATTACACAGCTATGTTTGAATCAATCGACGTTGCCTGCGCCAAAGACGATAAGAAGCGGATTAGTACAGAGCAGAACTGCGTTGCACGGGACATCGTGAACATGATAGCCTGTGAGGGAATTGAGAGGGTGGAGAGGCATGAACTTTTCGGAAAGTGGAGGATGAGATTTTCCATGGCTGGATTTAAACAATGCCAATTGAGTTCTTCAGTGATGCATTCTGTCGAAAATATGTTGAAGGACTTCAATCAAAACTATAGACTGGAACATCGAGACGGCGCTCTTTATCTTAACTGGATGAAGAGAGGTATGGCCACTTCTTCTGCTTGGAGGTGAAACTGACCCTTTATTTTTCGCGTCCTTTTTGACATGTACTGTAGTTTAGCATAATGCATGGTATCCAAAGTTTCTTCATAGTAGTATAGTAGTATAAACTTTGAGATTTAGCTCTATTACTCTACATGTACCTTTTAGCAGGTTATTCTGTAGTCTGCAGCAGAATCTCAAAACTTATTGTAAATGGCAATACTGAAAATGAAAGAAATTGTGAGATTTACTATATTTAGCTGATATTTAGCTGATGGAGATGAGTGAAGTACTCATTTTTGTTTCTTTGTTTAATTCTTTATCATTGTAATAGCATGCAGAATTTTCCAAAGCAGAAGTACATGGTGCTTGAGTTTTCTACTCTAGTATAATCCTTTACTCAGTTAATGTCTTTTCTTTTTTCCTTAGATGGAGTGACAAAATCATTGAATTTCAGACATAAATGAAAATCACAAAATATTCAATCTAACAATTTACAAGTTTAGTGTACTCTGAAAATAGTGATTTGATATACAATAGAAATTATCATGTGTTAGTATTAGTGGTCAAGCTACAAAAGAATGTGGTGGGAAATTAGTCTTCCCACCAAATAAAGCTAAAAATATATTCTCTGATAGTTGTCTTTTCAATAATGAAGACAAACAATGACCCATGTGCTCAAATGAATAAATAAATATTCTATGTTCTAGGATGTTTCCTCTCTTAAAACAAGTTTCAGAATATGTCACTGGAATTAGTTGAAGTAAGGGAATATCCCTAAAAAATAGGGAATATCAGATCATATTTTCCCCTAAAAAATGTTCATCAAACATAATTGTCATCTAATACTCAACATATGTTCCTCTTTTGCGAATTAGGTTTATTGTCAAAATCATCATTATCACTTCCATCATTTTACCGAATGAAAAATGGTAAAACCAACACCTATATATTTCTTGCAACATAAGGCACAATATGGAAAAAGAGACTTGCCTCATAAGTCATAACCGATCTGCAAATATCCAAAACATATAAAATTTATTTGAATACTGATCAACTCCTTCAAGTGCACCAGTCGAAGAAATTAGCCAATCATAGTTCTACACTTGGACCAATTACAATAACATGGAAGTTTGGTCACATTTTCCCACTTGATAAGAAGATTTGAAGAAAGGCAACAAAACTGCAAATTCCTACACGTACATATGAAGATAAGTCAAACAAGTGCTCTAACATTTGTGGCACTAAAACAAGTAATGTATTTAGCATTTTTGAGTCAAACAAGTGAAAAATGAGTGAAAATCAGCAATTACCTAATATATAAACTTAGGATGAGTTTTTTGACAAGTTTTGCCAAGTGTTATCTAATGAGTCAATTTTTTTTAGCCTTTTCTGTTTTGGCAATAATTCTATTTTTGTCTGTTATTTATTTTTTTGTTTTATTTATTTTATTAATTTATTCTTCCCATCCACATATTAAATATACAAATCATAACTTTTAAAATTGATCTGAACTGGTGATCAGAATCGGAGACAGTCGAAACGGTAGGTGATCTTTCGAGCAAGTTGATGATGAGAAGGGGGTGGTGTACCTACAAGGTACTTCAATGCTAAAGTAAGCAAATGATCAAGGTGAAGATAAGAGAATATTAGGGTTGTTAGGGTAAAAAAGTGATACCTTGCCCTCAAAGATATGAGGGTTTATATAATGGACATGGGAGGATTCTCATTGGCTGCTATATTTGGGCCGAGATATGTGGATCCACAAATATAGTCATTCGGGCTGACTAGGTCAAGACCGGGGCAGATTTGCTCGTAACTAGCCGTTATGTCGGGCACATGAGACATAACGGGTACAGTTAACGATGATTCAGTCGTGGTTTGGCTCGACACACGTCGAGCGTGGCACGCCTGGAACGTGCAGATGGGCGTCCTGACGACGTTGTCGGGTCGGACTGGTTATTGCGGTTAAGGGAAGAATGACCACCGAATGCTTCGGGCGAAAGCATTGCGGCTCGTGAGACGTGATGACTTGACATCAAGGGAGAAGCCAAAATGTTATACTCGAGGATGCAAGGGAATGTCGAGGAAGCGAGGAGTTAGAGAATTTGTAGCGTTTCGCCTACGTGGCCTCGAGCCACGTGAAGTGACTGCTGGCAGACCTAGGGACTAGGGTATAATGATGATTTTCCTAGGTCCCTGGCTAGGCCCAGACCTACGTGTGCACAGAGGGCTATAAAAACCGGAGGTTTCCATCATTCATAACTTTTCGTTTCTCACATCATTTTATTATTAACACTTGTTTTCTCTTGACTCATTCGTCCATCAATCCGGGGACTACTTTTGCGGTGGTCGACACCATCTCTGCCTATCAGATATGCTTTTGTTCAAATTTTCAGTCCACTTCACTTGTAAACGGTACGTTTTTGACCCTTTCATAGGAATTTTGCTTATTTAAACCTTTCATGTAGAGATACTTACGGTTATGGTTTATGTTTATAGAGTTTTTTCTGGTGGTAAGCGGGTGTTCCGCCTCTTATTGACGGTTTGTGTCGCCTGGAATAGCTTCGTGCTTGGTGATCTAGGTCTGAGTATTCCTCATTCTAGGGAAGGCTTTTGGCGGGGGATATGCTCCTTGTTCATCAAAGTCCTTTCACTTGATTAATGGTGGAAGGGTGATTTTGACGGTGACGTCGAGCTCACCTGTTCCCTCTACTTTTCAGGTGACACGATGAGCGACAACGAAGATATTCGCGAAGGTTTTGCAGGTTCAGGGCAATCACCTTTTGGATTCACCTCTACTAAATGGAGTAACGGTAGTCTACCCGTGCCTGAGGTCGAAGAGAGCCCCCCCAGCAGTGAACGTCGATGAGATTGATGAGGATGACCCAGAGGTCTGGGCCTCTTCCGACGTGGTGAGGCGTGCCACCCAATTTCTGAGTAATCTCAACGATGCGTTTTCCCAGGTGAGCTCGTATGCCGCGACCGAGGCTCCCGAGGAGGACGAGGCAATTGTAGAAGATTGGTTCGTGCATATCCCGACCGAAGATGGTCGAATATGTTCGAGATATGAGGCTCGTTACAAACCAGTTTATGACATATGGTTTCGAGAATTGGGTTTTCGGGTACCCTTTACCGATTTTCAAGTGGGTATCTTCCGTCACCTTCGACTAGCTCCGTCACAACTTCACCCGAATGCCATAGGGTTTAAAAACATAAAATGTGCATGATGAGACGCATCCAATTCAAAATACAATGGTGTGTGTAAGTTGGTTTCAAGAGTAATTTAATTTTTTAGATTATATAATTCTTTAACAATTTTAATGGTTGTATTTATTTAATGATTTGTATAGAAAAACAAGCAATATACATTGATATATAATAAATATGGGTACGTTCAACAACAATTTTCTATATTAATCGTGATCTAATGCAATTTATTTGTTGTTGGGTTTTGAACCTAGAACAATATATATCTCAATGTTTGTTAAGCATGACTGTTGTGATATCACGCTCGCTTTCTAGTATACTACAATGGTCCCAGGACCGTGATTGTTAGTAACAAATTTACAACAATACTCTACACAACATCACCTAGACATGTGTGATTATATGTATATTTCAACCGTTGTTAAATGTGTTCTTCGTAGTAGTGACATGAGCCTCAAGAGTGCTCTTAGATATCGAAATCCATTTACATGAGCCTCAAGAGTGCCCTTAGATATCGAAATCTGTTCACATGAGCCTCAAGAGTGCCCTTAGATATCGAAATCCATTCACACGAGCCTCAAAAGTGCCCTTAGATATCTCAATTCCTTTATTTTATATCTTTCTCTCCTCGCTAAAAGCACTTCACGCACTAACAAATTGATATATAAAGCTCTAGTTAGATTCTTGATCATGTTTTCAAGAATCACATGTCAGACATCGTATTTCTGGAATTATGGGTTATTGCCAATTAATCATTGCGAATATGAATGGTAACAATAATATTCTAAATTCTCTTCCAACTCTTGACGGCAAAAACTTGATTTGATGGAGAAAACATATGCAATATTTGTTTGGCCTTTATGAAACCCTATAAGTGGTTAATAATGACATTTTTGTGCTGGCTGTAGATGTAACTGACACACAGAAAACTGTCCACGACGAAGGCAAGAAGAAGGATCGCAAGGATGCGTGTTGCATTCAGATGGTGGTCGATGTAGCGAACTTTGACAGGATCTCTCATATGGAATCGGTGAAGGAGGCATGGGATATTCTTGTCAAGTACTATGAAATAGGTGATAAAGTCAAGGTTGTCAAGTTACCGACCTTGCATCGACAATATGAATTATTGTCAACGAGAGAAGACAAAAAGATTCTAGAGTATGTGTCGAAGGTTTATAAACTCGTCCATATCATGAAGATTTATGGTGAAACCCTAACTGATAATATGATAGTTTAGAAGGTAATGCGTACGTTGACCTCTCACTTTGATCACATTATCATAACTATTCAAGAATCCAATCAACTTGAAACCCTAAAATTGGAAGATTTGGTTGTTTTGTTGTAAGCACATGAGATTAGGATTATCGAAAGGAAATGAGTTCAATATTTGATAGAAGCTTTGCAGGCTCAGTCATGGAAAAGGAATGGTGGTTCCAACAAATTCAAAGGCAGAGTCGACAAGACAATAGGCAAGAAGTCTTGGTTAAACCCTAATAAGCATTAGGTTGATGATAGGGCTTCTGAATCATCAAAAATGGGAGGAGGAAACTATCAAAAAGACAAAGAAGATAAAAAAAAGTGTGTAGTGCTACAACTATTAAAAGTGGGGTTACTTTGCCAAGAATTGTTGGTACATGAAATGCAAGGGATTGACAGGTAAGGATAAAGGTGCGAACCTTGCACACTAATATTTAGATGATTATGAAGGTATGGTGGTTACAGATGCAGTTGAAGATAACCATGTCGAATCCAAGATCTGATTTCTCGACTCGGGTTGCTCGAATCACATGATTGATCGAATTGAGTGGTTGGTAGACTTCGACGAGTTGACGAAGACTAAGGTAAAACTTGTTAATAATAGTTTATTGCAAGCAGAAAGTACTGACAACACAATTTTTTCAAATGAGTAATGAATGGGAATTTATGATCAAATATGTACTCTATATACCTGGAATTAAGTGTAATATGCTAAGTGTTGGATAATTGGTCGAAAAAGGTTTCTCAATTGTCATGAAATATGGAGCTTTTAAATTGTTCGATACCTAGAACCATTTGGTCTTGAAATATCATTTGTCAAAGACTAGGACGTTTAAGACCATGATCAATTCGACTGAAATACAATGTCAAAAAATTACACAGTTATGTTTGAATCAATAGATGTTCCTTGTGCCAATGACGATAAGAAGCAGATTAGTACAGAGCAGAACTGCGTTGCACGGGACATTGTCAACGTGATAGCATGTGAGGATGAGATTTTCCATGGTTGGATTTAAAAAAATGACAATTGAGTTCTTTAGTGATGCATTTTTGTCGAAAATATGTTGAAGGACTTCAATCAATACTATAGACTAGAACATAATATGATGCTCTCTATCTTGACTGGAAGAAGAAAGCTATGGCCATTGGCCACTTCTTCTACATGGAGGTGAAACTGACCCTTTATTTTTCGCCTCCTTTTTGACATGTATTGTAGTTTAGCATAATGCATGGTATCCAAAGTTTCTTCATAGTAGTATAAACTTTGAGATTTAGCTCTATCACTCTACATGTACCTTTTAGCAGGTTATTCTATAGTCTGCGACATAATCTCAAAACTTATTATAAATGGCAATACCGAAATGAAAGAAATTGTGAGATTTACTATATTTAGTTGATGGAGATGAGTGAAGTGCTTATTTTATTTCTTTGTTTAATTCTTTATCATTGTAATATCATTCAAAAAATTTCAAAGCAGAAGTACTTGTTGCTCAAGTTTTCTACTCTAGTATAATCCTTTACTAAGTTAATATCTTTTATTTTTCCTTAGATGGAGTGACAAAATCACTTAACTTCAGACATAAATGAAAATCACAAAATATTCAAGATAATAATGTACATGTTTAGTGTACTATGAAAATAGTTATTTGATATATAGTGGAAATTATCATGTGTTATTATTAGTGGTCAAGCTACAAAAGTATGTGATGGGAAATTAGTCTTTTCACCAAATAAAGCTAAAAATATGTTATTTGATACTTGATAGTGTTATAAATTGGATAGTTGTCCTTTCAATATTAACAACTTGATTAATGGAGACATATACACTAATCCATGTGTTCAAATGATTAAATAAATATTCCATGTTCTAGGATATTTCCTCTCTTAAAAGAAATTTCAGAATATATAATGTGAAATAGTTGAAATAAAGTCAAACACAATAATAATAAGAACAACGAATTCCACATGTTATTTGCAATATAAAAATACTCACCATCAACAAATTACTTCTAAAAAGCTAGGTGGATTATCCATATGAGAATTGATATTCTTACACTTCAAATCCAACACCGTATGCTACACCTACTAGAACACAACAATAACATGGACTTATTTGTATTAGAAAAAAAATTATGAAATATAATAAAGTAATAAAACCGTATGAAAATACGGTGGAAGTTATAAGTTTTAGTGTATCAATATCATTTTCCTATCTAGATATAAAGAAAAAAATTAAATAAAATATTTATACTGCTTTTTGTTATAACAATAATGATAATATAATATTATTATTTTAAAAAAAATCTATCTCAAATAGTAATAACAATTTATTGGAGCTGTTTAATTTGTCAAAAATAGAATAGTAATACTAATTATTTACTTAGTAAAATAGTAATATTTTTACCGGTATAAATACCTCTCTTTGGTATTTTTTTCTAATTTAATAATATAAATCATCACCATATTACTTTCACAAATATTAACAATACCCAACTTTTCTTAATATGTTGTCAGCACGATTGTTTCTATCCAAATTTTTTACTACAATATATATATATATATATATATATGTGTGTGTGTGTGTGTTTTTTTTTTTTCTAATCTTATTATATTTATGTTTTGAATCTTATTATTATTTATAGGGTTAAATATGTTTCTGGTCCCTATAAATTTATCACATTTCGCTTTTAGTCCTTGTAAGAAATAAAATATTTTAGTCGCTATAAAATTTTTATGCATATAATTTTAGTCTTGATATTTTCTAATATTTTAAGAATAGTTTAACTACTTATAAATTTTTAAATTTTTGAATATTTTTTTATGCATGTTTAGTATACTATAAAATATTTTTTAGTCAAATTTTAGATTTTTTTTTTTTTAAAATGAGAAGAATTAAATATGAATTTTTTAAATTTCAAAACATAATCATAAAAGTAATGAAAACTACGACTTAGAAATTAAATTTTGAGTTCTTTTTTTCGAGAAACTTCTTATAACATTCTAAACATATCTTTAAAATAATCATTTAAAAATACACATTGGTTTAACGGAATGGATTAAAACTACGTACATAATAATTTTGTAAGAACCAAAATATGCAAATTTTATTATAGGAACCAAAAAATAAAATCGGGTAATTTTATAGGGAGGAAAAACATATTTAACACTTATTTTTATTATTGTTACTTGCCCCATTTATAGAAAACTGATAACTTGTCAAATGTTTTATAATAAGTGTGGGTTTAAAATCTAATATGCAATTGCTAACATTTATATTTATGCAATTATTAACTTTTATATGTAATGGAAGTCTGAGACTTCATATGTGTTGTGTGAGAAAGAAGTCTCACATTAGTTAGAAAATGAAAGATTGAACACTATATAAGTGAGAGAACCCACATACCTATCACCTTAAAGTTTTAGGTGAATATGTGGTGTGCCTCTCACAAAAGATGTGTCCCGAAAGTAAATGCTCCCTCCTATAATTTCCCCCTAATAATATGCCAACTAACTTTGAGAACGTTCATATTTAGTGTCTGGATAATTTTTTATCACTCTTAACATTTTACTTTTCTCCCCAAACAGTAATATAACGACTAGTTTTCAAAATTACCTCTATAAATACTTCAACTTCTTTCATAATTTTCACATATTTCTAAAAATATTTATCCATTTTTTCAAATGGTTAAATTTCTTGTTTTGTTTTCTTGTTAGTATTATCAATCCTGAAGAATTAGGTAATGGTTTTGTAGCTTTGATAATAATTATCGTCTTACCATTACTAATCATAACTTGGTTTGTTAGTAGAGATTTTTGAATAATATTTAGTCATGAATTTGGTAATTAAATTAATTGATATTTTTTAGTTCATGCATTAAATATTGATTATGTTCTTTTGAATTATAGATATAATCATGTCAAATCTTAAACATAAATTCAAAACTCTAAGCATAAATGGGGACAACCTCACAACCTAGAACAATAATTTAACTAAGTATCTTACATGTTAGAGACTTAACAAAATACTTGAAGGAGACAGTTCTGGAAAATCAACAGATGACCCAGATGAAATAGAAAAGAGAAAGTCAAAACTGAAGAAAATACTCAAATGCTAAAGATCCTAGAATTTTGTGGAATAAAATTAAAGTAAGATTTGGACATCATAATAAAGTCTTGTTACCGCACTAATGAATCCGTAGAACAAGTTAAGTTTCCAAGATTACAAAATTGTCATTGCATATAACTCTGTTATGCACCAAATTATAGCACAACTGAAATTTTGTGACACAATTATTACTGAAAAAGAAAATTTGAACAAAATTTGTTCAACTTTCCATGTATCCCATGCATTATTGCACCAACCATATAGATTGAGGGGATTCGTTGAACATTCTGATTTAATTGCAGCCTTTCTAGTGGCAGAATAGAATAACGAGCTCCTTATAAAAAATCAACAGTCACAACCCACAGGTACAATAACATATCATGAAATTAATGCCACAATCTTTAATCGTGGGTGTGGTGGCTTTAATCGTCTTAAGAGAGGTGGTGGTCGTGCTCGTTTTGATGGTCACATTCAAGGAGAATCTCATGGTCAAAACCTTTTCCACAATCAAAACCATTTTCGTGGTAGAGGACATGGACGAGGTCATAAGAGTAATTTTAGATCCCTCAGATATGACCAAAATAATTGGAATCGCTAAGGAAAGGGTAATTATAATGTGTGTTGTGTTTATATTAATGTTATATTTAGACTATGTATCAACTTAAGAATTTGTATGTTGTTTAGTGTATCTTATATTTGCATCAAACAATAATGTTAAATATGTTTTTGATTTACTTTTTATGTAATCTTATTTCTATTTTAAGAAGGTTAGACATGAAACATGTCAAAGTCGTTTGCATTATGGACAATGGAACTATACATACAGTCATCAAAAGTAAGAAATATTTTATTAAAATAAATCATACTAAATGTGTAATAAGTACAATCTCAGGTCTTGCAGATTTGATTGAATGAACAAATAATGCTATCTTCATATTACCAAATGGGATAAAATTTGTCATTAATAATGTTTTATACTCTCCAAAATCAAAGAGAAATTTGTTGAGTTTTAATGACATACTCCATCCGTCCCAAATTATAAGAGAAATTTAATTTTTAGATTCATTGAGTAATTAATGTACCTGGTCTATATGTAGACCAAATACATTAATTATTCAATGTATCTAAAAAATAAATTTCTCTTATAATTTGGGGCAGAGGGAGTATATCATCGATGATATGATACTGAAACTACAACTGAAGGTAACATGAAATACATTAATATCATTGCCTTTTTTTTTGGAAAGAAGAAAACTTTAGAAAAACTATCAAAATTGCCTTATGGATTACATTATACATATATACACAAAATTGAATGCAATTTAGTAATAAGAGAAGATCCCAAAATTGTAACTTTATGGCGTATGACCGTTTAGGTCACACTTGTTTAACAATGATGCGTAAAATAGTTGAAAGTAAACAAGGCCATACATTGAAAAGTTTAAAACTTACAAAAGAAAATAGACCATGTGAAACTTGCTCTCTTGGCAAACTAATAACAAAACACTCACCAGGAAAAAATCAGGCATAATCACCTCATTTCTTGAAAGAATTCAAAGAGATATATGTGGACTTATCTATCCACTTTCAGGACCATTAAGGTATTTTACGGTATTGATTGATGCATCTAGTATATGGTCATAGGTATGCTTACTGTCAAGTCGTGATATGACATTTGCAAAATTTCTTGCATAAATAATTAGTTCTTATAATTCACTCAGGATGGAGAACTTGACATACAACCCATTAGTTGATTTGCACTATACTACTACCTTTTCTGGTTGAATTTCCAGATGCTCGACCATCCATTGAACTGCCTCAACACGTGGTACCAAAGAATAATTAAGTAACCTCCCTCTGATAGGTAGATGGAACAAGCATGCCACATCATCGAGTGTGATCGCCATCCCCTAATAGGAAAGTGGAAAGAAGACGTCTGTAAACCTGAGATTAGTTTAGCATTGAACTAATACTGTTGATAGTGGACTTCCTTTCTGACTTGGTAGCCCCAAATGTAGGTGTTGTTGTACACCAAACTGGGTCATCATATCTGTGTGTTGTTATCTTTATGTTTTGTTTAGTTTTGTTTCTTGATTGATTAACATGTCGTATAAGATGTTGGAACATCTATCACGATATTGTGCTGATACGATTGTATATTAATATGCTCTATACTGTCTAAGTGTTTTTGCGCATAAAACTTTATCTCAACATGTGTTAGGACCTTTGTAATATGAATATCAGAATTTCAAAAACTACTTTTTATTTACAAATAAATTGACTTCATATATGCATGTCCGAAGTATATGGGTATTTTAGATTTTTCGCCAAAAACCTTTTAAAAAAACATAACAGTGAAAAAAGAAATTCCCTAATCAATAGAGTGCCTAGGAAAATTCTCCTTAATTTGAATATGGGCCGCCGTTGGTTGGATTATAAGCCCATGCACAGAGCCCATAGAATTAAAACCTAGTTCCCAATTAGTATAAATTCATCGTCACTGCTCTCCTCTCATCATCTTCTATCTTCTCCTCTTTTAGGTTTAGGATTTTTTTTGGGCACGTAGATCTTAAGCCCCTGTAATCTCTTATCTCAAGATTATGTGTGGATTGAATAATCTTATCAGTGTTGTCTTTTGTATTGTTTGAATTAATTTTTATGTTATTTCGTCGTGATTGTTCTGATTGTTTTCTATTGCGTATTTTTTGTTTTCTTGGAATTGATTTGAAATAGATCTGTTACTTTGACGGGGGATTTTAATCCAAATCCCTAACTGTTATGGAGGCAAACTGAAAATGTGTTTGTATGACTCCAAGTAAACGTCGCATACCAATGTTTACTGACGTTGATGGTTTTCTCCTCCGTCGGTGGTTGTCTCATATTCCATTGCCTTGTGGAGCAGCGTCGCTGCCTTTACTTCTTGGGACTGGCCATGAGTCACACATATTCTAATCATTATTTATTTATATTGAAAAGAGAGATGTTGCCGATGAGGATATCATACACCAAATACCATCTTTCGGGACTGAATGGCTATTTGCCTTGTTGATACAATTCTGCAATTCTGAGGCTACATCATCTCTCTATTATTTTTATTTAATAAATCTTTTTATAATATGTTTTTCCAGCTTCTGTTATTAACCGAAAGACAAATTCGGTATAGCCTGAGGTAATATCTCAGTGCTGATATGGGAAGTGGATGCTATTATGTGTATTTCTTACATCTGGTGTTGGTTGTTTGTCATAGTAGTAAGTAACTCGTGGCTGTTTTTTTGTTTTATATGATTGTGTAGAAATTCTACTGGGTAAACCGTTGTTGTCGAATATGATTTCTACCATCCAATGTCACTGTTGGGAGGAATATGAGATGACTTTGAGGTGAAGAAACAAAATAAAGGTAAAAGGAAGAGTTGGCCATTCTTCTTACATCTAGAAGATGTACTTCATAAGTGTTTTGCTAAATTGATTTTGTATTTGGACTCACCTTTGGAATGGTTCCTCAGGTAGGTAACCATGTAAATCAACAATCTAATGACAATTGTTGGAAAACGCTTTTTAAAGTCATGTGTTTCTAAGTCAGTGTTTGTATGTATTGTTTGTGTATTATCTGTGATGGTCGTTAGTTTTTATGTCTGTTGCGTTTATCACGTTTTTTTGATGATAGATGGAAGTCACGGTTGCTGCAGCACGAGAGGTCTTTTCTCTTTTTCGTTTCATCCTTTCTTTTATTTTGTAGAAAAATAAATTTCAGTACAATATTTTCAATGCTTTTTTTATGATAAAATATGTATATGCCTTGTAAAGTAATATAGTAGTCACCAATAATGATTTCATCAAATCACCTGTTATAATTTTGTCCAAGGTAGTTAATATGTATTTTTATGCATATATAAAAAAAGTAACATTAATTCACTTTTATTGAAGCATTTTCTTGTCCATCCATGAATCAACATAAATTTAGATGACAATAGAGTCAAACATCTAAAACAAATTTAAGAAGACTGATACAAATTACAATAAACCTTGGCCTTGAAAACACAATAGAGACAAATAAAAGCACCCTTTTGGACTGCTATATCTAAGTTTCGTTAGTTAATGTACATGTGCCACTTATTGTTGTCCTTCCACACTAAAATCAATTTGAAAGTCATATCTTGTATTTTGCTTTTGTTATGAATTTGGATTTTCACAATAAAATAAATTTTGAAAGTCATGTTTTGTGTTTTGCTTTGGTTATGAATTTGGGTTTGTTTATCGTTGTTTATTAAATCTCCTTAACGATTACACATCTTAGAATAAATTTTTGATTTCATTCATGCATAAATTAAATTGTTTGCATTTGATTATGATTATTATGCTTTTAGTCAATTCTTTGAGTTAATGAAACAAGAAACTTATTTGAAAACCAAATTGAGGAGAATACATAAATTTTGGTGTTTATGACTTGAATCACAATTTACAAATGATTTTTAACATGCAACTCTGACTTGAATCACAAGTTTTACATGACTAAAATCACATACCTCTCATTAGCCACTGCCTCATTTGATTTGAATCACACATTTTGCATGACTTAAATCACACAATGTTTCACTTTCTCATGTTTGGATTGCTATATAAGCACCATTTTGGACTGCTACATAAGCACCCTAATGGTTTTATTCAAGAATAACCTATAATTGCTCAACCTAAATTTGATTGGAATCTTCAATTTGAATGTTATCACCACAACCCTTTGCTTGAATCAACAACCATTGTTATGTGTAAGTGTTGATGTTTGTAAATAAAGGATGAAGATAAAGAGCATAATGTGCATATCTTTCACTTTTTCTTGTTAACCAATCAAAATGATGAAAACTCCTATCTCTACGTGTGCCAATTTCCCAAAGTCAGAAAAAATAAAGCAGAAAATTGAGATATTAAGTGACTGATCGACTGCTCCAGAACCCTAGCTCGGCGTAACACAACAGGGATTGAGGGGGCTTCTTTGAACATGAATGTGCTGACCGCACTAGAGCTTGCATCGACGCACCCTCAAGAATTCCTACTCCAGAACCCTAGCTCGGCGCAACACAACAGGGATTGAGGGGGCTTCTTTGAACATGAATGCGCTGACTGCACTAGAGCTTGCATCGACGCACCCTCAAGAATTCTTGACTCCCTGATTGAGTCGACTAAACATGTTGGTGAGTCGACGCATACAAAAAATTTCTTGGAAAATACTGATTTTTTAGGAGTACTCATGCCATTTTTTCTACCAAGCTTGTCTAGTGTAACTCATATGCAATGTTGGGTAGGGATGAGGTTTTGACATCATGAAAACATGCACCTTGCCCTCACATAATGAGACTCGAATTAAAGCAACATATATCACTTTTCTTTTTGCGGTCTTGTTTCACTCTACTTGATCATTTGACTAAAATCATGAAATGTTCTTGACTAGAATCTAACAATTTATTTTCACTCATTTGGTGCATAATCTCCAACACATAAATTCATTTTTGTCGTCTTAATTTCATTAAACAACTTCATAACTAACATTGTGATTTTGTGAAATCAAAAACCCTTTCATTTTGAAAACTCAAAGAATTTTACAAATAAAAAGTGTTTCATCTTCAACCTCTAGTTATATTTTAGATTTTAGTCATGAGATATTTGCAATTGTTAAGGGAGATGTTGTCTTGAATCCACCCATTCTTGAAGGTTTGATAAATATTTTCAGGAAACTTTTAGAATTGTGGTTGTTGTCACTAGTAGTGATGAATTCCAATGCAAAAAAGATGGTTCTTCTCTTCTGGTTGACCTTGGCAATGACGTTGGCAATGACTGTCTGCAAGGCTACAAGCAAGGTGTATTTCTTCTTGATATTATTACAAATGTCACTCAAGAAATCAGTGGGATCAAGGAGTGATTACCATATACGAAGATTTGGGGAAGCTGGAAGATTAAGAAGCGAGAATCGTGTAAAGATTTTACATAAGAGTTTGACATTAAGCTGTATACAAGTCAAGATCCAAATAGGAGATTTATTTTTCTTAGCATTATTGTGGATTTCTAACAGTATGAACTCTTTTGGTATTTGTCAAAACATAATGGAAGAAAACAAATTACAATGGGAACCATTGAAGAGAGGAGTAGGCTCATGCGAGAGTCGAACCATTGTATATCTCTGTGTACTCTTTCTGTCTCTCTCCCCCTCTATATCACATTTAATTTTTATAGGCTATTGCATGTGTAGATTTTTTTAATGTAATTTATCATTAATTCCTGTTGGTAGCGATTTATCATGCAGGTGTAAGTTTTGTTGGAATTCAAACCTAATTGAGTTTTATTGGTGATTAAAATTTATGGACGATTGTGTTAGAATCTACAATAATTGAATTTTTGTAAAGGACACATCTACTGACATCTAGTATAATTTATAATTTATTAATTTGAGATAAGTGACAGCGTTTTGTGTATTGTCTTTGAACAATCTGTGGTATATTGTCTATTTGTAATCGTGATTGATTTAAAATACAAGGATGATCTCTCTATTTTTTCTTTCACACATCCGCACATTTGACAATTTCTGATATATTATTCTAAGTATCGGTCAAATTTTTTAAAAGAGTTTATTTACCCCATCTAGACCGTTTATGTACTCCACATTCATGTCAAACAAATACCATCAAAGCTAGTCTTTTGATAAGGTGTAAGTGACTTAAAAGTTTGGGAATATGGGTGACGACAATCCAAATGGAGTGTATAGTAGAGCACCAATTTTTAAAGGAGATAATTTTGCTTATAGGAAATAAAACATGTATGTACGTTTACCATTAGTTGACAAAAATATATGGGTAGCAGTCACCGATGGTTCTTTTATCCCGAAAGACAATGATGACATCATTAAACACCCAAAGGATCGAAGAACGATGAAAACAAAAATGCTTCATATGATTTAAAAGTAAGGAACTTACTTATGTTAGCTTTAAGCATGAAGTATTCTACTCAATTTCACTCTCAACTTTAAGCGTGAAAGTATTCTACTCAATTTCAAATCATAAGAGTGCAAAGTCTATGTGGGGATCTCTTGAAACCCGTTGTCAAGGAAACAAGGAAGTCGAGGATTCTAATATCAACATGTTAGGTGGAATTATTCCGCATGGAACCCAAAGAATTATTGGAATTCATGCAGACTAGATTCCTTCATTTAATCAACAAGCTAAATAACTTAGGTAAATACATTTCCAACAAACATTATGCTAACACAATATAAAGGTCTATGTGCAGGGAATGGCAGCCAAAGGTTATCACCTTAAAATTATGTATCGATCTTAATACTTTCGTAAGGTTGTTTGGGAAACTTGTTGAACATGAAAATGAGATGAAACGACTTGTAAAAAGTGAAGTCGAAAAATAAAGAGAAATAAAAGGAAGATAAAAATGATCAATATTTGAAATATTCCTCATATAAAGCAAATAATTCAAAGAAAGAAAGTGATAAATCTAACAAAGAAACCCCTAAAGAAGAGGAGATGAATTTATTCGTTAGACACGCTACAATATATACTTGAAAAGAAACAAACTAAAGAATTTCGACAAAGGTTTGGTAAACTTCAAAAAGAATCACCCTCCTAAGAGATGATAAAGTCATATGTCATGAGTTTGAAAACTCTGGATGTTTTCAAACTACTTGTTCAAGTCTCACTAAATATCTTTAAAAGAATGATAAGGATTTCTATAAGATGAAAGGCAAAAACGTCAAGGGTTGTAGAGCCTAAATCGCATGGAAAGAAGAGCATGAGAGCTCCTATTATGATTATTGCTCAAGCTCATATGATGAATAAGCTAACTTATGCTTAATGGCACGAAAGAAAAGTGAAGACTCACAGATATATACTTCTAATCTCGAAAGCGAACCTTCATATAAAGAATTGTCGAAAGTGTTTGATGATATATATATATATATATATATATATATATATATATATATATATATATATATATATATATATATATATATATATATATATATATATATATGAGGATCAATTACACCGAAGAGTTATACCATGAGTTACACTCGCTCAAAAACGTCTTCGGATTAATATTTTTTAAAATCAACCGTTAGATTGAAACATACCATCATATAGATCATACATATAAAGTTTGAGATTAATCTATAAAGTTTTACTATACGATCAAGATATCCAAAAATTAACGTCAAAATGGACTTTCATATAACGTTAATTTTGATGTGTTTCAATGACATAGTAAATCATTATAGATTAATTTCAAACTTTATAGGTATGATCTATATGACTATATGTTACAATGCAACGGTTGATTTTAAAAAATATTAATCTGACGAATGACTTGACATCTCATCTCTCTCTCTCTCTCTCTCTCTCTCTCTCTCTCTCTCTATATATATATATATATATATATATATATATATATATATATATATATATATATATATATATATATATATATATGATTTTAAGAAAATTTATCTCCAAAAATGATTGAAAAACTTGATCAGGATATTAATGATCTTTATTGCACTTTGGATTCCTTGAAAGAGGCACATACATCTCTTGTTGATGAACATTTTAATGTTTTTGACACTTTAGTTGAAAAGATAGAAAAGTTAGAGTGTGTTACTTGTCCAAATTTAAAATATGAAATTGAAAATCTCAAAGAAAAATTAACTCATGCTATTTCACTATATACAGCTAGTTCTTTTTCTTCAAGTGATAAAGAGATCATTTTAAAGAAAAACCATCATGTCACTAAAAAAAATAGAAAAGTTAATGCGTCTAAATTTGTATGTCATTATTGCAGCGATAGAGGACACATTATAATTTTTTTGTCATATTAGAAATTTAGGGTCGGCCCGAACTTTTAAGAGGCCCAGTTCTAATTTAATTTTTTTATATAATCAATAATATATCTGTTATCTTTAAATATTTATATAATCAATAATATATCTGTTATCTTTAAGTATTTATATAGTCAATAACATATCTGTTATCTTTAAATATGTTATTGAAAAAAATAAATAACATACATTTAAAATAAAATAGAATAAGTCAAATAAAATATCATAAACTATTTAATAATAACATTTTCTTGAAAGGTCATTACTCAAAGTTTTTAATAAACAAGTTAAATAAAAATTAAAAGTGTATTTCGACGAATATTTTGTATAAGAATATTTAAAGTTATTTTCAATTATCTTTTATAAATTAAAAATAAAATTGTTAACATTTATTTATTTTAATATTTATATTAAAAATAAAATATATTCAAAATTACGTTTTTAAAATAATAAAACTCAAAAATAACTTTTCTTTATAAATTTTTTATTTAAAATAACATAAAGTTATGTGATATTTTAAAATCAAAGAAATCAAAACAGAATAATAAAATATTAAAACAATTAAAATAAACTGTACTATATTTATAACAGTTTCATAAAATTTTAAAATTAAATCCTAACCCTTGTTGTTGACTTAAAGAAAAATTAAATAGCAGAATTTAAGTTTAAAAAAATTAAATAACAAAATTAAGGTTTTTAAGAAATTAGCTTTGCACATTGCACTTAGAAATCACAAGTTCAACCGCTGGAACACTTGTCATTTTTGAAAATCTGCTAAAGTGTAACATATTTAATATAAACATCATATATATTTACTTAGGCCCAAATTTAATTTTGAGGCCCCCAAACATTTGAGGCCCTGTGCGGTGGCACAGAGTCAGCCCTAAGAAATTTTCAAGTTTCTAGTGGTAAAATGACATGGATACCTAAGTGTTCCTTAACTAACACTAAAGGACGCACTAGTTGGTTACCTAAACTGCCTATTTGATTGTCTACAAAAAAGTCTTGTTTCCACAAAAAAGTTATGGTTCATAGATAACGGATGCTCAAGACACTTGAAAAGAGATGCATGTTGTAACACAGTGGGAAAACTGACTTGTTTGTTTTGCGTTTTATCGTAAATGTTGCGGATAGTAAGAGTCGCCACCGACTTTTATTTTATCCAATAAAGGGAAGGTGAAAAGAACAGGAAAAGACCTTCGTTAGATTCTGAGTACGGGAGATAATTATGAAAAGGGAAGGTATTAGCACCCTTTCCATCCGTAGTTATCTACGGGCTTTAATTGCTTTAGCTCACTTTAATTTGTTTTGTGTGTGTGTGATTTGAAAAGTATTTTGAAAGATATTTCACTTTGACTTCGTAATGATTCTCGTTGGAATGTATACAAAGTGTTCGAAAATGTTTGTTTGGAAAATGTTTAACTTTGTAATGATTCTCACTGGAATGTATATAAAGTATTTGAAAAGTGTGAGGTGTGAAAAGTGTTTTGATTGATTGGAGCAAGCAATAGAGTCTTATTACCTACTTAGAAGGGTCGTTTCTTGTTATTTTTCCTTCTCTTTTAGGGTAAGGCTATCCATACAATTAGTTGGTAGGTAACTTTATCCGTTGGATGTGAAGGGACATTCGTAGGGTCATCATATGGTCATTGAAGGCAACATGTAGGGATACCTTAGCAAATTCGTAGGGACGATAATCACTTATTCGTAGGCAACAACCGAGGGACGAGATTATATATTTGTAGGTAACATCGAGGGTCATCGAGGGACTACGATCTTTGTATCGAAGGGACTATGATAATTATTCGAAGACAACTTTGCTAATGGTACCCCTACGTTCGAGGGACATGACCATTATTTTTCCGAAAGGAAATAAGACAGGATACCCTAAGGGGGTGCATGTGTGAAAGAGTGTGTTGAGTTCAGATATGTTATCTTGAATTAGGGTGATCTAATGGTTGATTTTAGATCTTGTCATGCAAACCCTAGTTAGCATACATCTAGCAGTGTATATTTGCAGGAAAATAAAGGTGCGGAAAGTAAAGTGCAGAAGGTAAATGTCCTACGCTATTACATGACTTTGGGGCAGATACATAATAGGAGGTGCGGAAAGTAAAGACAGAAAGTAACTATGCTATTACAAAAATGTCCTTGCGACCTATACATCGATTTCTAGAATTTAAATACGAAATAAAGTTAATAAATTAGAGAAAAAATGTCTAAGGATAAGAGAGAGTGTCTAAATCCTAATTGTAAAAGAAAAAAAATATTTTTGATGTTTATTGAAATCAACTTGGTTAACAAAACCTAGTTTCTAGATTAATTATTTATTAATTATGAAAAATAATTTAAATTGTGAGAAAAATAAATTACTTTTATGTCAAAAATTAATTAAATTTTTAATTAACTTAAATATGAAATTAGAATATTTTTGTGATTTTTTTAAAATGTTTGAATTAGTTTTGAAAGAGCCTGCTCAACTTCCCTCTTAGAAGTTCTGTCAGTCAAACGCAACTCATGTGCTTCTAGACTACTTTGCAGCTCTTCAACTTTCATGGTTTCCAAATCTTTAGAGTGTTCAATTGCAACAACAATATAATCAAACTGAGGAGTAAGCGACCTCAGAACCTTCTCTATGATTACTTGTTCAGAAAGAGTTTCTCCACAAGCCTTCATCTTATTAGTGATCAGAATCACTCTTGAGATATACTCAGAAATCTTCTCACTGCTCTTCATGTTGAGATTTTCGTATTGCTTTCTCAAGGACTGAAGCTTCACCTTCTTCACTGATGCGTCACCACCGTAACACCTGACTAGTGTGTCCCACACCCCCTTTGACGTCATAGAATCTGCAATATTCTCAAACACATTCGCATCCACACACTGATGGATGTAGAACAGTGCCTTCTGATCTCTCCTCCTTTTATTTCTCTGCGCCTCTTTCTCATCTTCTGTTGCAGCTTCTGCATCTAGAATGTAACCATCGGTAACATGATCCAGAACATCTTGAGCTCCAAACAACACACACATCTGGATCATCCATCTATTCCAGTTTTTGCCATAAAAGACTGGAAGTTTGATGCTTATGTTGTTGTTTCCGTTCATCTTCTTCCTTGCGCAAATATCCTTAGATATTAACTCACACAGTGTTTCCCAACCCACAAACAGAAAATGATTCTTGTTCTAGATTCAACGTTAACCCTAGAAACAAAATCAAACACACAAATAACTCATAGTCACTCGTGTTTCCCTGAATTCTAAACCGGAAGCTCTAGATACCAATTTGTTGGGGCACAAGGATAAAAGAGAATAACGATGGAAATAAGAAAGAGTATAAAATAAGGATTGAATTGATTATTAATGAAATACGAGTACCTATTTATACACAACTAAAAACCCAAAAATAAATATGCCCATAAACCTAATTAAAAACAAACCCTAATCCTAGTCTTGGTGACTAAGTTAGACGATACTAACAGTAAAATAACAAATACTAAAGTACCCTAATAATTACAAAAATATCCTTAGAAGTTCAACAACTTCGACATTAGATTTAAAACTACTTACGGCTAACCTCGAATTCGACTCCCGTAAGTTTTGGATATGAATTATTCTCAACAAGGGTGAGTATCATATATTGTTATAAGGATTTTATTGGTTGGAAAGTTAATTTATGCATGATTTAATGGCGAGACACTTGCAAACAATGTATGTATATCATGTTCTACAATATCTAAAAGTAACTCCAGATTAAGAAATAAGTGTCATATTTTAGTAGGCATGTTAGGATTGTTCATAGTCTTAGCATTCATATTATGCATTAGTTCTCCTAAATTTTATGAGACTTATCTTTATATAATGTGTCTTTGATGTGATGAGTCTTTTTTCCTTTAAAAAACATAAATATATGTGATAATGCATTTGGTTTAGGTTAAATTTTAAAATATTATTTGAGTTTGATCTCAGTAAAACAATTATTTTTCATATATTTTTTTCCTTTCCATTATTTTATTAACTTTTAATGGAACTTTAAATTGTAAGGATCATTTCCTTAGAAAAAATATTTTATTTTTTATTTTTATCCATCTCTTATAACTGACAGTGAGAATAGAGACAGATCAGAGATCCAAATTATCGCAACAAAATTCTCTTCTACTTACATTCTGTCTCAACTCATTTCTTCCAACTTTGCATTCAGTCTCAAATCCCACAACAAGGTATCATTTATTTATTTCACTGGATGTCACACTTGTGTCAATTTTTTGTTATTATATTATGATATTGGTTTTGTGACACTGATTAAATAATGTTGTAACTTGTACAAGGTTCTTCTACATACAATGGCGGGAATAACATTACTTGTAGATCTATGGAGGAAAAAACAAAGCTTTAACTTGGCACATTCTTATCCATCTTCATGGCTTTTTTCTGCATCTGCCACTGTTGCCACAATGTCTGTTGGGGCCTCTTTTGCCTCAAATGATTTCTTTGGGTATATATCATATGTTTTAGCTAGTTGAAACAATTTTATTATAACAACTATTGTATTTTCATGTAATATTAACAACTATTTACTTAATCGGCAAATAGAATATAAGCATAATAATAACAACATATGAAACACAGGCACAAACGCAAACATTTGATACGACCCTACTGACAGTGATACATCGATAACATGTGTCAGTATTACATCAGAAATCTAACATGTATTTGTTTAGATGTGTCGGTACCCCATTGGAAATCTAACAGTATTGCATCATTTCTCATCATAACACGTAACTGTAGTTTCAGGACACCAGTAGCTTATTCTGACTCTGGAGTGCTGGCGGTTTCCGACGATTACCTTTCCGGCATACAAACTCCGTCGGGGAAATATTTCTACCATGATACTCTAAAGTATAGCCCAAAGGGCATCAATTTTGAACTTAAACCATTGTGGTCTGCTTTTGAATTGAGATCATTTGCATTGATCTCACTGAGGTCATTCTTGATGTTCTATTTGCCTCTTTTGGAACCTCATGCAAATATGGAACAAGACTATGATAACTTTATGCAAGACAAATATGATGAACTTCGTAGTAAATTGACTGTGCCCTTCAAGAAATCACTATTGCAAATTGTCCGCGAGGTAAGACTTATTTAATTTATGGCATATACATAGTCATCTGAAGTTTATGGCAAAGTCGACCTTGCCTTCGTATATACTATATAGTCGATATGGGAGTTCATATTCCTATTCTATATGTTTATATTTAACAATTAAAATAAAGCTTTTAAAACATAAGAAATCAAAGTATTCATAGTAGTTATTTCCTTAAAGAATTATTTATCACTCGAACAATACTAAAAAAATAGAGGAAGATTCAAATTAACTTACCTTTTATTCAAACCAAAATATACAAATAAACCTGGTCCTCTTCAAGATCAACAAGTTTTACATCATAGGATCCAAAGTTTTAGGAGGTTCCCAATTTTAAAAAGTCTAGGTTTTTCTATTAGTATTAATAGATAAAAATACTATATAAAACTTAATAAATAAATAAATAAATAAATAACACAATGATAAAAATCTAATACATAAAAAAATAAAAAATAATTAAAAAATAAAATAATTATAATTAAAATTATTTTCGAATAATTTATGATTATTTTTAATCACTATTTAACATTAAGTTTAACTATGACAAACTTTGAATTATGTGTGGTAGTCGGTCTTTATGTCCTAAAATATGGACAAACAAATGCAATATTCATTATAACTTATTTTAGTTACAAATTCATCACAGGTTACTGTCGTCACAACTAGACGCATTTTAGAAAGACTCACATTCCATTATGCATCAAGAAAAGTGGCATGGAGATTTCTTAAAGGTCTTCATTTTTCTCTCCTTAACACATATAAGAACAAATTTTCTATGACATGAATTTTTTATCATTCGATTTACGCGTCAATCTCTTCTCTTAAACAGATGTTCCTGCATCGGCTGTTCGAAAGGCGCAACGAGGAATGCCGACTTATATGTACATGATTTCTGTGAGCAAAATAACTCTTAGAGGTAAAATGAATGAATCCATTATAAATTTCTTTATTAGAACAAAGTTGATTGATTTTTTTGGCATATAATTTTTTTTTGTATTCTAATGTTTGTATATAGGACACTCAATTGGTGTTGCAGCATCATGGATTGTTCAAGTAGGGGTCAGAATATTTCAATTCTTTAAAACAAAGTCAATAAATGAAGATGGTAGCATCAACAAACCTGAGAGAAACAGAATTTTCAAAGAGAAGATTTACATAGCTACCCTTAAGTGTAATGCATCTCTAGTTTTTGCAGCTATTGGTGGAGGAATTGGTGCTACTATTTGTCGTCCTTCGGTTGGTCAATGGATTGGTAAGATTATCTTATAAATCTTCAAGTAGCAGTCTTCAGCTGTAAACTATCAACTAATTTATCAACTATTTTTACTGAACTAATATTCGTTGTATGAACTGTATTTTATTTTTTCAGGTTGTATTGTTGGTGATTTGACTGGTCCAGTTATTGTAGCAGTGGTTGCTAACAGAGCTTTTGATTGGAACCTCTAATGTTGTTTTTGGTTTTTTTTCTTCAAATTTATTTTCTATAATTGAATTCAAATAAGAGTGATATATCGTTCCATTCATAAGATGGGAACATGTTGTGTTTCAAAATATTTCTAAGTGTAGTTCTTGAATTTTTATCCATTATAATTTATATTTTCTTGAAGTGCATTATTGTTTTTTGAGTGGCCTGTTGGTGCAAGATGATGAAAGTGGAGGAAGAAGAGAAAAATAATAAATGATAAAGATGGCTACAACTAATTGGTAAAAGGAGTTGGATTGTTTATTAATGAACATAGGAACACCTATTTATACACAAAACTAGCAAAAAGTAAGTATGCCACATAAGCCCTAATTAAGATAACCTTACAACTAAGTTATCTAAATACTTCACAGCTAAGTTAACTCTAATATTGCAAATACTAAATTATCCTTAAAACTAAACTTAACAGCTACGCTAACTCAACTCAAAAACCCAAAACTTCTGGTCGCAACCTCAGAAGCTTTCTGCTTTTGACTAACAACAACTTCTAGCTTATCAACCTCAGAAGTTCTACTGCTTCTAAACAACACCAGAACATAAGAACTTCTGATTAACAACAACTATTAAATATTGAATTACTCTTCAATATGGCCCTCTCTTTTTTGCTTTGCAATTTTGATGAAGCATTTGGTACAATTTATAATGTGAAATTTGAAACCATTTGGTTGCACCGCGTGTGGACCCCTACTTTCCTACAAAATTTTGAAATCTTGAAAATGGCAAACAAATACTAAATTTCTATGTTCTAAATTTGAAACTTTTGAATTTCACATAAGTTAAGAAATTATGTACAAATTTATAATTATTTGCAAAGTTATAAAATATTCTCTAGTTGACATCATCGAAGTAGGTTAAAGATCTTGATTTTGAGAATATATTTATCCATCAAAATACTCCTGGGTTAGATTTATTATTAAACCACTAAGTTAAGGTCTTCATTAACTATTAGAAAGTTTTATAATGATTCTAATCGAATAAAATAATTTCTTCTATTTTATGGAAAGTCATTATCAGTGTCACATGATATTCGTGAATTTGGGTGTTAGAGTGTCAGAGATGGCTTGAAGATTAAGGCGTGGGAAGATATTTGGATGGGTGTTAACTTTTGAGGGGCTGATAATGTGCACCTAATTCCAGATTATTTGGTTGATGCTCTGGTGGAGGACTTGGTAAACTATAGTATGGAGTGGAAGTGGGATATGGTAAAAGGATGGATACCGCTGGATTGGTTGGATAAACTTCGTTCTTGCTTACCTCCATTGAGGGGGAAGAAGTTGTTCTATTTTGTTTTGTAGGTACCAATTCTAGATTATTCTCGTTGAAAAATGTGTATAAAGTTGTGGATGGTGGGGAGAGGGGAGGAGATGAAGAATATTGGATGGCTATTTGGAGTTTATATCTGCCGAAGATATATTGTAGCTTTGCGTGGATTCTAAAGCATGATAGGCTTCTTACTAACTACAACAAGAGTAGGAAAGGGATGGCCATGTTAGCCATAACCTATTTGGAAGTGCTTGTGAAACCATTTTCCATGCTTTGAGAGATTGTGTTAAAGCCATACAAATTTGGAAGACTTTTGTCCCAAGTAACATTTTAGGTGATTTCTTTTCCCTTGATTTGTAGAATTGGATTGCTTTTAATTTGAATTATTATGGAGAGGGAGTTTGAAAGTGGAGAGAGTTGTGGTTACTGCGTGTCATTCAATTTTGGATGTAGAGAAATAAGGAAGAGTATGATAAAGATTATGTGAGACATAAAGATCTTGTCCATTTTTTTTCAAAGACTTAAAGATTATGAGGAAGCTAGAAAGTTGACAAGGAAAGTTATATTAAATGAAGGAAGAATTAGGAATGCTTATTGGAAACAGCGTTTGAATAGTATGGTTAAACTTAACACTTATGGAGCGATTAAAGATCATAATGTTGCTGGTTGTGGTGGAATCATTTAAGCTGAAATGGGAGATTAGATTGGGGGGTTTTCCAAATTCTTGGGGAATTGCAACACCCTAAAGGCGGAATTTTGGGGTGTTTATGAACATCTTAAGCTTACGAAGAGGTTGGGATCGAGGAGAGTTGAGATTAATGTGGACTCTGAAAGTGTGGTGAGAGGTTTGGAAGGAGAATGAAAATTAATGTTAACTGCTTGGCTTTGATTAGAGAGATTAAAAATTTAATTGTGAATCACGATTTTGTTTTAGTAACTCGTAGTTATAGAGAAATAAATTATTGTGTGCATGTGTTATACCCCAAAATTTACCCTCCTATTTCTCAAGACAATCCACATCTTCATCCACAAGAATTTCTCAAGGGTTGACCAGATGAACCCTCTCCTAAGTAGTCAACCCACAACTAGGGTTTTGATTCTCTCAAGTCAAAGATGACTTATTGAAATTCCTGGCAGCAGATACGTGATGTCACAGAGAATGTTATGACACAGTATCTGACACTCTGTTAACAATTCACACACTAAATTCAAACAGCAATAAAGAACACAATAAATTCTTTACCCAGTTCAGTGTCTAACTACACCTACATCTGGGGCTACCAAGCCAGGGAGGAAATTCACTATTAGTAGAATTAATTCAGGAATAAACCAACGGTTTATCTCCTTCACTTAAAACCCAATGCAACTTCAATCTAAGTCCTACTTAGACCTGAGTTCCTACTCACTCCCCCTCAATCACAGCAGTGATATCAACCTATTGAATAATTAAATTGTGAAGACACACTTCAATAAACTATCTTGATTTTGCTTCAAAGCTTTAATCAAGAGACAAACACTCGTGCTTCAAAGCTTTGAGTGATAAACTACCCTTACAAACAAATCCTAGTCCAAGGCACTTATCAATTGATAATTGCTTGGCTCACAAGAGTAACTAGAATTACACAAATTACAACCTGCTAAATCTTCAATACATTCCAGAGGCGCAGCAGCAAAGTAAGGGTTCTATTCTTTTTATAGCGATCCACGAAACTTCAGTTTTGGGCTTCCATAAAGATAGTTAGGGTTCACTTAATTAATCCTAAAAACTTGGTCTTATCAACAACCAATTTAGGTTTAACTAAGATTAACCTAACAGCCACGTGAGCATGCATTCTAATAATGAAAAACATAATAAAGCATTCAACAAACTTCCGAAAAATCTCAGAAAAGCAGTTAGCAGAATGTCACTGAATATCATAACATCTTATGACATCGATATTTTCTAATTCCAACACGACTTTTAGCTTCCGGTTAAATGTACTTTAAACATCCTTGTCAAGTTGGATTTATCTTCAACCTCTGAATGTCATGACATTTATCAAGACATTGCCATAGCCAAGTTTTACCAAAAAGTAATGCCAACTTAAAACACTAACAGTTATAATACCTCAAGTGGTCATCATACCTCCTCATATGTCTCAAGGTATCACCATGTCAAGTTTCAAGCCTTATAGTTCAAGTATGCTTAGTCAATTGCTCAATGGTTGAAAATGAGTTGTATTGGACAAAAAGTCAAGTGTGGTCAACATACAGTTAAACTTCATCATTTTTGGTCAACATCAATATTTTGAAATCACATTCATCATTTGATCAAGGGTTGATCATTATTCATCAAGAAAAGTCAAGATTTGATCAAAAGTCAAAATTTCCAAATTAGGGTTTTTGGACCAAATTAGTCAACAGAACTTTGACCAGGCATAACTTTCACATACTTTATTAGAAATTTTTCCACCAAAGCTCATTTTTAAGAGAATTCAATTCTATACAACTTCATGTCTCACAATCTTTGGCCAAAAATGCATCATTTGAGAGTTATGGATCAAAACATTAGAGGTCCTTCTAAAAGTCAACAACAAGTCATCTTTTTGCAAAGAAGTGTACATGAACATGGAAACTTCAATGAATATGAAATCAAAAGGAGTGTTTAGAGGACATCTTGAGATTTCTAACCCTTCTCTAGCGCTACAACATTTTGGTTATGCTCGAAGAGACGGTCCTCGTGATATGCTTCTCCAAGACATTATATTCGACTACGACAATGATCTCCATGGTTACCGTCGAAGATTTGTTACGCCTGGGGCATGGTGAAGAAAAATGATACCAAGACCTTGGGGCATAAAAATTTCATCCCTTGGGAACCTTACCTCAAATGGGTATGAGCTCGCGCTCAAAATCTCATGATGCTATATACTATTATCCTACCAATAGTTATGGAACCTGTTACTGAAGGGGAAGAACCCTATAACATTCTTCATCTAGACATGCCTACTGATTTCTAAGAATTGAATAGATCTTGGATTCAACTCAAATATCTCTTTTTTCTTCTTTAAATTGATTTCTCTTATATTTGATTAAGATAAATAATAAATTATAGTAATAAATATTTCATAAAAAAATAGTTTCAAATTTTTTAAACCTTCTTTAAATTTTCTTCTATTATATTCACTTAAAATAAATAATGAAACTAATACTTTTAAACAATAGTATGAAATGATATTCAAAACATGTATAAAAAAATTGAATAAATAGTAAAGAGTGTATGATAATTTATTTTTGAATAAGATAACAAAAAAATAATATAAAATGAATTTTAATACAACATAATTATTATGTACGCATTTTTCATTATTTAACTTTTTATTTAAATTTTTTTAATAGAAATTTGTTATTTATTAAAAAATTGTAAATTTTGTGTTTTTATTTATTACCATATAAATTTAGTCATCTTCTTCTTTCACTTTTGATAAATTAAGTTTTAATTTTTATTTTAAGTTAATATAATTTGAAGGGAAAAAATCACATTTGTTTAAAAATATGAAGCATTTTTTCTTAGGAAATGTTATTTTTTCAAAAAAAAATTCTAATCGTGATTCATTATTTACTTTAAAAGAATAAAATTTAATTTTAAAAAATATCTAGAAAATTATAATTTGGTTATAAAAATAAAAAAAAACTATTTTTTATTAGGTATATTTTATTTTTAGAATTAATTAAGAATCTCAATGTTTTTTAAAGAAATATTCAAAATAGTCACTTTTTTTTATTACAAAAAGTTGTAATGAAACATCTTCGATAAGAGCTTTGATTGTCATTTAATAGTAATTAAAATACAATCAAATCAAAGACTAAACAAATGTGTAATTTTTTTGTATAGTTTTTTAATGTAATTTGATTCTCTTCATTGCTTTAGGAATATATTTAATCTTTCCAAATTAGATATAAAGATTCATTTTTTAATCACATTTATTTTATTTTTTTTCTAATATCAGGTATTGATTTATACATTTTTATATATTGTTTTATTATCTTTTCTTTTATATTCATTTTTCTGAAAATCAAGTATCTTATGTTAAACAAGTTTATATGTTTTAAAGTAACGTATATTAGACACTTGTTTTTCTAAAAATTTGATGTTAAAGATTAACATTAAAACTAAATTTTTTATTTTAATTATAAAATTGCCATCAAATATAACTTTTATATCTTATTTTAATAAATAAGGTATGATATCAATAATTCTAATGTTGTTTCAGTGTTATGTTATAGCCACCTTCTTTCTGTTCAAGTTCTTTTTATTTGTTTTTACCTTTTTATTTCTTCTTCAACAAAATTCCTTCTATCTATGTTACAATAAAGTTTTAATGTGTGTTTGACGTGTGAAACTTGTTAACTGATGATGATGTGTGTTTAATTTATTGTATTCTACTTGTTAAACTTTCAAATTTATTCCCAATCTTCAAATTGCAAGTGTCAACTTTTATATTTGATAGTGCATTTATTTCATGATGTAATGAAAATCATATCACTTTTTTGTGTCGATTAAGAACAACTTATAATTTATTTAAAAAAAATGCACAAAAAAAATTACATAAAATATATTATTTTAAAAATAATAGCATAAAATATATTAAAAAACATAATAATGCAAAAGACACTAATTAATATAATTTTTGAACAAAAAATATCATTATAAATCGATCAACTAAATCAAATTAAATAATTGGAATATCATTGATTCATACCTTTTCTTAATACTAAAATTCGGTCCAAATTGAACCGATTACAAATCGGTAATTGACACATGTTTTATCAAAAGTAAAATTTTTTTACAAATAATATATAACTTTTATTTATTTATTTTAAACCAAAGGATATTATTATAGTAAAAAAATCTCCTTAAATTGGGTATGGGTTAAAAAGCCAATGTGCGGAGCCCATGGAGTTAAAACCTAGATTCCGTTAGCACCTCAACTAATATAAATATGTTGTCACTGCCCTCATTATAATCATCTTCTCCTTTTTATTTTATATTTTATTTTTAGGGTTTTTTTATTCTCTTGATTTCCAAACCTTTTTGTTTTACTTTTTGTGTTTAGGGTTTCCTTTATTCTCTTGCATTGTTTGAATTCATTTAGTTTAACTTTTTATTATTGCTTTTGTAACGACGGTGGGATTGTAATCCAAATCCCTCCCTGGAGGCAAACTGATATTGTGTTTGTATAACTCCAAGCAACCGTCGCAGAATAATGTATACTGACATTGATGGATTTCTCTTTTTGGAGAGGACTCCTACGTTGGTGTTTGTCTCATATTCCATTGCCCTGTTGAGCCGTGTTGTTGCCTTTACATCTTGGGATTGGCCATGAGACACACATTTTAATTATTTTTCTTTTATTTTGTGATTATTTGTTAAACTTTTATTTTGTGATTATTTTGTGATATTATGCAGATGCATCTAAACTTTTATGGTAAATGTATTTCTCAATTTTTTTAACTCTTTTTTTACTTTACTTGGTACTACATTAATACTCTCCACTTATCTATTCTCTCGTGCTACTGAATGTGTTGGTTAAGTTTTCACGAGCATCAATGTCATAGAAGAAAATGAAAGTAATTTCGGAGTTAGTGTTATTCTTTCGTGTGCTACTGATTGTGTTGGTTAAGGTTTAAAGAACAGCAATGTCAAAGAAGAAGAAGATGAAAGTAATTTTGGAGTTTATGTTATATAAGAATATTTGTTTTTTTATTTAGAATAATAATGTATTAATGTTATGACATCAACTTTATATAGTCTATGAAATCTATCATTAATTTTTTTATTAACTTTTCAATCAATAAAAATTAATTGAACATAGCTTAAATGAAATGATTGGCATTGATATTGTTATTGTTGAATTTTGTAGTAGGATTATTGTCTTGTTTTAGTCTATTTTATGCTATTGGTTTAGATTCTGTTAAGTTTTTTCTTTTATTTTGAACTTTGCAGCAACTGCAACCATTGACACTAACTTATTTATTTCCCTTCCTCTAGAAAATTATATTCACCACATTCAGACTTAGAAATTGACTGTGGTAACCAGTAAATTAATATACTGTTTATTTAAAATAATTAATGTAATTACATATATACTGTTTTTTAAAAAGTTACATAATTAATATATTTATAGTATGGGCAAACTTTATGTGTAAATATATTAATTATTTTTTAAAATAATATGTAACTTTTTAAAAAACAGTATGTAATTATATTAATTATTTTAAATGAACAGTTTATTAATTTATAGTATAGATATTTTATAAAAACAGAAAAAATAAGTAAAAAAAGAAAATACATATATATTTTAGAAAAATATTAAAATATAAAAAAAATTGAAATTATTATATATATATATTTAGTAACTGTAAAAATTTATGTTTTTGTGATTTTTAATTTATGTGGAAATATATTAATTATTTTTAAGAACAGTATGTAATTTTTTTAAAAACAGTATTTAATTATATTAATTATTTTAAATAAACAGTATATTAATTTATAATATATATATTTTATATATATTTTGTAAAAACAGTAAATTAAGATATATATATATATATATATATATATATATATATATATATATATATATATATATATATATATATATTAGAAAAACATTATATAGTATGTATAAATTTTAAAAATGGTATTTATAATTAATTTTAAAAAAAAATCAGTATTTATTAGAATATATTGAGTAAACAAATAATATGTATAATTTTCATATATGTTATTTTTTTTAAATGTGTTTGAATTTTTCACATATTTTCTATAAATATATATTTTTATGATAAATAGTATATATGTTTGAAATTTGTAAATGTTTATGAATAATTGAGTAAATATAATTTTTTGAAATATGTAAATGTTTATGAATAAATTAGTAAACATAATTTTTTAAAATATGTATAATGTTTAAAAATTATGGGACTAAATCTTTTTTTAATAAGGAGATAAATATACATTATATAATGTATAATAAGTGTATACATAATTTTTTTGAAAAAGAGACATAATATTTTGAAATATGTATAATGTTTAAAGATTATAGGACTAAACATAATTTTTTGAAATACTTCTAATAGTTATAAATTTTTATATAAAAAGTATACTTATTACTTAAATATATTTTTAAATTGAAAGAAGACAATTTATGTTTAGGATTAAAAATATATGTTTATGACTAAAAAATAGATGTATATAAAAACATCGTAGTATTTTAAAAAACAATCAAATAAAAATATGTTTATTTAAAATAAAAAAAAAGTTGTACAATATCTTGTAAAAATATATGTAGAAATATAAGGAAGATTGTAAAGATATATGTTTAATTAGAGTATGGATATTTAGGATAATTGTATAGTAAATATGATTTATTTTTAGAGTAAACATGATAGTATTAACAAATTTTTAAAAATTCCTCATTTTATTTTAATAAAATTAAATATGAACATGTGTAGTATGAAATATTATCAATTCTATCGTAGTTGGATGTACGATAGAACATTTTCTGGAAGACGCGGGCTTAAACCGCATTTTAAGGAAGGAGTTGATGCGTTTCTCGCATATGCGTTTGCTCAAGACTGTTGTTGTAGCGAAGGAGGGGTCAGATGTTATTGGGTTTGGACATCTAATGGGGAGAAAATGTAGGAGATGAATAGAGAGTCTTCTTGCAGTTAAACACGTGTTGGATCAGATCCAAATAGAGATGCTCTAAGTAGTCCATCGCACGTGCAATATCAGGAACAATTTAATTTAGTCGAGGATATGGTCAGTGACGTATTAGGGGTGAATGTGGGTTATGATGAACCTGAAGACTTTGACGCAGAAGAGCTCCCGAATGAGAAAGCACAAAGGTTTTACCAGTTGCTGAAAGAAATAAATATACCGTTGTTTGAGGGATCTTCTGACTCCAAGCTATCAATGTGTGTGAGGCTGTTGGCAGCGAAGTCAAATTGGAATGTTCCAGATCAATATTTGGAATTCTTTGCGAGAATGATGTTAGACGTGACTCCTGTTAAGAAAAACATGTGAAGAGATGGTGTCGAAGTTGGGACTAGAAGTAAAAAGGATTGATTGTTGCATTGGAGGTTGCATGTTATTTTATAACAACGAGTTCGAAACTAATGATGGAGAATTAGAGCAATGTAAGTTTTGCAATAGTCCGAGGTATTTAGTTCCCAGTAAAGGAGTTGATCGTAAGCAAAAACGAGTTGCAGTGAAGTCCATGTTCTATTTGCCAATAATACCTAGGTTGCAAATAATGTTTGCATTAATGCACAGCGCAAGCCAAATGACATGGCCCTATACAAACAAAACTAGTTCTGGCATGATGCGACATCCATCTGATGGCGAGGCATGGAAACACTTTGATAGAGTTCATCCTGATTTTGCAACAGAACCCAGGAATGTAAGACTTGGATTATGCTCTGATGGTTTCACTCCTTATAATTTGTCAGCAAATGCATATTCTTGTTGGCCAGTTATTGTTACCCCATACAATCTCCCTCCTGAGATGTGCATGATGAAACCTTACATGTTTTTGACATGCATAATTCAAGGACCGTCGAGTCCAAAGGCAGGAATAGATGTTTATTTGCAACCTTTAATTGACGATCTCAAGAGGTTATGGGTGGGAGAGTGGACTTATGATGTGTCTCGTAAACAAAACTTCAATATGCGAGCTTTTTTGATATGGACTATTAACGACTTTCCTGCATATGACATGTTGTCTGGATGGGGTACACATGGCAAAATGGGATGTCCACATTGCATGGATCAATCAAAAGCATTTACTTTAGTAAAAGGTGGGAAAAGTTTGTGGTTTGACTGTCATCGTAGGTTCTTACCTAAAAACCATGAATTTAGAAGAAATAAGAATGCTTTTAGAAAAGACAAAAAAAATAACAGATCTACCTCCCCCTCGAAGGTTATCGACTGAAGTATGGAATGTTGTTTGTGACCTACCAAAATTCACAGATAATGGTGAAGCGCGCAAAATTCAAGGATATGGGGTCTTACATAATTGGACAAAAAGAAGTATTTTTTGGGACCTCCTATATTGGAAGGATAATTTGTTGCGACATAATCTTGACGTGATGCATATTGAGAAGAACTTTTTTGATAATGTTTTTAACACAATGATGGATAATGAGAAGACGAAAGATAATGAGAAGGCCAGAAAAGACTTGGAACTTTTGTGTAATCGAAAAGAATTGGAGTTGAAACCTCGACCAAATGGAAAATTATTAAAACCCAAGGCCTGTTACACTCTAACTCCCCAAGAAGCAAAAGTTGTATGTCGGTTGTTAAATGATTTGAGGATGCCTAATGGTTATTCTTCTAACTTGGCAAGATGTGCTGACGCCATAACAGGAAAGATGCATGGAATGAAAAGTCACGATTGTCATGTTTTCATGGAACGATTAATGCTCATGGAGATACTAGTGCTCATGGAGATACCAGTGCTCATGAAGATACTAGTACTGATGAGCAAACAAGGAAGGAGCGCATCTTGAAAAAAAATTATCAGCAAAAAATTAAATATCACCAAGGCAGACTTGTCATCTGGCCCGATTCTGGATCGTAAGTGTTTATATATGTTTTATATTTTATTTAAAATTTGAATTTTATTTTGTTAATTCTAACACAAGTTTTTTGTTGTTTAGGATCTTTCCCTCACATCAGGCAGTATCGATCATCACATCCATTATTAAAGAGAAGTATACAAAATTTTGGCCGAATTATAAAGCTGTAGATGATGATGAAAGATTAGATTGGTTTAAGGCATTTCGGGTATAATTGACTTATTGTGATATTTTCTTTATATTTTGTTGAGATATTAATCATCATTATATTTTATTGCATGTTTTTGAATTCATACAACAATGTAGGAGCAATGTATTTGGGATGTTAGAGATGAGGTCGCAATTAAAGAAAATTTTAACTCAAATGTGGTGCCCGACTTTCTGACACCATGAGAAATGTTAGACTAAAATGGGAGAAAAAACAGCAACGTCCACGTTGGATTGAGCAGCTTATTGCCCATTGGAATTCTAGAAAATTTAAGGAAATGTCTGAAAAGGCAAAGAAAAATAGAGCATCTGAAGTTGGTGGCTGCAATTACGCAGACGGTAGTATAAGTGTTGATGAAGTTGCACGAAGGATGATACGTAAATTTATTTATTTATTAATTAATTTATCATTTTGATTCTATAAATAATTAATTATTTTTCACTTTTTTAATTAGCGTGAGGAGTTGGGTAGAAATCCACTTCTTAATGAGCTCCATTTGGAGACTCATCTCAAGAGAAATGGAGAGTTTACTGACGACCGCTTAAGAAACACCCATGTAAGATTTTCTTATATTAAAAATATTTTATTTATTTATTTTATATGTATCTAACTTATTCTAATCATTATAAAATTTATTTATCTTTATAGGAGGAGTTTGATAGACAACTTGCCATAAAGTTATCAAATCACCCTGAATTAGCTGAACCACAATCAGGATATCTTGTTGATCCTAGTTTGGCTTTTAGTACATGGTATGATACTGCAGGTGGAAAGAAGAAAAATGGGAGAGTGTATGGTGTTGGAGGTTACACCAAAACTATAAAGTGGCTTGATAGGTGTTTCAGAATGAGACTTGCTGATGGTGAAGGAACATCGGCCCAACCTATCTTAACCGCCGAAATGCTTGAAACTGTGAGAAATTTGGCTAATTCTGAGGCAGCACAACAAGTTGCAGCAAGAAATGCAGAAATTGAAGAGATGAAGAAAAAACAATTAGAGATGCAACAAGAAATGCAAAGAAGGGAAATTGAGTTGCGGGAAGAAATGAGGTGACAAGCACAAGAGTATCAAGAAGCAATGCGGATGCAAATGAGCGGGTTCTAAGATTTGATCAATTTTTTGCTTCACAAAATTCCGGTGGTGGATTTGGAGGAACTAATGATAATGAAGGAGTTCTTGAAGAAGAAGAGCAAGGAGAACAAAATGAAGGAGTTCTTCAAGACCTCCGTCTCATGGCTACCGTCCGTTCGATCACCGTGTTTCACTAAATTCCCAACCATTCATACCCTTCGATTAATACCTGCAATATTATTATATACAATTTAATTATTTAATTCACATACGGTCTACACAAACACAGATAATTTCGTATAAATTCATCCCCACATACGATTTATCATAATCCCATTTAAAAAGTTAGAACCCCACCCCTTACCTTAGATTTGACGGTGGTTATAACTTCGATTGAATTTCTATGTTCTGGTTCCGATTGTGCACTTCCGGTATCCTCTCCTAGCCCTTGTGCCTCCCTCTTCTTCAATTGGTTTTCTTTTCTCCCGTAAACCCTATTCTTTTATTATTACTTCATTTATATACTCCTTTATATCATACTCTATTATTAATTAAATTAATTATTCTACTCCTTTAATAATGCAAATATTATTCTATCATATGTTCTAATTGGCCAACTAAATAATACTTCTCATTTTATTTCTCACATTATAATAAACTCACTAATATTCCACTTAATTAATTCCTACTCACAATATTAATTCTCCGACTAACTGATTATTTCACTTAAATAAACTAGTCCAATAAATAAATAATACTATTCTTAATATTAATCCTCCAATTACACCAACCAAATAATCCGGCTTAAACTTAATAATCCAAATATGTCTCTTAAATAATGCCGATAAATTCAATTACTACTATTAATTCTCAAACTTCTTCTAATTCCAATAATTAAATCTTTTAATAATTTAATTAACTAATTAATTAAATTCGGGGCGTTACACACTTTCTTTAGGTTTGTGCAGTGTGGCAATACCATGACATGGAGAGAGGAGGTTACTAGTGCTCGCACAATAAAGGCGTTGAGCTTACGACGTAAAACAAACATGTTTTGTTTATGTATGTGGTGACTTGTGTTTTAACAAGTTGAAATAAGACTTGCTCTTAATTTCAAATCTTCACATTTCAACTTGTTAATTCATTTTCACCACGTTTTCGTATCGTTATTTGTGTTTATTTTGTTTTGTCTAATTGTGTTTTTCTCAAGCTTGTCGTGTTTAACTTGGGGAGTTTTGTTGATTGCAAATATTGTAAATTTTGTTTTTCTAATTCTTGTACTATTGTTTGGACTCGAATTTTGGTTCGGTAGCTTGAGGTTTCATTTGGTGATTTTCCGAGTTGATCGTTTCAACTCACGGATATATGGTAATGATAGTTTTCAAAGTTGGTACACGTCAGGTACTCGTTTATCGTTTTCTATAGCATAACATGTTTAGGAAATTTTTGCATTTGTATAATTACCATGTCATTCATTCTTTTTGCATTACTTGCTCATGAATTGAATCACTTTAGTTCCCTTTTTAACCATAAATGTGAGAAAGTTTTCCATTGTTCACATATGTTGAAGGTCACATTCTTGTTTTAACTGGATTTTATTATGCTTAATCTTTTGTTTTGTGTTGATCGTATGAATGCCTGAAAAGGATCAAGGCATTTTGTTTGATTTTGAGCACAACTACCTTGGCCAAATATTTAATTCACCTTGTGAGTGTGTGGCCATTTGTTAACCCCTTTGAGCTTTTATCAATATCCATGTTTATTTAAATTTGATACTTGTCTATGAGTGTCAATTCACCTTTTTTGTATGGATGTTGATTTCTTTGTGTCTTGAACCCTCAACTATATATTGTTGTGTGGATTTTTATCTTGTCTTAGAAAGTAGGGAGTATTCACATAATGATGTTGGTTGAATTCAAGTTGGGGAGAGGAATGAGGTTGAGAAAAAGAAAAAAATAAGTGAAAAAGAAAGATTAGAAAAAGAAAGAAAAAAAGATGAAAAAGCTTTGAAAAAGAAGAAAAAGAGTATGAATAATGTTGTGTTAATAAGTGAGGTGTTTTGGTTTGACAATTTGTGATGAAGAAGAAGTTTGATTGAAATTATATTGTTTGAAACTTTGTGAGTTGATCACTTCTTTAGGTTTAAGCAAATTTTTGTTTCGATTAGCTTTAGGACTAATCACTTATTTGTTAACCAAGCCATATTACAACCTTGAAAAGTCCTTGTGATTCTTGCATTTGTATTTTCAATACGTTTTTGGATGAATGCATAATTTAGTCTTTTGTTTGCAAGATTGTGGAGGAGTATTTTTTGTCCCTCACCTTTGTATGTTCTTCAAAAGTGAGTTAAAGCAATTAAGAGCCCATAGATAACTAAGGATGAAAAAGTGCTAATACCTTCTCTTTTCATAATGACTTCTCTTAATTAATTCTAATACCCATTCTCATTTAGTAACATAATTATTGGGATGTTACATATATTTTGTGTTTCTTCTTCAAAAATTCATTCCAATCTTGTTATAAAATAATTTGACGTTTGTTTGAGCTGTGGAACATGATAAGTGATGTGTGTTTTGTTGTGTTCTATTTGTTAGGCTTTTAAATCTCTTCCGAAGTTTCTAATTCCAAAAGTAAATATTTATATTTGATAGTGAATTTATTATATGATGCAATGGAAATCGTGTCATTGTTTGATGTAGATTACAAACAACTTGTAATTTGTTTTAAAAAATAAAACATAAAATAAATTACATAAAATATATTATTTTAAAAAACAATAACATAAAATACACCAAAAATATAATAATGAAAAATACATTGATGAATATAATATTTGAAGAAATACTGTAAATCGATCAACCGAGGCAAACCAAATCAATTAGATTAATTCGGTTCCATTTTAAAAATGTTAAACACACGAACGATGGATATATCATAAGTTGTGGCTTTTTTACTAAAAATTTGACTAAACCGATTAGCTACGCCCCTAATTAAATACAAGAATATAGATAGTAGTAGAAAATAGTTTTTTAAATAAATATAGAGCTATATTAACGGTTTTAACTAAGGTACTAATTGTTTTTTATATAATATTTTGTTTATAAAATTGAAATCATTTATAAAATTATTCTATGTTAAAAATCTATAATAATTATAATATAATTTTTTTTTTGCTTTTTAAAATAATAATAACTAATTATACAATTTTTATAGTTTTTTTTATTATAAAGTAATTCTATTAGTGGTATGTGTTATTAAAATATAAATATTCACTGTCACTGAATAATAAAACAACAACAAATATATTATTTACTAGTTGTATAGAAATATGAAAAAAATTATTTTCATGGGTTTTAATTTTTGAATTAATATTTATTTTATATATAATAATAAGAACTATTGGTATATTAATTAAAAATTAAAAAAATTAACAATAAAGTTATTTAATGTTAAAAAATCTATAAAAATAATTTAATTGATTATTGTAAATCTTAAAATGTAAGAAATATAAATATATTTTTAAATGTAATGTTAATTAATTTTTAACACATATTACATAAATTACGATGAAATAGTATTATGAAAAAAGAAATTAATCAAATCTATTAGATGGAAAATTAAAACTTAAGATTAATTGCTTTTATTTCTCAAAATAACTAAATATTTCATTTGAGTCCTGTGCATCGCATTTATTGTATTATTAATGAATAGTTTTATAGTAGAATAAGTTTGTAACCGGTGGCCTGCAATAACAACAAACAATAAACCCGACCCGGTGGAACCCATTTTTATGGTATTTATCACTGCATCCAAATCAAAGATTCGACTCAGTGACTTTGTAAGAATAAAAAACATCTCATTTACACGGTGAAGCCATTTTCAATTTTCCTTATCTTCACCATCTTCATCATTGCATCGATCCCGTTCTTCACATAAATCACTCAATTCCCCTTATATACTTATTCATTCTGATGTATATTTTTTAGATCTAGTTTATTTTCTCCTTCAATTCATCAATTTCTATGATTATTACTTTCAAATTATTTAGTTTTGATTTATGATGTTGTGTATTTTTTCGTTCGCGTGTGTCAGTTGCTGCGAAGAATGCTGCTGATGTAATGGAGTTGCAAATTGGCGTTAAGGTAAATTGTAATTTGGATTTCATGATCGGTAAATTAATAGAGGTGTCAACGTGTCAACTTCGGTGTCGTGTTCCCGGGTATCACTGATTTATAGATTATTGTTTCCTTGGGGGTCAGAAAGAGTATTTACAAAATTACTACTTTGTCCCAGTAGGAGCAAATCCTAAAATTCAATAGCCGGTGGAAAAACAGTCGGAGTTGGTCGTCGACCGCCACAAACTGTAAGAAATTCCGTCTATATTTTACCCAACTTATCATTTTTCTCGGATTTCCTTCCCCTTTCCTGTAATTTACATGAGATTGCGATTCCATCGCGATCTGCAATTCCGCGATTGTATGATTTTATATTGAAATCTGTCGATGAAATATGATTTTAGTGTAAATTAGGGTTTTGTTACTCACCAAAATTTCAAAACTGATGTAGCTTTTTGAAGTGAGAATAAAATTGGTATCTGGTACAAATAGATAAGTTTATTACAAATAGATAAGTTTATTGATTCTTCTCTTGCTTTTGGTTCAACTGAGTGGATTCAAATTGGATTCATCTCAACCAAAATCTGCATAGTATAGATAAAGGCAGAGTTTTTAATACTAGTCATGCTAACTATTGTGTCTGCATAAGTATTTTACAGTGATTTCTCATTATCACGGTGTCTGATTTGCTGCTTTTGTTTTGAGTCTGTAAATAGGAAAATCGATTGAATTGTTCAGAGACCAGTTGATAAATGAGTTCGGTTTGGGAATTTTAAACTGTTTCAACAATTCAAAAAATCATTTTAGTTTGGTTCAGCTGAACTTGTTTCTGATAATGTTTGTTTGGTTGTCAACAGGAAGCAAAAATAAAAGGATTTAAAATGGAATTGGCAGACAGAGCAGTTGGATTCCTATTGTCCATTATAAGCTTATCGATTTTCACTTATTATACTTTCTGGGTTATCATCCTGGTTAGTAACTTGTCTAGTACTTCAAGTGAATTATGGCTTCCTGATTTTAACTTTCTGATAAATTTATCGATTTTGTGCTCTTTCAGCCATTTGTAGATGGTGATCATTTCGTACACAAGTATTTCTTGCCTCAAGAATATGCCGTATTAATACCAGTTTCTGCTTGTGTGGCTCTTCTTTGCCTATTATGCATTTTTATTGGGTTTGTGATGCTCAAATCCAAGAAGAAGAAGGCATAATGTATGTTTTGCACAATTTATTTTGATGTTTTGAAACATCAATGTATTTCTAGCATTTTACACTAGAAAATGAAATAATTGTAACTTTGTATGATATGACAATTGACTCGATGAGGTGTCAATGCCCACATATACAATTTTTAGTTCTTACTTATTTTTATTAATTTTTAGTTATAATCTTATTTTAGAAAATTTGAAAATTTAACTATTTAAAATCAGAAAACAAAATATTGTGGAACAAGGGATTCAAACCCCTATCTTTAGGGCCACCATCTTTTTCTTTCCTATAGCATTTGTTTTCTATAAACGAATCAAAATCATTTCTTCTGTTCTCTCTTACCTCCATTATCTATGTAGCTAAATTTTCAAAACACATATATGTGTTTAAATGAAATATATATGTCGAATACAGAACAGAAACCTTGCAATATATGTCGAATACAGAACAGAAACCTTGCAATATATGTCGAATACAGAACAGAAACATGTGTTTTGAAAATTTAGCTAGAGAACAGAAGAAATGATTTTGCTTTGTTTATAGAAAACAAATGCTATAGGAAAGAAAAAGATGGTGGCCCTAAATTATATAAATATTTATGCTTTGTATATAAAAAACAAATGTTATAGGGAAAAAAAAGATGATGGGCGTAAATTATATAAATATTTCTGCTGACAAAGTGAATCAACAAAACTCTATTGGTTGAGTGATAAAAGTATTGCCTATCATTCTCAAGATAGGGGTTTGAATCCCTTGTTCCACAATATTTTGTTTTCTGATTTTAAATAGTTAAATTTTCAAATTTTCTAAAATAAGATTATAACTAAAAATTAACAAAAATAAATAAGAACTAAAAATTGTATACGTGGGCATTGACACCTCATCGAGTCAATTGTCATATCATACAAAGTTACAATTATTTCATTTTCTGGTGTAAAATGCTAGAAATACATTGATGTTTCAAAACATCAAAATAAATTGTAAATCATACATTATGCCTTCTTCTTCTTGGATTTGAGCATCACAAACCCAATAAAATGCATAATAGAAAGAAGTACATATTCTTGAGCTCTTCTTGGATTTGAGCATCACAAACCCAATAAAAATGCATAATAGGCAAAGAAGAGCCACACAAGCAAAAATTAATACGGCATATTCTTGAGGCAAGAAATGCTTGTGCGAAATGATCACCATCTACAAATGGTGAAAGAGCACAAAATCGATAAATTTATCGAAAGTTAAAATCGAAGCCATAATTCACTTGAAGTACTAGACAAGTTACTAACGGATGATAACCCGAAAGTATAATATGTGAAAATCTAGACAAGTTACTAAGGATGATAACCGGAAAGTATAATATGTGAAAATCGATAAGCTTATAATGGACAATAGGAATCCAACCGCCATCGCCAATTCCATTTTAAATCCTTTTATTTTTGCTTCTGACAACCAAACAAACATTATCGAAACAAGTTCATTGAACCAAACGAAATGATTTTTGAATTGTTGCAGTTTAAAATTCCCAAACCGAACGGTTTATCAACTGGTCTCGAACAGTTAAAACAGTTCAAAAACTGTTTGATTATTTGGTTCTTATTCAATCGATTTTCCTATTTAGACTAAAAAAAAGAAATCGCGTGATAATGAGAACATGAATCACAAATCATCAGTAAAATACTTATGCGACACAATAGTTAGCATGACTAGTATTAAAAACTCGCCTTTATCTATACTATGCGTTTTGGTTGAGATGAATCCAATTTGAATCCACTCACTTGAACCAAAAGCAAGAGAAGAATCAATAAACTTATCTATTTGTACCAGATACCAATTTTATTCTCACTTCAAAAAGCTACATCAGTTTTGAATTTTTGGTGAGTAACAAAACCCTAATTTACACTAAAATCATATTTCATAGACAGATTTCAATATAAAATCATACAATCGCGGAATTGCAGATCGCGATGGAATCGCAATCTCATGTAAATTACAGGAAAGGGGAAGGAAATCCGAGAAAAATGATAAGTTGTCTAAAATATAGACGGAATTTCTTACGGTTTGTGGCGGTCGACGACCAACTCCGGCTGTTTTTCCGCCGGCTATTGAATTTTACGATTTGCTCGAGTTCACTGCTGGGACAAAGTAGTAATTTTGTTGTTTGTGATCTGCGTGTTTGTAACTTGATTTGTGTAGCGTGGTAAAATGCCTTGCTTGTGGTAAAACAGTTACGAAATGTTACTCCCTCCCTCTCATAATATGTGTCATTTGCAATTTTTGTATGTCTCAAAATAAATGTCTCATTAGAATACCAATTTTTGGTAAGACACTTATTATGAGACGGAGGAGCAATCATGTAATCATCTTCCCTTCCTATGATGCAATTCCTTTTGATGGCCAATAATACATAAGCAAGGCTATTTTTATTGTGTATTATAGTGAAAACGGGTTTATGTCTTCTTTATTGCTCACTGTTTATACCCTTTGTAATTGCAGTATAAACCAGCATCATGTGAAGTTCAGGCACACAAAGGTGATAAAGTGAAAGTACACTACCGGGTGAGTAGTTTCGTTTGAAGTTATGATATCTTCCATGAAAGTAGCTTAAGTAGTTACCTGAAGGGATTGTTTGGGAGAGGGGAAGGATCGAAGAACCAAAAGAAAAGAAAGGGAATGGAAGGGAAGATGGGAGATTAAGTAGTAGGTAACTAATAAGTTTGTGTTACTCTAAGACCCTCTAGATTGGAGAAACTTCTAAATGTTTTTGAAGTTTAATAACCTATAACAAGCACAACCAGAAATCAACTAGAGCCATTTTGATGCTGTATTAATTGTGTAGCCTACCTTCTGTTGACATCGATCCATTATTTTGAGTTGTCAGCTACATGCTTTGAGAAATTTGGCTATTACTTTTACAACCATTTCATTTGTTATTGTGCTGACGGATGAGGAGAGGAGAAATGTATTCACTTAATTTTTGTCTATCATCTTCCTACAAATTGAATATTCGCTTGTCTTTGCAGGGAAAACTCACTGATGGAACTGTATTTGATTCTAGCTTTGAAAGAAATAATCCAATTGATTTTGAGCTTGGTGGTGGTCAAGTGATCAAAGGTAAACACACAACCACAAATAACTCTAGTGTTTTTTCTTTTCTGATTTCCAGTTTCATTATAAAAAACGGGGATAATGACATAGCGGCTGTGCTGGATTTCTAATTGATGTATATATTATCATGAGATCTTATCTGACTGAAATAGTCCAAAAATTACTTTTATAATTAAAGCCGATAAAAAAAATCCTTAAAATTACATTGAAGTAACTAATTTAAATGACAACATATAGAAAAGCACACCCGTATTTCTTCAGATTTTATGTTTTTATTATCATTTAAATTTCTGGCCACCGGATACCCATGCTATAGTTTATAATCATAACATGCATGGTTATATTTATGTAATCATGCAAGCATGTAAGATTTAGTTTTATTACAAAGTTCTGGTTTATGATGGGAGATCTTCAAGATAGATGATTACATGATTGCTCCTCTTCTTTGCAGGATGGGACCAGGGATTATTGGGAATGTGTCTTGGTGAGAAGCGAAAACTGAAAATTCCAGCTAAACTCGGCTACGGAGAACAGGGTTCCCCACCAACTATTCCAGGTAATTTATCACGTTGATAACGATAATAATGCCGAAGAGCCAAAACCTCTTTTATATTAAGATAGTGAAAAATTATTACCTAACAGCTTGAAAATCTGGTTGCCCTGCTTATGTAAATGACATTGAGTTGAGTTGAACTACAGGTGGTGCAACACTTATATTTGACACCGAGCTTGTGGGAGTGAATGACAAAAGTTTAAGCGATGAAAAACCAACCTCCTCTGAACTGTAGACAAATCAAAAGAAATGAAAAACTAGACTATTGGTCACCTTTGATAGTTTACTTTTGTTTCTTAATAATGCTTTCAACATCAAGGTTTCATTGTGTAACCTTTGAGTGTGGGATAGTTTAGAAAGATTTTGCTGTTGTACCCTATAACTTAAATACTTCTATTTGCTATTCTTTTAGCTTTCCTGAGAATTTTCACTCGATTGCGTGTCTCCATTAATTTTTTGCAATTAAGTTGGTTTATGCTTCATGGTAATCCTTATAATATGCTCAACAATGGGAACATAGTGGATACAAAGTATAACCTTTTAGGGGCACATATTTTACAATCTACTTTTTATATTTTTTTTCTCCTTAAATATTCGTTTGATCTTTTTTTTTCTGTTGCAATAAAAGCATTAATCTATTAGCCAAAAACAGTTTGATACAAATGATCCTAAGGATCCAAAGGGACTATACAGACCTACATAACTTTTAATGGCCAACATCTACACGATGGGACAACTTCTTTGTCAAAGTGCACCTGACCACAACACTATTTGATTCTCTCAATGATCCTAGGTTCCATATCTTTGTGATTAAAAATCTTATCATTTGTGTTTCTCCAAATCTCATAGAGGGCTTCAGCTATAGTAAGTCTAGCAATTTTTGTCGGCCAATTATGTTGAGGCATGCTACTCATCCGCTCCACAATGTTGCCCCACTCATTCGGTAATCTCAAGCCCAACCAGCAAAGTCCAAATCTCCTTTGTACTGTTACATTGAAAATAAAGATGGTCCATGTCTTTTAGTTGGCCACAGAAGCTGCAGCACGCATCCGGGATAAAATCAAATTTCTTCAGCCGCACCTTTGTGGGAAGCCTCCCATTTAGAGCCATCCATATTCCTTTGATCTTTTATCTTTATCTTTATTTCTTTTAGTTTATTATTATATATTTTTTAAATGTTGAATATTGATGCTTCTTTCGTCCCACATTGTGTATTAAAATTCAAGTGACTAGTGTCTAGGATTTTAAAAATATCATTTAAGAGAAATGAAAATTGAACACATATTTTGCAAGTATTATTTTAATGTTACATACAGTTCGGATTTCATTAGGTGCAATAGTTTAAGCGGTGGGCTAGTTCATTCATAGCAAAGTTTTATAAAAGGGGATTCTTCATTAGACGTGTCTTGCTTTTACACTCCGACAAAATTCTACATTAAAGCTAAAAAATAATCGGATTTTAGAATTCAGATGCATTTTAACGCACCATCCTAATCCATCTTAGATAAAGGGAAAACAAAGTGTAAAATGTTCAGATTTCAAAATTATGGAGATTGAGATTCGGACGTGTTTATTTGAGTATTCGCGCTCAGACTTTTCCTTCTTTATTATCTTTCATTTCATCAAATATGAATAAGTGAAACAAAGCTCACCACTACCTACTCATGTGTTACCGTTGTAAATAGGAGCAGCAGTAATATAGTGATAGAATGAAAAACGAAAAATTAAACTCAATTTATTGACGATGATGATATATATATATATATATATATATATATATATATATATATATATATATAGATATATTATGCAAGACGATTATGAAGATTACTCTAAAAAATAAGTATCATTTTTATTGACGATGATGAAAATCACTCTAAAGAACAAGTATCATTAGAGTACGATTTAGAAAATTCAAATGAAGTACAATAGAATATTGAGCAACTAGTAAAAATGTAAAACAGGTCTTGGCAGAAGGATACTAATGGAAGGAGAGAAGTTCTCGAATTTCCAATCATTGCATGCCTCATTCATCATCATTCTTTCTTGGGTTAATACCTATTTTCACCCCTGACATATGGGGTGTATTTGAAAAATCCCCCTGCCAAAAAAAAAGTTCCAATTGTTACCTTGACAAATTTTAAAAGTTTTATTTTTTACCTTTAGGTTGCCACATCACCTAAAAGGCTGATGTGGCTTATTGTTTTGTTACACTTGTAAGTTTGTGTCATGCCATGTCACAATATTCCAAATAAAATGACCACAATGCCCTTCTATTAAAATCCCTAAATATTTTGCAAAGGCACGGTTAGGGCGCAGCCATAGCCATCTTCTTTCTCGTTTGCAAAGCCATCTTCTACGTCAACGTTCTTCTACTTCATCTCAGCAACACAACTTTTGCTCTCCTCTTCATCTTTAAGTTTTCTTTGATTTCATAAACATGAGTCAACCAATTTGTTCTACTTCAAGCTTATCTTCAAATGGTAGAGTAACTCTCAAATGTGGCCACAATGTCTCCATGAAGTTATTTGTTTCAAAATCGGTTGCAAATCCTGGGAGAAAATACTGGAAGTGTAAGTTCTGGGGTAAAGGAGATGACTGCAACGCATTTGTTTGGGATGATGAATTTTCTGGTGATTTTGGTAATAACGGCCATTCGGATGTAGTTTCAGTAGAACTGATGAGCAAATTGGAGAGAGATATGACACTGAAGATGGAAGCCATGGAGAAAAAAATTGATGAGTTAAAAAAGAAGCTGAATTATGTTTTAGTTGGGTTTATTTGTGTTTTGGTTCATTTCTTAGTTAGTTCATGTAAAAATTCCTGAAGATGTTGCTTATGTTCTATGAAGTTGTAACCTATGTAAAATTTAGTTCATGAATTATAGGTCTTTCTTATGGAATATGGAATATATTACTCTTATGGTTTTATGGTTAGTTAAGTAAGTGCATTCGATATTTTGGAATTGTAAAACTGTTTTGGAATATTTTGGAAATCTGTTCTGATATTTTGGAATTCTATTGTGGCAACCTAAAGGTTAATACCTTATGTAACAAATTTGTGATACTAAGTAAATCTGTGATACAAATATGTGATACAAATCTGTTCTTAAGCAAATCTGTGATACAAATCTGTTCTTAAGTAAATTTGTTCCTAAGTTAATCTGTTCTTAAGCAAATCTGTTGCAATAACATAGTTAAGCAAATCTGTGATACAAAATGATAATAACATAGTTAAGCAAATCTGTTGTGATACATAGTTAAGTAAATCTGTGATACAAAATGACAATAACATGATACATAACTTAAGCCAAGCCTGTACTGATAATAAGTCAAAGTAACAAAATAACAAAGCCTACTTAAGCCAATCATGTACTGATAATAAGCCTGAAATTACAAAATAGCACACTATGTGCACAACTACTGATCAATGCCCTTCCTCTTCTTCCTTGATATCTTCTTTGAGGTACTACCACCAGTTTCATCACCAATGGTCAAAGGTGCATCAGGTGTTGATCCAGGCCCACCATGTCTTTTGGCATTCCTCACTTCCTTCAATCTTTCACTGACTCTCTTTCTTGATCGCTTCCCAAGGCACGACCACAGCCTTTTTCTTAGCTGAAGGTTTTTTGACATTAGTAGCAGCAGGTTGTGATTCATGTGTTGGGGGAGGTTGCATAGCAGTAGGTTGTGTGGGATTGTCAACTTGTGATTGTTGTTCTTCATAAAGACCCATCATATTATTCAGCAATGCATCCATCTCTGGGCCTTCATCCACAATTCCACCTCCAGTTGTAGTTGTATCAACATTTGCATCCATCTCTGGGCCTTCATCCACAGTTCCACCAGATTTTTAGTAGGTCAAAATCAAGCTTAACAAAACCTAACTCGACCTAACTTATTTCCACTCCAATACGTGGACCATAAGACTTGGGGAAAGACTTATGAGATGGATTTGGTAAAGATTTCTAATGTAACTAGTACTTTCATCCCGTGCGATGCACGTGTTTAGGCGAGACTTTATATTAAATTTGACGCTTAAGCGTGTATTCTGTTTTAATATACTAAGGATGTTGTGGACTAGATAACATTGGGATAATACTTCGGGTTCACAAGATTTTCGAAATTAAATGGGATTTTTTTTATACATATACAATGTATTTTTTTTAAGGGTATGAGATAAAATCTGCTGGACTTAATCTGGCTATGGGCCGGCGTTGGTTGGATTATAAGCCCATGCATAGAGCCCATAGAATTAAAACCTAGTTTCCAATTCGTATAAATTCATCGTCACTGCTCTCCTCTCATCATCTTCTATCTTCTCCTCTTTTAGGTTTAGGATTTGTTGGCACGTAGATCTTAAGCCGCTGTAATCTCTTATCTCAAGATTACGTGTGGATTGAATAATCTTATCAGTGTTGTCTTTTGTATTGTTTGAATTAATTTTTATGTTATTTCGTCGTGATTGTTCTGATTGTTTTCTATTGCGTATTTTTGTTTTCTTGGAATTGATTTGAATTAGATCTGTTACTTTGACGGGGGATTTTAATCCAAATCCCTAACTGTTATGGAGGCAAACTGAAAATGTGTTTGTATGACTCCAAGTAAACGTCGCATACCAATGTTTACTGACGTTGATGGTTTTCTCCTCCGTTGGTTGTTGTCTCATATTCCATTGCCTTGTGGAGCAGCGTCGCTGCCTTTACTTCTTGGGACTGGCCATGAGACAAACATTTTAATTTTAATTTTAGTTTCAATGAGATGAGACGAGATGTTGTCGGTGATGATAACAATCACAAATTACCATCTTTCGGGACTGATTGGCTCTTTTGCCTTGTTGATACCATTCTGCAATTCTGAGGCTTCATCATCTCTCTATTTTTTATATTTAATATACAAACTTCTTAATTATGTATAATTTAAATGTTTTGACAGTATGATTTTTCAGCTTCTGATATTAACCACAAAAGATTTTGTGAAGCAATTCTACCGGGTTCACCATTGTTGTTGAATATGATTACTGACCTCTAACATCACTGACTTTTAGATGGAGGAATATGAAGTGGAGGATGTCCTTGAGTTCCAAGAAAAGTAATAGAGGAAACTGATGTGAATCCATTTAAAGTGATTATGTGCACGTATGGGTTGTTCTATCAACTGTATTATTTAGATTATCTTAATCTTAAGATTGGAATTTGCAATGGTTATGTGCATGCATTTGTTGTTTTGGGAATGATCACTAATGTATTGGCATTTATGTTTGGCATTGATAGATTTTTGTTAAGCTAACTCTAGATCTATTGTTGCACAACATTATAAACTTTCTTCATTACTTTCTCATAAAAGAGAACTACTACAGTATATCACTAGGGGTTTGGAAATTAGTATATGAAATGACCCTGTATAAATAAAGTTTTGAAGAAATTTGTTAGTTTTGCTGTTATAAATGCCGAACAATGCTAATATAGGTTTGATCGTTCTGTGGTTCACTTTAAAGATCAATAATATTGCTGGAAACGATAAAAAAATGACAAACCATATGATGATTGCAATCACAAAATTGTAATATTTGTTGATTGTCGTTTGCCATATCAGTAATTAATGGTGAACCTTAATGGTGATCCCAGTCTTATGTTACTGAGTACCAGATTGTTTTGTAGTGACATGTACTTCTTTTAATCTTAATATCAATTAAGGCATATTCATTAGTGATACCGATAATTTCTCTATAGTAAAATTAAATCAATCTTTTTGAACATTTGTGTGAATGAGGTAGGTTCTAGGTTCCTCGAACAAAAGTAACACATTTGACAAAAGGTTTTGTCAATCGTATGCTGCAAAAACTTTTAGGCCAAGTGTAGTGATCTACGATTCGTAGTCTCGGTATTTCTTGCTTCAATCTCTCACTAAGTGCCTGCTTTTTACTTCAATAATAATAATGTTTGTTAAACTTGACATGAATTTATCTTTCTTCCGGGCTTCTTGCATAATTTATGGTCTAATTTTGGCATCAGCCTTATTTCACATACGTACTTCAACGTTGTCTACTTTGTAGTCATCTTCTTGGGCAACCCATCCATAAAATTCAAACTCTTAATCAACTCATGCATTCTTCAATCAAACCACATTAATAACATACACATATCACATACAAACTTTTGAATGCATTATTTCTCAATTGGAATACTCCCATTGATCCACTCAACGCGTGGTCATTCACCCTTGTAGCTTGAGTTGGTTGAGAAGTTTGAGATTGTTTCAAAATAAATCAACTATTGCAATGTGTTCCTAGGATATCATACAAGGTAAGGAGTTTGTTTGACATTTTTAAAAGTCACTAGAATGCACCTCACTTGGGGATTTGACTGATTGAAGCTTGCTTGTTAGAAGCTTTGGAAGTTGGCTTGTAGCTTGTTGGCTCACTAATAGGGTCACGAACAGTTAGAAGATAAAGAATAGTTTCGATTATTTTGATTCTGGCTCTTCAATCCTTTCGAATCTTTCTCCCATGCATAATTTGTTGGTCAACAACCACAACTCAATAGAATTCATTCTTTAAGACTCCTGACTCTCTTTCTGTCTGGAGGGAATCATTGTTTCTCAAAAAAATTGGACCTTGCTCCATTAGTTAGCTTTCATGGTACTTTGAATATCATCTTACAAGCATCATTTTAAACTTTTCTTGATACTATCTTGTGTGCTTTAATGCCATGAATATGAAAATAGGCAATGGTTGATCATTTATAGCATTTAATTTAACTTTGACTTTCTCTTTACCATTTCATTTGTGTCATTTGTTGATTTTCTAGAACGGTCTCCTTCAAGTATTTTGTTAAGTCTCTAACATGTAAGATACTTAATTAAATTATTGTTCTATGTTGTGAGGTTGTCACCATTTATGTTTAGAATTTTGAATTTATGTTTAAGATTTGACATGATTATATCTATAATTCAGATGAACATAATCAATATTTAATGCATGAACTAAAAAATTTCAATTAATTCAATTACCAAATTCATGACTACATATTAGAAAGGTTACCCAAAACATAGGATCTTAAATTTGTTTGCAATATTGAACAACAACCATCCTTATATGGGTTACGATTGGTTGCGACGTGTGACCGAGGATGAGTTAGTATAACGATTTATGGCCAAAGGTATACTAAATTGGTTGAATTGCAATAGCTATATTAAGCTAGTTTTTTAGTGGCCAGGAGTATTGTGACATGATTGGGTTAGAGGTATATTAACATATCTGATTTGGTGATCAGGGGAACTGTGGAATGACCGAGCCATAAGTATAAGTGCCAAATGTGTAAGAAAAAGATTTGGTTCTGCAAATAATCTCTATAATAATACATATATTTTATGTGTAACAATTTCTGAGATCTAATTGTTTCTTGAGTGTGCAGATAAAATATTTTATTTGATTCAGGATTATTGTCGAAATAATCATCAAAACCACCTAGTGTGTCTCAGAAATGCTATTCCTTTTATTTATGAAGTAACATCAATAGTTCTAAGGAATGGTGAATGTTCGGCAAAAAGAGGATCTCACGTACTTCTAAGATAAGTTGTTGCTTCAGAAGTCACAAGTGCGTCCAGAAAAGGAATTTCTACTCAAGATCATAAATAAAGATAAATAAGCTTTTACTTCAAAGATCAGAAAACAAGATTTAGTTCTTAGATAAAGCTTTTGCTTCCAGCTCATATATCAAGAAACTATTTGTGAAATAAGCTGCTGCTACATGTCTGCAGACAAGGTCCTTATTCTTAAAGACTTTGATACGTATGTGAACACTACTATAAAAAGTGTAACACCTCAATTCTACCCCGGTAATTATTAAAAAAATCAGAGTTGTAAAATTATTTTCGATAAACAATTGGAGTATTACAATTCAACTACAATAATTACACGCTATCACAGATACATAACACATAAACTCGGATGAACCGAAACAACATGAAGCAACTCTATTAATATTAAGCAGCAGAACTACATTATTCAACTTGGATGTCATATCATCTTTTAAACTTAAAACCATTTTAAAATCAACAACTACTTTTCATGTATCAACATGGTTACTCAATAATAAAACCAAAACAACTAAACAACTAGTGTTCATCCCCCGAGTGTTACGTATCAGAGCGACAATCCGACTCGAACTAACAGCGACTAAATCTTCATCCTTCAATTACCTGCATGTTATCCACGTAGAGACAACATCACAACAGAAGGGGTAAGATATCAATTAATATAAACAGGTGTATGATAAACAGTATATTAGATCAAAATCATACAAATTTCACCACTTCATAATAGCAATTATGCAACAACCAACAAACCACCTAGTAACAACAATAAAACACTTATTCAATCAACGTAACAACTTAATCAACACAACTTATAACATCAACAACTTACAACAACAACTTATAACAACAACCCACAACAATAACAACTTATAACAACAAAGACTTATAACAACAACAACTCACAACAATAACAACTTATAGCAACAACGGTTTACAACAACAACACAACAACAATCAATAAACAACGAACAATGACAACAACTTCAACACGCGACTCAATATACGACTCAATATGCGACTCAACTATGCAAATACACGTGGTACCATTTGGAGCAGAACTCTTAACTTAAACATATGCTAGGTTATCGAGGCATTTCAACAAGGCATAAGCCTTCAACTTTCAACATGGTGCCATCAAGGTTAACTTAATCATGCAATGTATGCCATGCGACCTCAACTTAAACAACAAATACACAACAATGCAACAACAACACCATACAACAACAACAAATTAAAATATGCATCAATGACATCAACTTAGATCAACACTGGTCATTCGACCTACAACTCAAACATGTCCATAAATCATGACGATTCAACTTAATCAACATTGGCCATAGACCTACAACTTCATCAACATATTCAATAACAATTATAATCAACCACAACTCAAGCAAACAACTACAACAAATACTACACAACTCTACGTCTAAAACCTTTTATTTACCACTACTATTTAATTACTAAACTTCACCCACTAAGTTAATTAATTCAATTAACTGCTTAATTTTTCCATTAATAAGATACCCGTTATATTCGACATACTCGACACCGTTCCAATTCTTCAACCAACCAATAATAACTAGACACATATACGAGTTTCTCCGACAATTTTCAACTAATTCCGGTTAATCAATTATACCGGTTAAAACGACTAACATTACTATTCAATGCTATTTTCCTTGGCCTCGTCTACTATTAATTCCACTGTTTCTGTCTATCTCATTTACTGTTCTTAAACCTCAGTTACTACCAACTATATCCCCGTCATTGAATACACTGCACCGTTATCATAGCTGCAACTTAACACCCTTCATCTGTTACAATTTACTACAACCATCACTTACTGATTAATCATTAAGTACCATCTACTAAATTAATTAATTAAATTACTTAATTAAATTACTTAATTTTCTGCTCAACCATTTTCTATTACTAAGACACGAGTTATATTCAATTTCGTAGATCTTCTGGTTTTCCCAAAATGCTCCGTGCTATACTTTCAATATTCACTGAAATTGACTACTACTGCTACCACCCTATTCAATTCATCCATTATTATGTACTATTCCTACTTAATCAATTTACCATAGCCTATTCATTAATTTAACTTAAAGGCTAGTAGTAAGAAGTCACACCATATGCAAAATATTAAAGGAAACACCAACAGACAAAGAACCAGAAAACAAAACAATATAGACAAAACCAGAAAAAACAAAACAATCCCTGGCCCACCACTATGGGGTGCCGATCGGTACACCCCTTTCTTCCACTATCTGCCGTTCGGCAGACTACTTTCTCCACCAACATCATCATGTGCCGAACGACACAGGCCACACATATTCCTCCCTGCCGACCGACAGGGTCTCTTTATATCCAATGTCATATATTTCTCCAACTTCCCAATTATTGTAGTTTCGTTCTAACTTAATTGTTTCAATCTCCAAATCTTTATAACAGAACAACATATTTTCATTCTTATACAATCAAAATTTATCAATCGATTCTGCCAACAAACAATCTATAGCCAACACAACAATAACAACAATATTCAATTTCATCCATATTAAATTTTGACACAACAATATTCAAATACATCAAATCAACACAACAACGGAAAACACACCTAATTTCCACGGCAAGATTCATACACCCAACCCACATATGGTTTGTCATAAACCCGATTATAGAGATTGAACCCCAACCTTACCTTGGTTTTATGATCGGTTGAAACTCCTATTTCTGCTTCAACTTATGCACTCTACGAATCTTCCTCCAGACCCTTGTGCCTTTTATGCCTCTTTTATCTTTTCTTCACAACAAGCCTCGTGTACTCTTCTCTTTCACCAAACCCCTGTCTCTTACTAATACCAAACAAAAACCTAATTTCCTTATTTTCCATATCACTCCACTTAATTAATATTTTCTTATAACTCTTATTGGGATTAATATATTCACACCTCCACTATACTACACACTACCACATACTTAAGCCCACATAAGAAAATCTCATAATTCTCTTAATATTATTTATGATAATGTTCCATAACTTAAATAAATTTATCACTTAAATAATGCCAACAATTCACAACTTCAACAATTCCAATAATTAAACCTTTAAATAATTTAATTAAATGATTAATTAAATTCGGGGCGTTACAACTCTCCCCCACTTAGGATATTTTCGTCCTCGAAAATTTATCCGACATAACCATTCTTAACTTCACTTCCACGTCTCAACTTCGATTCCCGATTCGGGTTTGGAAATACCTCAACTAATACCCTTCCGATATAACAACAACTCAACATGGTTTAAATCCAATACACACATGTCAATCATTCGACATCTTCACGACATAATCGTTAATAACTCATCAACCACTTCCATAATACCTTGGCATTTCGACTTTTAAGGTAACAACAACCATAATACACTTATATTGGAATATTCAACATCCCATCATCCTCAACGACGTTTAAGCACCAATCACATACACAACTTCATTCCTATAATTGTACATGTCAATTATCAACAAACACCAACAACTCTATTTATTTCATTGTATCACCCTTATAGTGACATCAACATAACCGACCAAATCAACTTCATCATACTATGGAGTATTATTCCTTACTTTCGGTAACCAACAACAACATCATGACAACGGAAATAGAATCACTATAACGTCAACTTAACAACTTAAATCAATGAATATGCATACAACACACCATCAACCAACAACCATAATAACATCTTTATGGAATCCGCAAAATTTACAAGAACCACAACACTCTAGCACATCACGCTTCACCTGCGCAACTCTGATAATCCATCTTAAGTCATCATACTCATTCAAACCTTGGTCAACTAAACAGTTTATAAGTCTCATTTAGTCTCAGACTTCCTTCAACTACCACCATAAAATCCTTTTTCACTTGATATCATCAATCTTTCAATTTGTTCAGAAAAATCCTTGTGGAGTTTGGTATTGTGGCTATGATGGTTGAGCTTAAGTTGGGTTGTTTGGGTCATATTATTCATGCATGCCTAGATCTAGGCTAAGTTGAGAAAAGTGAGATGATAAGGGGCCCACATCGGGATATCGGAAATAAGGACTTGGTTTAGAATACGGGAATTGTGTGTGAGGCATTTGAGTGTATGGGAATTGAGGTTCAGATTGTGGTTTAGTGTTGGGCATATGGGTGTATTGGTGTGGTGGTTCAAATTGGGGTTCGGTGTTTGTGGATCGGTATCGACGTGGTGTTTGGTGGTAAGTGGATGTATGTTGGGGTTGTGGTTGTTGTTGTTGTTATTGTTGTTGTTGTTGGGGAATTGAGCATTGTGCCCATCGTGTGTGTGGGTCGACAAGATATATTGGGTCACACACAAACATTTCTGGGTTAGTAACCGATTTGTACCATTCATAATATTCTCTTGTGTGTCGCATGTTAGACTGGGTGAGGAAAACAGGGAGTTGTAAGACATGTCGGTCACACTTTTTCCATATCTTACACCATTCTTTAGCGTACTATTTCCAATTATTAATACCCCATTGAGCATCAACCCGTCTGAGATGCCACGAATTAAAACAAGTTGGTTTTCTGAGTATATCTTTATGCATTCTGAACTGCATCTTGACACAATTGCTTTGGTGCATCTCCAATATGTTGAACCGAATGATTGAAGTTTTTGCCGTCCAAACAGTTGCATCATTGTGGTTGGGATCATGGCCTAAACCCAAATAAGGTCTCCAAATAAACTACAGATAAAATTAAATTAGAATGGTGATAAATTTAAAAATAATTAAGTTAAAAGATAAAGATTGTAGAGGTACCACTAACATCATCCAATCCAATGTGTTCCAAGAGGTTATGATATATAGCGACATTGTTTCTTGGATTCTTGCTGTAATCCATGCCCTTCACACAGAACCTAAAGGAATAATAAAAAAATATATTTTAATATATGTAATTGGAGAATATATAAATAATAAAGTATTTGCGATATTGACTTACTTTGTTGTGTATGGAAACGTGAAAGCATTGTTGTTGATGGGGTTTAGCGACTCCATTCTCCACCAACCCCATGTTTGGAGCAATAAAGCGCATCCATAAAAGGTATATTTTTCTTTCATTACGTTTTTACATAAAGAACTATATAAATGGGCTAAAACAACAGAACCCCAACTATACCTTCTTGTTTGATCAAAGTCGGCAACCAATTGTAAATACATAAAATTTATAGTATTCCCCGTACTTTCGGGGAATAACAAGCTTCCAAATAATATTATTATGTAATTTCTTGCCTTAATTATTCTTTGTTGATCGGTTGAATTATCATCCAACCTAAGACTTCCATAATGACTTCTAAGAGTGGTTAGATATATACCTTTTCCTCTAGCGGGAGTTGTTTACACCATATCCATGCCCAACAGTTCGTTGCATAGAGAGTTGGCTTGTTGCACTGAACCGTTCACAGCCTTACCATCGAAACGGAGACCCAACAACATGTACACGTCCTCTAGTGTGATGGTACATTCACCTATGGGTAGGTGAAATGTGTGTGTCTTTGGTCTTCATCTCTCAAACATTGCAAGAATAAATTTTGGATCAATTGTGCAGTTTGAAATCTTTATAACATTTCAAAAACCGGACCATTCAAGATACGAGACGATAAGCGGACAAGGAGCAATGTAGTTGTGTCCACGACATCTAAATCTTTTAGGATCCTTAAATTCAAATAAACTAGTGTAAGTATTCATAACATTACTAAAATAATAATTTGCTAAAACACGTGTATATAACATAACATATAATTTATAAGACTTACAAACTCGGAAACATTTGCCCTTGTTCCTCTGTGTTGGTCACCCAAAGTCAAGAGAACCATATTTGAAATTAAATTTTACAGTGTTCTTTCAGAGATTGTGAAGAGTGTGAGGATTGTTGTTGTAAAAGATGTGTCTGAGGCGCCATATTCAAAGGCTTACGAAACCTCCAGGTTACCGCTTTGGAGAAATCCACCTATTTTAGGATGACTTCGTTGTTTGCATAGAGAGATGAAATATGGAACACGATGTTACAATCGAGACAACTATGGAGTGACATCTGCATGAAGTATATCAAGGCAGAAAATGCCAAAGCCAACTCACATCTTGTTACAAGATTCGACCGACATAGCCACAATTTTGTTGTGAAAGAGACAATCGACCACAAAGAAGGGGGCGACCAAGACAAAAGTATAGGGTTATTTTACCAACTCGTTGGTGTGATTGTGAAAAGTTTCAAACCTACTGTATGCCTTGCTCTCATGTCATTGCGGCGTGTGCGCATACTCATCAAGATGCGCTAAAACTTCTATCTCCCATTTACAAGCCAAAGACGTTGCTCAAGGTATACAACGACGGATTTCTAGTGGTGGTAAAATCATATTACTGGCCTGAGTACGAAGGAGAGATAGTTTGGCATAACCATCAAATGCGAAGGAATAAAAAGGATCGTCCAAAAAGCAAGCGTGTCACAACTGAAATGGACGAGTTTAACAAACTAGAAAGAAAATGTGGTTTATGTCGTTAGGTCGGATATAATCGAAAAATTGTCTCATTCGTGCTACAAGCTCGACAACATGATAACTATATACAATGTATTTGCATTTTATTATAATTTAACCGAACTTTTTTTGATTAAGAGCATTTCTTACAACAACCAATACACTAAAAAAAACCAATGCTCAAACAAAAACAAAAACACATCACGATTAAAACAACATAAAATATAACATAAAAAACACAATCAAATATCTAAGATACTACAACCGTCAAAATAATTTCATCGGATCCATACATCATTGTCATAACGTCTACGTCTGTTTTGACTTCCTTCAACCAACTTTGAGGTTGTCCAGTTGTGAAGTTCATGGTCGTTCTCTTTGGATCCTTCTAATTTCTTTTCCGACTTCGATTTCTCCCTATAACCATCACATTAACCCTTTCTTCAATTTGGTCATGATAAAAATGTGCCAAAATTTCATTTTCATCGGAGGTTTGGTGACCGAAAAATAACGTATTCATCTCTGGTATGAATGTATGGTGATGTCATAACACAAGAAAATGAGAAGACAAGGTGATAAAATGTGAAGAATGAAGGAGAATGAGTGTTTTATTTATAGAAAACACAAATACACAAAGGAGCCATTTCATATGGCGCCTATTCCTAAAAAAAAGAGTGTATGCGTCATCTCACATGGCTTGCAGCCAGAGAATGTGCCACGTGGAATGATGCCTAAGTATAAATCATGAGTGTATGCGCCATCTGAGATGACGCATTCACAGGAATGGTCTCCGAAACATGATTATTTACATAATTTTCTCCGAAACATAGTTATTTATGTTTTTTTCTTCAAATACTTGGTTATGTATAAAAAAAATTCACATATTTTATTGCTCATTAAAATTTATACGAGTTTTAACAAATTAACATGCTATATTTACGGTACATAATTTGGTGAGACTACGACGTGTTTGAAAAATGTGTTAAATTTTTTTTCTTTTCATTTTTCCAATACCTTTCATTTACAATTTAAGACCTAGACGTGTGTGTTTGAACTCATATAATCGATGGCTTAGTCTTTTTCTATAACGTTTTTGATATGCGGCTATATATCTTATACCAACTACCAAGGATGACTCGTTCTTAAAAGTCCACGAGCATATAAAAGAACAAACACGACAGAGTAAGACGACACAATAACAATTGATGGAAATTGCCAAGTAAAATTGGCTGTTTCTGTTCAATGAAATTAGGGTATAGTGTGCTATATCTTTTAATCATTATAACTAAACAATTTGACCAAAAAACAATACTAGGAAGAAAATATCAACCACTTTGATTCTAGTTACTTACTACACGCTAATGTCTTTTGATTTTTAAATAATTTGATCATGTGTGAATTAGTATACTATCCGGTCTTTGGAGTCTAATTCAACATTAAGATCCTATGATATCATCATTATGTTAGAATTAGGATCTTTATTGATTTTTTTAAAAGTTCTAGACAAATAATAAAAATTAAGCCATTATCAAAAGTTTAACTATTAATTTTGAATTTTGAATTTTGAATTTTTTTTTATTTTTCTCTTTTGTTTCAGAGAAAAAAAATCAATGTGACAAATTTAAATAGAAGATGATGGATATGGTTGTCATTAAAAGTGGCGGCGTGACTGCCGTCACATGAGAGATATGTTTCACGGTGAAGAGTTAAAATAAAATTAAATACGTAAAAATGTGTATATATATTGAGGAAGTAGAAATCGAACATAACATCATACTTTTAAACATATGTTTTTTATCGCCAAACTAACATCGTAAGTGTGATAATATTTTAGCAATTTTAGGACCTTCAATTTTTTATGGTCTTGGATCGCAAATCTGTTTGTCCTGGCCAAAACCCACCTTAGTTAGAATCGACTAGAGCTAAAGCTTAAAATAAAATAAAAAAATAATGTTGAGTATACCCTTTTTCAATTATTCTTCTTTTCTTTTTATTATGTTGAAAATTAATTAACTGCACGAAGGTTTACACATTTAAAAAAGGTATAAGAATACAATTTGAATTATTAACTTCAATTAAAAATATTTGTATTAACTAAAGCATTGCTATATAATCAATTAAAAATTTTATATTTATTATATTATTTGAGTATTTTTAAAATAAAAATAGAATTCATTGTAATATGTGTCTTACTAATTGACAGTCTAAAAATATTTTGAATCTTAAACGTGTGTTTGGATGAAAGATTTTAATGAAGAAAAATAATTTTTTGAAAAAATTTAAAATTATTTGATCAAAATCTTTTATATGGACAAAAATATAAAGAATAATGATATAAATTTATGAAACATTTTACTCAAGTTAAATTTAAGAAATTTTAAATGACACCAAAAAAGAAAGAATTTGAGAGTGTTCTATAATTTGAATGTTGAATTATTTATTATTAAATTTTCAAAATGGTCTTTATATTTTATGAAAATTATAAATTTAATTCTAAAATTTTCAAAATAAGTCTCTTAAAAATTTTAAAATTTTAAAATTTTAAAACTAGTCCTTTAAAATTTTCAAAAGTTGTAAATTGATCCCTATTTTCATATTTAAAATTTGTCCCAAAAATTTAAAAATTTATGAAAATACCTATAAATTCAACAGTGAATCATTTTAATACTCCATGCAAGTAAAAAAAGTTTAAATTTAAATAAATTTAAATTAAATTATTTACATTATTTAAAATTTTAATTCTTTAAAAGTTCCTAATCATCTCATTCAAATACTCTCTAAGTGTATTTTCTTTTCTAAAATAAATAAAAACATTAAACCGCCTCACTCATGCGCGCGCGTGTGTGTATATATATATATATATATATTCAAATGAATATATCAAACTATAAAATAGCCTAATTGCTACGTATTGTTGGTGTATTTTTTATACGCGACAAGTGAATCACAATTATTCACATTGTTACTTTATTGATGAATAAATAAAAGTTAAATATAAATAAATAAAAAGTAATTGTTAATCGTATAAAATCTTTTTATATTGTTGATGCACACCAATTAAAGTGGTCACACATGAGAAAATGTGTTTTAAAAATTAACATTATACTATTTATTTTTGATATTTTTGATTTCTTAACAACAGAAATAGCTTATCTTTTATAAAGAGTTCATAAACTTATGAATAACGATGTTAGATCTATTAGATTTATGGATGTAGTTTTTAAAATGATTGATTTTCTATCTAAAAAGGATTAGTAATGTCATTTGTTGTCTGCTTGTCTTTTTTTTCTTTCTATATTTAACAAGTTAACATATCATATTATTTCAATGTGCAAAGAATAATTAATAATAATCAAAGTAAAAATCTTATAGATAACTCAAAAAAACTGTGAGAATATAATGAAAAATATAACATCAGTGTGTTTATTGTAATTTAAAGAAATAAAGTCAGTTCAATTGATAATTGTGCAAGAATATCAGTTGTAACATGGATTTGAAATCGTAACAACCCAATTAGAATGTGTTTGAAGATGTGTTGGTTGAATTAGATGAATTGTTATTTTCAATTGATTTTGTTATTCTACACTTGAGGAAGATGAAAAATACCTGTAATTCTTAGAAGACATTTTTGGCAATAGATAGAGCTTTGGTTGGTTTAGAGTTAAGTGAACTTAAATTAAGATTTCAATATAGGAATGTGACTTTTAATTTGTTTCAGGCGATGCATCATTATAATATAAGTCCTCAATGTTATCATGTTGAGGTAGTTGAAGATATAAGTGAAGGAATTTCCCCTAAAGAATCTCTTTTGTTGCTTATTGAATATGTTATGGAAAATTCTATCAACACAAATAAAGAAGGACGAGATAAATAAAGCCAAGAAATACTTCATAGTGAGAAGGTACTACAGAAATAATATATGAGTAGCCCTTAGTCAAATGTTTAGTGTCAACAAAAGCTCAACATTTTCAATATTTTTGAAGTAAAATAGCTCCCTCTACATCTAAAGGATGTTCTCTTGAGAAGACAACTGAAACCACCTGATCTAATTTGTAGCCATTTATCTAAAATTGACACATAATCTAACTCGTAGTCCTTTATCTAGTAGTCCAATAGAAACGTCGTGTTTAGTGAAGAAATAATGAAAACATAATAATATGCTTTGATACATTTTAGGGTTAAATGCGTAATGTCTCTATAAATATGTGATCCTATAATTTTAGTAAATTTTTTAACCTACATCATGACCTTTTAATCCATTCGTGCGGAAATTTTAAATTATTCTTAAAAATCGAAAATATATTTCTGGTGCACACCATCATCTGATAAAATTTAAATCAAATCGAAATTTAATTTTCGGTTTTATACCGTAACTATATTTCCGGTGTCACTCATAACAGAAAACCAGAAAAATTCATTTCATTGTCTTAGTTAGAGATAAATAAACTTAGCAAATACAAACCGAAAGTTAAACATAAATCGAACATTACAAATCAATTACAAATCAATATCCTGGTGGACGCTGCAACATCCACATAATGTCATCGACGGTTCTTGATAAAGTCGCATCTAACTCGACTGAAACTTTCTCCTAAAAACTTAGATATGCCGACCACATAGCCCGTAAATTGCCGTCGTTCTTCAGTTCACGGTTCATGAACTGCAGATTCCCTTCATTGTCATTGATGACGAGCGGTACTCGATCTTCTCTACCTTTCGACCTTCGCCGTAAGGAACAAGTTCCTGTAAAGTTTCATGTACCTCTTCAATTGGGGTTACACCGTGATCTTGAAATCACAAGACGATATGTCGCCGAGAAAATGAACAACTCCAACAACCCATGTGATGTCTAATTTTATGTTTATATCTAGTTTTATGTGTTATGGTAGGAAGAATTATAAGAAGAGAGGTATTTTTATAGTAGAAGGATGTAAACATGGACCATAGAAATCCTATCTTTCTGTTAGTGATAAAATTGGAAGTTAAATTTCGGTTTCCTACTTAATACCAAAACCGGAAGTTAAATTCTGGTAAATTGCCTGAGTTTGAAAAACCAGAAACAGAACAGAAACAACAAGTATAACACAAAATCTCATATATTCAGATTTTTTGCAAGTGGTCAAATTACAAAAATGAGTATTTTCCACATCATAATACATTATCAAAATGAAGTTAACATTACAATGCTACCTATATTACTTGAAAGAGTCGAAAAAAGTGTCGTCAGATAAATCCACCGGTGACACCCCTTTCGACTTTTCGCTATTTATTTCTATATCTATTTCCCTTAACTTGTTGTATTCGTGCATCCTTTCCATGAAATCGTCTGGCCATGTCTCTGATGGTTCTGTGAAATGAAGCGCCTACTCTGGTGATGTCAGTGGTATAGGGCATCCCGGTTTCAAGTAGACTTGAAGAAAATGCCATGGATTTGTAATCCATCCAACACAAATGATAGGATCACTGGGATTTGGTGTAGGAGCAGTGCGCAGAGGAAAATAAGTCTCTGAAAAACCGTATCTTGTCAGATTAATACACACCATGTCATACGCACTTGTTATGAGATGACCAATTTTAGGGAACCGCATCCATTTGTCCTCTGTTTCACATCCAACCTTAACAGGTACTAGTGCGTGATGTATTTCCTCAACCTTCTCTTTACTCTAGAACACATGTGTGTACAACTCTCTGTGTTCCATCAACTCTGTGATCTGAGTATCTCGCACAGTATTGTGATACTATTCACGGCTACCTAGCAAACAAGAAACAACTCGAAAGCCATAATTACCGTCACCATCCACATTGACGGTCCTTTCAACGTATTTGTGCATGAAAATCGACATTTGATCAACGAACGATATTTTTGATGGAGTCGGTGTAGGCGGTGGTTTGCTAATACGGGAACCTTTGGAAGCATATTTCTGAGATTTCGGTGTAGGTGATTCGGGAAATACTTTATCAACGTGTTCATAATACGAAAGACTCCTCGTAGTAGAATTGTCGCCCGATGTAGGTTTCAACTTCTTCGGTGCACCTTTTGTTTTACCGGTTGGGAGGGTGGTTTCAAATTTGTGGTCTCCAAAAACGCAATCTTTCTCAACTCTTCTTTGATGTGGAGTTTGGTGTCGTCATCGGCTCTCAAAAATCTCGCTTGTATTGCTTCCTATTCGGTAAGGATGGAGATATTTGATTTATCACTTTTCATTTTCCCGTCATCCTCAAAACTAAGTCTCTTCCAATGACTAGAGACCTCGTTCATACGTATCGGGACATTACCAATCATCTTTTTGGCTATGACACAACCACAAGAGAGACCATATATTTTCACAATAGTGCACTCACACTTTGAGGTGTTATCACCCACAGTTGAAGCTCTTTTGGCCTCATGAAAAATATAATTAAACGTCGTCCGAGAGATGTTACCGACCAATTGAGAATATAGCATGTTCTCCTTGAACATGTGTTCCAACACTGTGATATTGCGACCAAATGTCGTTTTTATCTTATTATGCTGGTTCATGATCATATGGTTCACAGCTTCCCTACCCGTAGTCAAATCGCTCTTGCTATTTGCCAACCAATTCTTGAGACAAGCATGCGCATATTCAACTCGGATTGATGTTGTATGTCCAAGGTGCATAACCTGATCAGTCCATGCCCAAACAAATTTCTCCTTCACCTGATCAAGTATTGTGCTCTCCAAATATTTCAACAGATTCAGATATTTCTCACAAACTGCTCGGAATTGTAAAACAACATCAATATGCATCACTTTTGTAGATGCATTAACAATAACATTCCATGCAACCATGGTTTTATCCACAATAACATTGGACTTTACCAACTTTCCATCTTCACCAGCTACCTGTTTCGACCCCACAACAGGTTTAACCTGACTTCTCACATTTTTTGTAATATGGTACCGACAAAGTAATGCAGAAGAAGTCGGAAATACGGTTGCAACGATATTCATTAATGTGGTATCATAGTCGGTAACAATTACCTTTGGCATATCCTCTTAGTCCTTCAATATTGACATACACACCTCTAAAGCCCATTGAAAGTTGTCTTCTTTTTCGCACTCGAGAAATGCAAAACCAATTGAGTACGTCTTCTCGGTCAATGTAAAACCAACAATTTCCAACAACGGTAGCCTGTACATGTTGGTTTTGTACGTCGAATCCATTACAAGCACGGTAGAAACGTGTTGAACAATTTAATGGAATCAGGGTGAGTCTAACAAATGTCTCTAACAGTTACTCCATCATCACCCCGTCGGTGCCTACAAACATAATTGATAGCGCTTATTAGAGGTGCTCTTCGGTCTTTTGCGCTTCAAAGTTGCAAGAATGTTTTCGAGAGGTATCAAATTCAAAGTCATGTCGGAAACACAAATTTTCTCACCCGGAAGTAGCCGACATGCTATTGGATGACCCACCAACTTTGGAGTTAAATAATGATTGTGTTCTACGCTAATCACATTAAACTTTCACTTATTGTTGGCCATTAGATAACCACACAACCGAAATGGACACTCACATTTTCTTGTGTCGGTTTCCTCGCGTTTCAAATTTTGAATGCGAGCCACATATTTTTCGCTTCTTTCGCAAGTCAAAATAACAAAGGCATTTCTTCTATCAATGTCGTTATCAGACCTTGCTATCACAGTAGCAAATCATATTCTCGTTGCCTATAAACGAATCCACTGCAAAATATCGTCCCGGAATTCAAATTCTTGAACATTTTCAAAATGTTCACGAACATCGACCGCCTTAATTATGAGAGGCGGAACTACGATCGATAATACAACTTCGGTCACATTCGGCTTAGGAATGTTATCGGGGTACATCATACCTATCTAACATAATAAAAATTATAAATACACCTATCATATTGAAATTTGCTGCATAATTTCAAAACAGAGACAAAACCGGAAATAAACTTCCGATTTAGTTCAACTAGAAACCGGAAATAAACTTCTGGTTTGTACGTAACCTTATTTTCAACAAAAAGTTACAGATTAATGCAGTGAATGAGGGATAAAAAAGATGATGTTTACCTGAAATTCTTCTTTGTTGAGCTTTTTCTGATATGATGAACTAAAAAAATATGGATTTGGAGTGGAAAATGGATTGGCAATGGAGAGGGTTTTGGAGAGGTTTGAAGGAGAAGTGTGTTATGGTGGTGATCACCATGGTTGCTGCTTATAGCAATCAGCTTTGTGACAAAACCAGAAATAAACTTTTGATTTCATACAAAATATCCAGGTGGCATACAATTCAATGATCCTGCTTCTATGGGCAGAGTTATACTTCCGATTCCATACCGGAAATTAATCTCCGGTAAAGTTTTTTACAATTTCAGGGATCACGCCACATTTTGAATGGTTTGAACAAAATAGGGTGCGAACCGAAAATAAACTTCTGGTTTTGAGAATGGTATTTTCGGGTTTTTATGGGGTGTGTCCCACCCATATGGGATGGATTAAGAAATTCACTAATTTTATTCCTTAAAAAAAACCAATGGATAGTCTTTGCAATTTTTTCTGTCCCCAACATTAGTCATTTAATGAATATGCAAGGTGTTTGACAAAAAATTTTAACTAATACTTTTTTCTTGGGTTAGTTTAGAGGAGGTTTAAAACCCCCGTAATTTCAAATATTTTTCAAATTTTTACCAAACAGTCTTTTATATGGCGTGTCACGCCTGCCTTCATTAGTGAGAACTAACAGGAGGATTAATATTGGAGACAAAAAGGTTTGTGAGGATTATTCTTTAAAAAATTTTAAATGAACTGAAATTGTAGAATCACATATTTATAGAAACCCCTAACATATTTAACACTACATTATAATGAAGCAACAACTCAATAAAATAAATAAAATTATTATTATTAACTTAACTTTTAAGTTATCTAATTGAATTACAAAGAGATAAAATAACTAACACCTAAATTATTTCTAATAAACCGATAAATAACAAACTAAATAAACAGAAAAATATATTTTTTAATCATATTTTAGCATGAAGAATTAGTTTGAGTGACTTCCGAAACATGCTTGCCAATTTATAAAATTAAAGAATTATTTTCAACTATGCTTACAATTTTAAACATTAATTTGACTATTCACTTGATACTTAAATGGCCCGTACATTAGTTTTAATTATTTATTTTATTTATCCGTACAAAAACTTTTTTATTTACTAAAATTCTACAATTGTTATTGCGCTTTTTCTTTTTTTTTAAGTTATAGCCAAATTCTCAGAAAAGACTGAAATTGTGTTAAAAAGAAAAAACAGCTAGTAAAAACTTATGCTTCTACTAGAAAAATTTAATGAAATTTATCAAACTAATGTTAAGCAGCTCTTTAGAGATTAGTTAATACTATAGCATCAAAAGATTATTCTTATGTCAAGAACAAATAAGCTCCCTTATAGAATGTTTGGTATAGCTTTTTCACCATCACCAAATCGTGAAAAGAGAAGTTACAAAGTGTAATTTTTATGCTACCAATAAATTTCTTGATGCTTTTCCATTATGTGCCATTAATAGTTGTGCAGATACATCTAACTACACAAACACAAGTTCAATTGTGAAATCTCATTACTCATCTTTAAAAAATAAAATTTCCATTGCTAAACTAAGTAAGTTTTCTTCATTTCTCATCTTTAAAAAATAAAATTACCATTGCTAAACTAAGTCAGTTTTCTTTATGATTAGTGGTTGTACTATTCAACAGTACTAACAAAGCTTTATATGCTAATCATTCAAAAATTGTACAATTTTCTTCATACATGTACTTTTTTTGACAATTTCCTCTTTACATCTAAAATAAGATTTGTATGATTTTTTCTTCAAAAAAACAGTATATAATATTATTATCCTTCCTTTCCGCCCTCATTACACATCAACAACAACCAAACCCCACCAACTCTTTATAAATAATTGATCCTCTCTTCTCTATCCCTCTCATATTCTATTCAACTACAACACTTATTTATTTACATCACAACAACAAGAGAAAAGCAACACAAACAAAAACAAAAATCTCTTTGAGCTAGTTCTCAAAGACATTTGGTATAATATCACAAATTTCTTCTACAGTTTCAAGATCAACTCATAACAGAATCCACACAAAGGAAGAATAAGGATAATTAGTTTCATGTCAATGTCAATGGGTGACATGTTGAGACTCACTTTGGCCTTGTGTGTTTTAAGCAGTGTGTTTTTGACATGTTCAGCTCAAACATGTAAAAACCAAACATTCTCAAACAAAGTGTTCACAACATGTCGTGATCTTCCACAATTAACCTCGTACCTCCACTGGTCATACGATCAACCCAGTGGCAAACTAGACATAGCATTCAGACATGTTGGAATCACTTCAACAAATAGGTGGGTTGCTTGGGCTATCAACCCCAGCAACACTCTCGACCCGGCCATGGTTGGAGCTCAAGCTTTGGTTGCTATTCCACAAGCTAATGGAAGTCCAAATTTTTATACTTCATCAATTGCAGACACATCCACATCGTTGCAACAAGGGAAAATTAGTTATCCTATTTCTGGTTTTTCTGCGACGTATCAAAATAACGAGGTTACTATGTTTGCTACTTTGACTCTTCCAAACGGTACTACCTCGGTTGTACATGTATGGCAAGATGGGGTTCTATCTTCTTCTGGTTCTCCTCAAGAACATAGCCATGAATCTTCCCACCAAAACTCTAAAGAAGTATTGGATCTTGTTTCTGGTACCTCCCAAGCTGTAAGTGGGATCGGTTCACGTCAAAGAAGAAGAAATGTAAGTCAATAATGTTCTAAGGATTCAATTGATATACACTAACTTATAAGAATTATTACGTTGTGTTCTGTGTCAATGTTTTATAGTTCAATATGATTCGTAAAAGTACCTAATGTTTTAAAGGATTCAATTAATATACGCTAACTTCTAAGAATTTGTACATCGTGTTTTGTGTTTGTGTCAATATTTTATAGTTCGATATGATTCGTATTTGATTAGTTGGTTTCTGAATCTAAATTATTATTCTTCTTAATTTTCAGACACATGGAGTACTAAATGCAATAAGCTGGGGAATATTGATGCCAACAGGTGCAGTAATAGCAAGATATTTGAAGGTATTCAAATCAGCAGACCCAGCATGGTTCTATCTTCACATAACATGTCAAGTTTCAGCTTACATAATTGGATTATCTGGATTTGGAACTGGTCTCAAACTCGGTCATGACTCAGAGGGTATTGAATATGACACACATAGAGCAATTGCTATTGTTCTTGTAACGCTTGCAACTCTTCAAGTATTTGCTTTGTTTTTGAGGCCAAACAAAGACCATAAATTTAGACTCTACTGGAATATCTACCATCATGTTATTGGATATGTAACCATAAGCCTTAGCATTGCGAATGTTTTTAAAGGGTTTGAAGCCTTAGGAGATTCTGTAGGGGATCGTTACAAGAATTGGAAACATGCTTACATTGGAATTATTGGTGCTTTGGGAGGTATTGCTGTCTTTTTAGAAGCTTACACATGTATGATAGTTTTGAGGAGGAAGCAAGTAGAGAACAAAACTTCACATGGTGTTAATGGTGCTAATGGATATGGACCTGGACCATATGGTTCTTCTACCCTCTAGGTGTAGGAATCATGTGTAGAAAGATTATATTGAATTTTTTTTGTTATTTGTGTTTTTTATCACTTTTTAGACCCCCTTTGTATATTTTGGGTACTTCAGCTTCGTTTCAGTTTTGGCTTTTGAGGTAATTCTTTCACATGATACTTTACTTTTAGGGGTGTGTTATCATGTGTGTGTGTGTTTTTTTTATACATTGTATCACTTTCTATTTCTTTCATATTTGTATTTATTGTTTAATTATGTTTTACTCTTTCTATATTCCTTGGAGTTTCAAGTATCTTTATTGTTATAACGTTCTTTGGAAGCAACACCTTTCTTTATCTTATGGCAAAAGCAAAATAAATAAATAAAAGTTGATTTTTACTATGAGATTTGAATGTATGAATCAACTGAAAGTGAATAAAATAAACAAAAGCAAGAAGAGTTCAAACCAAACCCAACTCAAGTGTTTCAAATTTTAAAACATTATTTTGGTGCAAAGTCCAAAGTTAGACGTTGAAACATACAACTCAAATGCCCTGTAGAAAAAAAAATAGTTTAGATACACATAGACTCGGTCAAAATAAGGATATGCTAACTTAAAGTAAAATTATTAGGAAAATAGAAAGGGTTTGAAAAGAGTTTATATAGAATGACACGTCACATTTACAAATTAGTTTTGTAAGATTAAGTTAGGCCAAATCAAATAAATATGAAATTACACTAATTAAAAATTCAAATATAAGTTAGAGAAATTCATTGATCCTAGGTTTTGTATTCATCTTCAAATTAAATTTTTCTTTGTTTGCAAACCAAACATGAAAGAGACATTCATGCCAACTTACATCGTGATGGATGGCTAACCACCACTTGCCATTTTCTTAACATATTTTTTACAAATTTTTATTTTTAAGATAATATCAACTACTACCAAAAGACTCGTATATAATATTAATATGGAAAGAAACAAAAGCATGGTTAAAAAAGATGATGTTTCTTGGCAGCCGGCTCAATACTAATAGGCCATATGTGAATGGAATCATTCTAAAGAGAGTTGTATTATAATACATGTGTCATTCTAGAGAGAAAAAAAGACTGGATTAAACTAATAATTTGGTGAGAAAGATCACAATAGAAATAGAAAAATGAATAAAGTTATTCATATTGCTACAAGTAATTCTGACCAAAAAAAGAATTAAATTATAATAATGCTAACAAGTGTTTTAAGACATTGATTAAGATATTTGAAGATGTCATTTTTTATATTAAAAATTATATATTTATAGATTCTTTAAACAGTTTTCTTGCGGAACTTGTTAAGATAGACCTAGTTGACATTGAAATTTGATTAAATATTAACTGCTTTCTCACCCGGTTTGGAGGAAAGCATCAACAAGGGCATCCTTCCAAAAAGGATTCAAACCTGCTTACAAGCTGAGATGTGACTACCAGAAGCAAATTAACTATCAAATTTTGATGCAATTAAGTATGTATTCTTATAACAGATATGTGCTAGCTTGTGTTTTACATGAATTGTAATAAGTTTGGTCTTTTGGAGTTTAGATTTAAGCAATAATTATTATTTTTATTCAAATTGCATCTTATTCTCTTCATCAAGGTTTTATCCCATTGGATGTTTCCTAATAAAAAATTTAATGAGACAGTTGGCCAATTATTTTAATCTGCATTGTGGTTAGTTTTGGCCTAATCTCTCAAATTTATTCTTTTTTAATTTTCTTTTAATAATATTCAGTTAGAATTTAGCAGTATGGGTGTCGTTGCAGGCTGCCAACTTAGTTGGAATATTTCTGCCTTCATCTTTTGCTTCACTTTATTTATTTTTTATTAAAAATAATATAGTTCCATATTACTAACCATAGCACATACAAACAACTTATCACATTACCCAAAAGCACTTGGAAGAGAGGTAAGGGATCTCTTCAAGCTTAACCATAGGTCCTGTGTTTGAATCCAGCTCTGTCTGGGCACGCAGCAGTGTTAAATTCTTTTTAGGGAGAGTTTTACCACCCATTGCGGTACTACCCGGCTCGAGGGATTAGTCTGCAATTGTGTGCGGAGTATACCCAGTTTCTACCCAAAAAAACAACTTATCACATTTGCATTGTATGTCCATCTGACAAATCCAACAAAGTTTACATAGACAGATGACCAGAAAATGAAAATCCATGCAAGTTTTCGCCTCCTTACAATTGATGTTGTTGTTATAAAATCTTGAAGTTCTAGGTAAATAGAATAAAAAGTTCTTTTGGAAAACATCACTTAAAAGTTAATAGAGACAAACGAAATAGTATATATAAACATATAAACCAAGTACCTGACAATGCAAACCCTTAAGAAGACCTCGATGCTCTGCAACAGTGTAGTGTTGTGCAAAGTTTTTTAACCAAGCCAACAGGAATCAGTTGTACGGGTGAAAAATTTGCTGCCAAATGCTTGATGAAGTAGACGGTCCGAGTTCCACTATTGAACTACAAGACATTCTCTCATTAAGAACAAAGGTACCCAAATAAAGTCAATTGCAGATCAATCATAACACCTACCAGTGCCACATCGCTAATAACAAGGATAAGACCATGCCAATCACATATCGCATTATTACAATGGCCGTCATTTACATGGAATGGGAAACTCATACCAAGGACCTCCAAAGCCATGTTCAAAGCAGCCTTCGGCATGCAATTCCGTAGAGGTTTAACACTCAGAAAGTTTCAAGTAATCAAGGATACAGTACTCACTTGTGTCCGGTATATCTTAAGGTACACCCCAGGCCCCAGCAGAGAGGCTCTTCTTATGGGAAACTCTACATCTCCTCGTTCCCATCCTCATCTTTATCATATCAATTCTGCACAATAGAATATTTATTTCTGCTTCTTGAGCACAATACATTCCCAAAGAAGAAGCACGGAGCTGGTTCTTATCATCAGACTGATTGGCAGGCCTTTATTAATGGCTTCGTGATATGATGGTCCAGAAAATTAAGCCCATGCCACAATTAGTGGAAATATTTGAACATACAGGCAAGTAGGCAACATCATACAACGTGCAGTGCTCGTCAAGACAGAAAGTAATCGGGCAAACATAGAATATATCTAACTGGCTGAAACTAACAAGCAATGTGCTTCTTCTTGATACTGTCCTTTGATCTCTCTCTGTATCCAACTATACCCTGAAGGTTTTTTCATTCCTTTTTTACTTATCAACTTCTTAACCTCTTCTGCACGCTCCCATCTATCATTTGCTGCATAAGTGTTTGCTAGAAGAACATAATTTCCAGAATCCGTAGGGTCAATCTCAAAGAGATGTCTGGCAGCAGTCTCACCCAATTCCATATTTCCATAAACTCGGCAAGCTGCTAATAACGAACCCCAAGTTGTTGCATCAGCACTCTCCAAGTTCTTCTTTATGAGACTGTATGCTTTTTCCAATTGGCCGACCCTACCAAGAAGATCAACCATGCAAGTATAGTGCTGAGGTAAGGGCTCAATACCATACACCTCAGTCATAATCTGGAAAAACCGACAACCTTCTTCAATTAGACCCGAAGCGCTACATGCATTGAGGACCCCAACGAATGTAACTTGGTTTGGCTTTAAGCCTTCCTGCTGCATCTCTAAGAAAAGATCTATAGCATCCTGCGATTTCCCATGCTCCGCAAAAGCTGCAATCATAGCACTGTAAGTATACAAATCTCTGTAGCTCATCATACTAAACTCCCTCCATGCTAAGTCTATATTTCCACACTTTGAGTGCATGTGGATCAATGCATTGGAAACAATATGTGTCCTTCCTAAGATAAAAAGAAATAGGTTTCAACCAAACAAAAGGACAAAGGTTAGTGCCAAGCATTTTTAAAGGAAAAAAAATAACAATAAGGATGAACCTACCACAGAAACCCTCCTCGATATGGTACGGCAATGAGTTAGACATTCTAATGTCCCTAAGTTGAGCACAAGCTGATATTGCACCCACCGTTGCCACCTCTGTAATCTTAATCTTTGCTTGTCTTAATTTCTCATACATCTCAATAGCCTCCTTTGCATATCCATTTTGTGCATAACAAGCCAGCATTGCTGCACAGATTGATGGATCCCGTGGCACTGATATCCCATCAAATATTCTTTTGGCTTCACTCACATTTCCTAACTTCCCATACCCGGCTATCATTGCAACATGTGTAATCACGTCCTTGCCACTCATGACATCATACAACTCCTTGGCAGCCTTCATGTCTCCACAGTTTGTATACCCAGCAACCATAGTAGTCCAAGTAAAAGAATTCCTTTCCCCCATTTTATCAAACAACAACCTTGCATCAACCATCTTCCCCACCTTGGCAAAACCACAAATCATAGCCGTCCATGCAACAACATCTCTCTCAACCATTCCATCAAACACATCATGTGCATCACCCACTCGCCCACATTTCGCATACATATCAAGAAGTGCTGTTTGCACAACCTTGTTACCAATAAACCCTGACCGCATCACTCTTGCATGAACTTGTTTCCCTTCAACCAATGTAGGGACACGCCCGCACGCATTGAGGACGGATGAGAATGTGAACTCAGACGGAAAAATACCATTTTTATGCATTCTCGCGTAGGTGGAAATAGAATGACGAAAATGGGTGTGATGGGAAAGGAATGCACGGATGAGAGAAGTCCATAGAAAGCAATTGGAGCAGTTTGGCATTGTATCAAACAGTTTGTGGGCATAGTAAAGATTGGATTTTTCAGCACTAAAGTGAAGAATCCGAAGTAGCAGACGATCAAAAAGGTGATGGGGTGGTTTTCGAATGAGGAGTTTGAGAAAAAGTGCGTGGGTTTGTTTAAGATGAGCAATGGTTTTGGCATTGTTGAGCAATTGGTTTAAAGTAAGGTGAGAGAATTTTGAAGTGGAGATACTCATGTTAAACAACACCTAATTGGACCACTATACAATCTAGAGGTGTGAGTCATTGATTGATGTAAATTCAATTTAGTTTTAATAATATATTTTTTTTGTTAATCTTTTCTTTTAAACATTATCTTTCAAAATAATGCATTTATTAATAGGGTGTTGCTAACCCGTGCTCTTTAAGCACATGTTAAATATATTATAACTAAAAAATTAAATATAATTTAATCTAATAAATTTAATTTAAAATTTTAAAACATTAAAGGTACGTATTTCAAGAGAATATTTTCACAAATAACTCTTTAATATGTGTCCTTAGGGCACATATTAGTATTTTCCTTATCAATATTTAGGATCATATGCCAACATACTATTAAATGATAATATTAATATTTTTTTTTTTCTTTTAAGATTTCAACTTTATTGTTTCTCACCATATCTAACTTTAATCGACTATCTAGATTTTTTAAGATCTTTTTCTATATATCCACCATTGACAAAAACAATATTTATCATTTTCAATGTTCTTTCACTCTCTTCGTTTTCATTTTTTTCTTCTTCGCAAGAAACCAAATCTCAGACAATGGCTACCTTCGATATCACCATCAAAACACAACCACATCTTCGATCAATACACTCTTATCTCCTTCACAACATACCATCACCACAATTATTACTCATACAAACCATACCTAAAATTATAAAATTGGCATGTTTGACCTTTTGCTTCATGCATCTCAGCGATAATCATGGTCTTGTTATTGTTTCTCCCTATCTCAACAATTCTAACTATCATGCATGGTCAAGATCCATCATGGTGGTCGTGCGATTGAAGAACAAATTAGGTTTCCTTGACATAACCCTAATTTGCTCAACTAACTCAAATCGCATCTAAATAGCTTGGACATATGAAATACCATGGCTATGGCATAAAGGGTGAACTTGATTAAATGTGAAATAGCTCAAATCATCTTTTGGATGGATATAGCGCCCGAAATATGGCATTAGCTTTGAGATCGTTATCACCAAAAATATGTCTTTTGTATTTCAGACCTTCGGGAAGAAATATTTTCCCACAAACAAGGTAATAAATCTATCACCTAATTTTACACAACCCTAAGCAATTTATTGCATGAACTGGATAATTTCCGCCCTTTACTTACCATCAAAGAATATCGAGTGGGTGATTATGTATTTAGGTTTCTAAAAGTATTAAACGGGCAACATATTCCTTTTCGATCGCAAATTATGCTAATGAACCCTCTTCCCCACATAAACAAAGTTTTTTAAGGTTAATCCAACAAGAAAGCCAATACATCACATTAGTTGTAGAAGACAAAATCATTGTTACCTTCAACAAACCACCCAACTTTCTATATTCCACCGATTACAACATCTAAGGTAACTTATATGGTCGTGGTAGAGGAAACAAGTTATAGATATTGTTACAAACAAGACCACACAATCGAAGTATGCTTCCAAAATCATGGCCTCCCATCTTATCTCAAGAAAGTGAGTTTGACTCAATTTACTTATTTTGATGACACAACAAAAGAAACTCAACGAGAAAACACTGAAGATCAATACACTAAAACAAGAAATATTGTTTTCACTATTGATAAACAACAAGCACTACTGACTTTACTTCAACAATCTCTTCAACAAAATTCCTCCAATGTTCGTCATCTTCATACATTCCTCAATTATTCATAAAATATTCATCACATGATTCATTCTTTAAATATTGGCAACATTTAGATTCTAACACTAGGGCCACCGACCATATATGCCATTACAAAGAAATATTTCAAATCTCCAACATTTACGTTAAACCAATGTTTTAACCATTGGACCGGAGACCGAGTCGATGAAATTTTTTGTTTAAGGTTCAATTGGTTCAACCGATTAAATCTATTGTCAAACCATTTATTAAATGAATTAATAATATGAAACTAAATTCCATAGTACATAATCATTTGTTTACAATTTAATAAAGTAAATATTTCAAAATTCATTACAATTTTAGTATAATAATATCAATAATACACATAATAACACAATATAGTTGTGCACTCAATTTTATTTGAGATATGCAAGGATTGTTTAGGCTTTATCATATACCTGTAAAAGAATTGATAAATGTCAGTATACTAGTTGCTACCTATTATAGTAGGTAATCACTTTGCATGAGTATAAATGCAAAGTAATGCACTAGTTTGTAACTAACTTGAACAGAATAACAGGATTATTTTTTAATCAACGAATATAACTACTTCACTTTCTAATATGGTATCAGATAGTTAGGTGTGATCCATGGATGAAGTCACTTTGCCAATATTTTTCGCTTATCTCTCCACCGAGAAATCATTGGCGATGGCGACCAAAACTGACAGACCGCATTGTCTCCAGTTTTCATTCAAGATCGAACATAAACTAGACAAAAATAACTTCCATTTATGGAGTCAACAAGTCGAACCATACATAAATGCTCATAATCTCACAAATATCTTTGTTTGCACTCAAATTTCATTGTAGTTTCTTGCTGATGAAGCGCGACGTACAAGCTTGGTGAATCCTAAATACTCTATTTGGTTGCAGAAGGACCAAATGCTTCTCTCGTGGCTTCAATCATCACTTTCCAGTGAGATCTTATCACGTGTTCTTGGATGTTCACACTCTCATCAACTCTGGGATATGTCATTCAATTATTTTCAAAAGAAAACTCGTGCTAGAGCTCTTCATCTTAGAGTTGAACTTCGTGCACTCACGCTTGACAATATTCTAGTTAAAGACTATCTGTAGAAAATTTATAATATCATAGATGCACTAAAATCCATCGGAGATCCTATTCCAAGTTCTTATCACATTGATGTTAAACTTGAAGGTTTACCTGCTAATTATGCATATGTCGTATCTGCTGTTGAAAGCAAGTTTTATATTAGGAATCTAGATGAGGTAGAGATTATCCTCCTAGCACATGAGTTGCATATCTCTAAGTTCATAAAGCAATTTATTCTATATATTTTGTTTTAGAATCTTACTCATGTTGCACCTTGATGTAATCTACCTGATGAACCTCAAACTAGAAGCATTGATTCCTCACCTTCATAAGCTGCGTCTCAGAACACTGAATCTGAATTTCAAGGTTTACGTGGTGGTAAAACTCATTGTTATGGTCGTGGAGGTAGATGCAGAGGTGGAAGAGGCTCTAATTCCAACATTAAATGTCAATTTTGTTCAAAGTTTGGCCACTCTTCTCTTAATTACTGGAACAGGTTTAACAATCAATTTTAACCTGCATCATTCAGTGGCAGTCATTTTCCTCAAAATCCTTGGTATGTTAATAAACCTTCCTATGGACATCACACTCAAAATGTGTGGGCTATACATTCTTATGCTCAACCAAGGCATAATTATAAATCTCCTTAAAGCACATTCATTGCCAACATTATGCCATCCACTTTTGCATCTTGGTTTCCTGACTTTGGAGATTCTTATCATGTCACTAGTGAGGCCAAGAATCTTCAGCAAATCACTCCCTATGAAGTTCCTGAACAGATCCTCATAGGAATGGACAAGGTTTGCACATCCACTCCTTTGATGTTGTCTATTTTCCCTCGCCTTTTCATCCACACACTCACCTAACCTTAAATAATTTGTTGCTTGTGCCCATTATTACCAAAAATCTTATGAGTGTCAGTAAGTTTTGTCAAGATAATCGTTTTTATTTTCTCTTTACAATTGACAAATGTCTTATAAAATCTCAGTTTTTTATGCTATTTTGCTTGAAGGTTAAGTTGGTATTGATGGATCGTATGAGTTTCCCTCCATATGCTTATCTCCAGCTATTAAGTCCATGCCTTTGTCTCTTTTATTGTCTTATAATAATTCAATTTCTATTGTTAATGCTTGTATTTCCTCTTCCTTGTCTAATGTTTGGAACCTTAAACTAGGCCATTCCAACATTTAAACCTTGAAGTTGGCTTTGAAAAGTTGTAATATCAATTTTAATAATAAAGAGAGTGATGTGTTTTGCCTAGCTTGTTGTATTGGTAAAGCATATATACTTCACTCTTCCACCTTACACGCCAATTACACTCGCCCTTTAGAACTTATTTTTAGTGATCTATGGGACCATTTCCTACTCCAAAAAGTGTAAGTTTTCTTACTACATGTCATTTGTTGATGTTTTTTCCAAGTTCACTTGGATTTATCTTCTTAAATCTAAAGGTGGGGCTCTTACTATGTTCAAATAGTTTAAAATCATGGTTGAACTTTAACATGGTTTTCGCATTAAAGTTATCCAAACTGATTGGGTAGGGAACTCAGACCTTTCACAAAATTTCTCGTTGATCTAAGCATAATTCATAAGGTGATATTTCCCCATACTCACCATCAGACTGGTGTGTAGTTGAGAGAAATCATAGACACATTGTGGAATTAGGTCTCACTCTCTTAAGTCAGGATTCTTTACTTATCTCATATTGGGACTATGTTTTCTCTACAACTGTCTATCTCATTAATAGGCTCTCATCCCCATCCATTATCTTTGAATTCCCATATACCATGTTATTTAAAGTGCAACTTGACTATAATTTCCTTAAAGTTTTTGGATGTGCCTGCTTTCCTCTTCTTAGGCCTTAAATGCTCATATGCTTAATTTTAGATCCCATTTTTGTCTATTTTTTTGGTATTCCACATCTCATAAAGGCTATGGATGCCTCTCCCATAGGGGTAGATTGAATATATCCAAGGATGTTTTGTTCAATGAGTCTATATTTCCCTATTTTGAGCTATTTTCCAACACTACCACAAAATTTTCCTCTCATTCTAGTGTCATTTTATCTCCTTTTTCCTTTGGTCCCACCATTTCCTCATTCATCTATGCTTCCGTTTCCTCACCTTTACTCAATTCTACCCATAGATCTCAAGATGATTCCATTAATAACTCTATAAATTCACCATTTCATCTCCCAACTCCACTTAAACTAAAACTAACTCTACAACACCCATCTCTCCTAATTTTGAGTCTAACTTTTCCTCTAGTTTTCCCATTTCTCATAAGTCTGCTGGTGATAATACTTTCATGTCTTCAAACTCTACTAAGCATACCTCATCTTCCTCAACAACAATATCTCTTATCTTACCTGCTAATGTAGTCCCTGTAATTAATAAACATATTAATCACCATTCTTTACAAACCAGAGCAATATTAGGCTTCACTTAACCCAGGATAGAGCCTAGACTCTTGCTCATTCATTATGAGCCAAAGGCCATCAAATAAGATCTCGCTGACTTATAGTGGAAGTCAGTTATGTAGGCATTATATAATGCCCTCATGCACAATAATACATGGACTATAGTCCATTTTCCCTCTAATAGATAATCCATTGATTGCAAATGGGTCTTTAGAGTCAAGGAGAATTATGATGGAACCATACATAGATACAAGGCAAGGCTTATTGCAAAGGGCTTCCATCAAAGACTTGGGTTTGATTTCAATGAAACCTTTTCTCCATAAGCCAAGCCCATTACCATAAGGATTATTCTTAAAATAACTCTAACTCATGGTTGGTCTACACAATAACTTAATGTTAATAATGCCTTTCTTAATGGACTTATTGAGGAGGAAGTCTATATGCATGATAACCTGAAAATGTATCAAATATTTGGATCAATTTACATGAATATTATCCACATTTTAATTAATTAAACTACTCTTTATTCGTATTATGCCACTATTTTCTATGTTTTCAGGAATTTAATGTTTACAAGACATGTGCGAAAAAAATCGAGAAAAGTCGAGCAAATCTTAATCAAAATCCACAAAAGAGGAGCAAATTATGCAATTGTGGGGTGTATGGAAACATATGGGTGCATTACAAGCAAAAACACTTTGAAAAATAAAATAGAAAAAGCAAGGCCCAGCCAAACGCATGCCCTAACGGTCGCGACGAAGTATGAGACTTCCTCAAGAAGGAATGCGTGACGAACGTCACGCCCTAGCTCAACGGTCCGTGGCGATCGCTACGCAGGAGGATCCGGAGGATAAAAATCCTCAACGATCACGCGCCTCAAAGTCTATAAATAGGACCCTAAATCCTCATTTTTCAGAGACTTTCTTTTCCGCTTCCTTTATGGTTACTCTGCCGATTTTTCCAGTATTTATTTCATTTGCTTTTATTTTGCCGATTTCGGTTTCCTTTATAATTTTAGTATCTGCTTCTATTTTCTCGTAGCAATTTCCACATCGGAGATTGCTGCGAATCTTTGCTGATTCTAACCTTACGTTAGAATCGTGCCTTTTTATTTCCTTCATCGCATTTAATTATTTTATTTATTTATGCCAACATTGTCTGAAATGCGTGGTTTATTTGAATTGTTTGATATTGTTTATTTCTGTTGCGCTATACTTGAATTATATAACATGCTAGGCTAAATTTAGTTATTGGTATGTAAGGTCATATAGCCGACGGGGTTTAGCAACGTCATTTGATTCATTCTATTTTAAAAATAACAATTTTTTGGTTTCAATTACTAGTTCTAAATATCAGTTGTTTTGTTACGAGAGTAAAATACATATTAGAAGTTAGGATCAATAAAACGAGAGTTTGAGATAATAACTGGGCAATAGTAATTGTGCATCAACTTAAAATACAGGGTGAACGCTTTTAAGTTGATTAGGTTTTATTTGTTTTCAAAAACTATTTTTAAACTCTAATTGAAACAACGAGAGCACTCACTTAGGTTTGATTGTAGGATCTGAATCAATAAACACGAGAGTGTGAGAAGAGGGTTTTCAAACAAATATTTCCTACTGAAACTGTTTTGATATCCACGAAGTCCGACCATTACATACCGATATTCCCCATCTGAATCTAAACTAGATTATAATCAGTTAGGTTCCCTAAACCCAATTATTTACATTATTAGCCTTAGATTTACGTAGTAACCTTAGATAACGATAGATCGACATTTAGTTCCTTGAGATTCAATAATCTTTAAAGCTACACACGATAGGACTGTATACTTGCGGTCTAGATTCTTTAAGACACACAAAGTCGCGATCAATGCAGCACCCTCGAGTTTTCATAAATTATGACTCTTTTCTAGTGTGCAAATTAAATAAGGCTATGTATGGCCTTAAACAGGCCCCCAGACAGTGGTTTGAGAGACTCCAATCAGCCTTGATGACACTTCAGTTCAGGCCCAACAAGTGCGATCCTTCATTGTTCACCTATTATGTTAATGGTCACAATGTCTTTCTACTGGTGTATGTAGATGACAAACCACTGGCAGTTCTAAGACTCTGTTGCAGAATATCATCACAAATCTCAACTCTGTAGTTTCTCTCAATCATTTCGGTGACCTTGATTATTTCCTTAGGATAGAAGTAAAAAATGCATCAAATTGTTCTCTAGTTTTGACTCAAACCATGTATATTAGAGACTCACTTCTTAAGACTAATATGGTTGAGTCGTCTCATGTCAATACCCATATGTAATTTTCTTGTAAGCTTATCAAGCATGGCTCTCATGCTCAAACAGGCCCTTACATGTACAAATCAGTTATAGGGGCTCTTCAATATGCCATCTTAACTAGACTTAACATTGCTTATTCAATAAATAACATTTGCCAATTAATGTCTCACCTTTTTTAGGCACATTAGGTTGCAGTTAAGAGAATTGTCAAGTATCTCAAGGATACCCTTTGCTACGGACTACATCTTTCTCCTCTATCCCCCAATGTCTCTCTTACACTACAAGATTTTTGTGATGCTAACTAGGCATAAAACCCTGGTGATAGAAGAAGTTCTTATGGCACTGTTATCTTCTTTGGGTACAAACTCTCATTCTAGAATTAGGAGTCTCTACAATGCAACCTTTTTCCTATATGACAATCAGTCAGTTATCATGTTGGCTCACAATCCCATCATGCACACAAGGGTCAAGCACATGAAAATTGATTTGTTTTTTTTGTTAGAGAAAAATTCCTAGCCAAGCAAATGCAAGTGGTGCATATTCTTGGTGTTGATCAGCAAGCTGGTGTACTTACAAAGCTTCTAGCTTCATCCAAATTTTTGGAACTTAGACACAAACTCAAGGTCATTGACTACCCATGAGTGATAAACATATACTATCTATTACTTGATATAGCAAGTGATCACTTTGCATAAATATAAATGTAAAGTGATGCACTCATTTGTAACTAACTTAATAGAATAACATAATTCTATTATACTCAATGAGGAGAACTTCTTCACTTTCAAATAAATTTCAAAATCCATTTAAGAGTCATTTGAACAAATTAAAGAATTATAATCAAATAAGTTAAACTAGTTCAAACCATAATTATAATAATAGAACAAAAAATTTAAAATAAACTGAAATGATTAAGAATATCTTAATTAAATAAGATAAAATTATAAATAATAAATAATAAAATATATTATTTAAACAACATTAAACAAATTCGAATTGAATGACGACAAATAAGTCTTTATTGAACAACGATAAACAATATTGAATTGAACAAAAAGTAATATTAAGTTAGACAATGTGATTAGATTTGAAAGAGACTGCGAAATGATGTGGAGTGTAGTTGAAGGAAAAATTAGGACGGACTAATATAACTTATAAGTTTGTCTGATTGAAGAAAAAAATGTGAATAACATGTGTTTTAATCTTTGACATTGGTATATTAAATTTAAAAAAATATATTATTGTCTGTTTAATGCATTTTTCAAATTTGACAGTTTTACAAAATCAACTTTAATTTTTTAATTTTAGACGGTTCAATCGACTATATGAACTGACTGATTCAATCTGATTTTTAAAATATAAAATTAAACTACCTAATGATGGTGCCACTATTAGCACTAATTAGTTTAACGGCATGTATTTTACTCGTGATTTCTATCTTACTAATGTTTTGTTTCTACGTGAAATATATACCAACTTTATTTCATATATATATATATATATATATATATATATATATATATATATATATATATATATATATATATATATATATATATATATATATATATATATATATATATAATCAGCTTCATCTCTTAACTGACGTGTTTAGTTAAACTTTAAAATTTGCATGACATGTTTAGTTAAACTTTAAGACTTGCATGATAAATGGGAACTATATTATGCAGTTGAGCTACATCAAGGTTTATATTTTCTCGGAGTCCCATATAGTTATGATAATAAATTAATAATCATGTTCGTTTCAGTAACACTTCTAGAAACCCTGAAAGGCTGAAACAAATAATTGAAATACGTGACATAATTTCTTTGGCCACCCCTCTCATTAAACCATCATTCATAGTAGTATTAATTAAAATAAATTATTTGGATGACTTCTCTAAGCATATTTTAGCCTGATTCATGTTTTTTATATGCACAAATTGTCTTTTTTTTTCTTTCTTTCTAATAGTATTGCCTCTTCAAAAAATTATTTTAACATTATTCAAATAGACATTTGGAGACTTTTTTTTATTCTCTCCATTCATTTGAAGTCAAAAACCTTATTAAATATTGTATTACTCTGGTTAAAAAACAATTAAATCTAATGTCAAAACCATAATATATAATAATGGATCCAAATTGATTTTTAAAAAGTTTTACATAAATCTTGGAATGATTTTTAAAAAGCTTTACATAAATCATAGAAACAATCCATCATCTGAAACACCGGTATCTTTTAGTAGTGTCATCACCTTCCTTTTTCAAATTAATTTTTCAAATTAATTTACCTATTATTTTTCCAGATCATGTAATTTCATTTATTAACAGACTTCTTCTCTTTAAAATATTTTAACCGACTATTCTACTATGAAAATTAAATTATCTTCACTCAATCACTACATTAGAATATCTTATCTTCACATAACATATATCATAACTATAAACTTGTTGCAAAACTAAATAACTCATTGTTTTTCATGACTTTGGTTTATTTCATCAAACACCATCGCACATTTTTCTCTTCATCATCTCTATCTCTCTTGATCTCTCTCTATCATCTCTATCATCTCTATCTCTCTTGATCTCTCTCTATCATTTTTCTCTTCATCATCTCTATCTTTTGATCTCTCTCTAAAGTATGATTAATTTAATAAAATGAGAAATTAACTGATAAATACATTTTATATCCAAAGTCACCCATTTATTTAAAATAATTTGCTTCACTTCTTCAATCTCACAATTATCTCATCAAGTATCACTTGTCTACAACAATAGATAGAAATATATCTAAAGTCAAAAAATAATATATATAATCTGAAGTTTGAAGCCGTTTGTAATCTCACAATTATCTCAAATTGCCAAAAGTGCTGATGTCTTTTTTTCTTTAGAGAATTTATTCTAGGAACAAAACAAGCAAAAACAAAGCATATAATTTTAAATTTAAACTGCACTTCAGAATACATCATTCAGAAACAACTAAAACCTAATTGTTCCCTATAGATTATCAAATTTTTAATAAAATTATAAACTTTGTTAAAGTTAGGCTTTCTAGACTCTAAGAAAGCCATGTAACATGTATCTTATTTAAACAATTTATTTATCTACCAGATTTACATAACCAAATAAATTATGGAATGGAAATATAAAAATGTATCCGAAATATTAATCTCGATTTAATAAATACCAAAAAACTAAGAAATGTAACAATACACAATAGAAACAAATGAAATAACCCGATGCACATAATATGGAGTTCGAGGATTGTCCCTACTCCCTAGGTTCAAGAGCAGCAATTTCCTTCATGACTTGAGCTTTATCAGCTTCAAATTGTTCATCCTCTGAAAATCCCAATAATTAAGTAAAGGTGAGAACATGATGCCATTAAAATAATTTGCAAACTCTTAACAAAGCATTGGATCCTTTACCTTTATCGATTTTCAAGTCGCCCAACAGCCTCAGAAGCTTGTTTCTATTGGTAACAAGTATGCCGATGATATCTGGTGGTTTCTTCTGGTTGGCAGCAAATAGCTGTTACGAAAAAAATACGTCAACACACAAAAAAAGCAAAAGTTAGAAGCGAAAGATTAAGAGTAACAGCTTCAACACGTATTTATGAGATTAAATGATTATACTACCTTGAAAACATGAAATGCTTCTATCTGTATGCTCTTGCTTGACTCCTGCAAAAAGATATGAGCAATAACCTATTAAAATCCAGTATAAACATGTATAATTAACTTTTTATTCAATATTCAAACGAGTGCATCAGTAGAGCATCTTATGTTTTTTGAGATCCTACGTAAGTTAGTCATGGTTCAACATTGTAAAATAATCAAATACCCTATTTAACTACAGTTTAACAATATTTTATTAACAATACTTTATAAGGCCGTATTATCTACAGTTTAAGACAGATTTTGGGCCATGTGTTGTAACCTGCCTTGCACATCCTCAGAAACCCAATATTGACCATAACATTACCTGTTTAGTAATCACTATGTCATGACAGACGGGCTAGACCAGTAAGAACCTCTTAACAGAGTGCTACTACGTATTTATGCTATGTATTTAAATGAAACAAATACATTTTCCGATGCTTATAACAAATCCATACTTCTATACTATCAAAACAAAAGAGAGGAGGGAAAGAGACAAGCAAGGCAGAAAAGAAGACAAGTTGTAAGTCTTGAAACCCATATGAAGTAATACAGGAAGAACCATACTCTCATAAGATTCATTAAAATCCTTAAGTTCTCTCTGGAGCTAACATATCTTGCCATTACAGCAGCATTTGAGCGATCAAGTAACATATCTCCCAACAACTGAAAAAGAGAGAGAAAAAAACATAACTACATGTCAATTTATCAAGAAATTAAAAAATACCATTAAACAAGCAAAAACTTATTACAATAATTTCAAGCGATAATTCTTACTCTGAAGCCTAGACATCTCAATTCTTGCTTAATTCAATATTCTTACAGTTAAGAGAAATGTGAAAACACACACCATACCTTCACAGCTTGACGCCTTGTAATATAATTGGAAGATTCCAATAGCTTGGAGTTATATTCTTGAAAAAACTGAAAAGAATTAACCACAAAAACAAATGAGTTGTGGCTGGTAACTAGCATGGAATGAGATAAACCAAGTAAAAAATATTTGCAAGTAACAAAATTGTTTGGTTTCAGTGAGAAAGTGCAAGAAAATAGTAAGAGGAAAAAATGTAAAAAGAAAAAAAGAGAATTGAGGTTTTTAGTCGATTGGAAGGAAAGAAAACTGAAAGGAAAGAATGATAAACTTTTCTCCTTCTCTTGATTGATTGGAACAAAGTGCATGAAAAAAGTGTGTATGTGAAATCATATATTAATATTAAAATACGTACATACAAATAACTAATATGGTTAACTGTTAAAGAAATAAGGTTATTGTGGTAATGATAACATGGACAATATGCAGCCTTTTCTAATGATTTCCATCCAAAAGGGAAGAAAACACTTTTTCGTGTAGGCCCTGCATATTATTCCATTCCCTCTGTTGTATGTTGCTAACCAAACATGTTGAATGAATCTCAATTATTGTGTTTTCATTTCTAATAACATTTCCCTTCCTCTCTCATTCGGACGTTACAAACAAATTTTAAAAGTGCCCTCACCAGCACAAAGTTACTATCTATTATATTAGTCTATTATTATAAGAACCTTCGCCAATCAAACATAGCATGATACCACACATACTAGTAAGAGGTGGGATAGGACAAAAAGTGGCATGTCAAAGACAAATATAAAAACTAAAAAGGCAAATTTTTTTAATTAAACTTAGGTGTATGGGGAACCTACCCATTCATAATTATTGGAAAGGAATTCGGCTACAGTAGATTTATGTCTTGTCATGAGTTCCTGCAATAAAGTGGCATGATAAAACAACAAACCTTGTGGGCAAAATGTGCACGACGCCAAAAATAATAACTACCTTAAAAGTTGCAGCGGCATCTGCAGCTATGTCAAAGTTTGGGATCTGAATGTAGTCAAAGAACTTCTTCATATGAGGAGATTCTAGAACATATCTGATATAAAACCAAGATTTATCGCGTAAGTCACAGATGTTGGGCATAAAAGAAATAAAATACCTATGACAGCTTCTATTTTTCATCTAACTACTGTCAAGCTTTTATTTTTTGATTCGCAATTAAAACAATTCAATAGTATAATCATATGAAAATATAGCAATTATTTATGACGTACAAAACACGAAACTAATCTATCATGAATTAAAACCTCGACCCAAATGATTGCAATTCTGCCGGAAAACGACAATCACAAGTTTGAAATCACAGAAACGACAAAAATGAAATGATTTGCTTCTTTTTCCTTACTTTGCAACAATCTGATGACGAATGCACTCCCTTAACATTGCACCATAGTGCAAAGCCATCTCCTGGTTTTCGTAGCTGAAAAAAATATAAGTCAACATCATAAACTAGAATCAATTTCAGTAAAAACACACAATTAACAATCCGGAGCAGTATGCACATAGTGAAATGAACCTGACAAGACTAATTCCCACATGATATATAAATAAAACTCAACTAATGTTTCAAAATTAGATTTAGATTTCAATCCATTTGGCCAAACCGTTAAATTTACCAACACATTATAAATCAAACATCAAGAAACCGACGATATTTATTTTCGACAAAAAATCATCGTCCAACGGTTAATTACCTAGATGTCAAAATATCCATAAGATCCATATTTTTTTCCAAGTAATCAGATGCAATCAGCTTAGAATGAACCTGCTGCCTCTGTAAATTCGCAACAACTTGAGTAGCATCTTTCCTAGCCTGCACAATCACAAACTCTCAACACCAGAAAATACCAACCAAAATAAAAATAAAAATCCTCCTATCATAAAAAAACACCTCCAAGTTCAGTTTCGGAAGACACTCGACCAGAAGTCGAAAAGTGTTTTCGTTAAAAAACTCCTGCGTCAACTGCGAACACGCTTCCGGCACCGGTTCAGCTTCACTATTTCCATACAGAATCGTTTTCATCTCTCTCAAATTCTTAAACAACTCGATCATCTAACATAATCATCAAATAGAAAAACATTACCAATTAAGAAATTGAAATTTCAAAATTAAATAAAAAACAGGAACAGAGTGATTGAAGTTGAAATTGAACCTTTTCATTATCGCGCTTGCTAACGGAACCGGAACCATTCTGGAGAATTCGGAGAAGATCTCGAGTATTCCGAACAATGTCAGGCGGGGTACGGATCTTAGGCTTGAAGAGGCTCTTGGATTCTGACGGAGGTGGAGGTTCGGAATAAACCACCACCTCCGATGAAGAGGCTCTTGCAAGCCCCTTCGATTTGGACAAGCACACACCTATTTTTGCTAATTCTGAATCATCTATTTAATCGCGTTAGGGTTTTGGATTCCGCTCCAGAATCGATTAATTTCACTTCTCTTTCTCTCTTCCAACTGTTTCTTTGCTGTTGTGTTCGTCTTTCAACTATGCGAATCGCTAACTAATAACTTAATTTACAGTACCTTTCAGTTTTCGTAGTCTGTCCTATACACGTGTCTGTTTCGTTTGTAGCCGGTTCCTTGCTCATTTCTATACAAACAAAATCAATATTGAATTATTAATTAAGTTTTTTATTTTCAATTCTTTAAAAATTTAATAAGTTTTTAAAGAGAATTATTTTTTACTAAATTTTTTTAAAGATTTTAAAAGGTGTTTGAATTTTAAACAATTTATAAATGGATTTTTGAAACTTTAAACTACTTTGTAGATTTTTAAGATTTTTTTTTGGCTATAAAGCAAAACAAAGAAAAATTAGATAAATTAGATTCTTAAATATAAATTTTTTATAACATTGGTAGTAAGAGTGCAACTCAGTCCTAGAGGAAAGAAATTGTGATTCATGATGTCTCTAATGTCTCTAAGAAGATCCTTGTTCCTAGATGCACTTAGGTTTAGGTTTGTCATGTAATTTTTACTTCAGATAAAGTGTGCCTAACTCTAAAAAGAGTGATCTCAAGCTAAATATTTGGATCAACGTCGAATTTATTATTCTTGTTCAAATTTGTCTCAATGAGGTTAATATTTAGGGAAGTATTTTTGTGTAATAAATCGAGTCACTAAAGCCCATATCTTTGGCAAGTGAGAATCATTTGTGGATGGCTCAAAGTTATACGTGAAGTATAGTTGACGAGTACATAATGAAACCAGAGAAACCACATTATCATGTCTCAAATGAGATGTGAAATATAATTAAAGCTAGTGCGAGTTAGAGTGTCATTATTGTTAGGGGTTAATTCCGAGGATGGAGCGTTTTTTGGGCACACCTTTGTAAGAGGCACACCACATATCCACCTAAAACCTTAAGGTGATAGGTGTGTGGGTTCTCTCATTTATATAGTGTTCAATCTTTCCCTTTCTAATCAATGTGAGACTTCTTTCTCACATTTGATTCTCAATACTCCCCCTCAAGTGTGAGTCACATTCAATCTTTTCTTTTCTAACCAATGTGGGACTTCATCCTCACACTTGATTCTCAACACTCCCCCTCAAGTGTGAGTCACAATGCTCCTCAACACTCCCCCTCAAGTGTGAGTTATGAGTCACAATGTTCCCCCTCATGTGAAAGTTTTCTCTTTCAGATACACTTGTACCACTGTTGGCACTCTCCGACGGAACACCTTCTACCCACCACCTGCAAGAAGTGTTTCGGTCTTAATCTCGAAACCATAGGCTCATGATACCAATGTTAGGGGGCGATTCCGAGGTGGGAGCATTTACTAGGGACACACCTTTGTGAGAGGCACACCATAAAACCTTAAGGTGATAGGTGTGTGGGTTCTCTCATTTATATAATGTAATCTTTCTTTTTCTAACCAATGTGGGACTTCTTCCTCACACTTGATTCTCAACACGCCCCCTCAAGTGTGAGACCTATTCAATCTTTCCTTTTCTAACCAATGTGGGACTTCTTCCTCATACTTGATTCTCAACAATTATAACTTTTATCTGCATTAATAATAGTGCAAGAGTAGTATAAGGGGTTTCACTTGATATAACGGTTTTATGTGTATCTCGTTTGAGGTTTAATGAATCAAATGCAAAAGGAGTGCACCATGGAGTGAGCATCCAAGAAGAGTCGGTAATTTGGGGATGGATTCATGAGATATGCATGCAGAGTTATAGGTTCTCCATGCCTATCAGACTCTGCACTAAATAAGTTATGACAGGTACCATGAATCTTGTTTTTTATCAAAATGTTTCCCTTCTGATTTGAGAGAAAATATTTATGATTAAACTCAAGGAGCAACCAATGATTTTTATAGTCCATGGTATTGAACATAATGAAGGAAGTAATCTTCTTTTGGGTCATATCTAGAGCATGTAGGCGATGTGATCATGTTGCAGGGGTGAAGTAGAGAAAGAGTATGAACAAAGTTGTGACAAGGAAACCAAAAGAGGAACTTATTTTTTTGCGGTAAAGTGAGTTTCCAAATCCAATGGTAGGATTGAAGTTCTTTAATAGAATCACGATAATCTTCTTTGATGTGGAGGATCCATGAGTAACCACTCTTATTATTATATGTATCACTTATGTGATCAGAATAGATGAAGATATCTTCCGTTTTTGGGTTGAAATTAAGAATTTTGTTGGTGTTCTCATTAATGATGTTATGAGGTAGTTGAGTATCCAAGTGGTTGATGTGGGGTGATTTCATATAGTAGAAATATCTTATTGTAATATTAACGTCACGTGTCAGTACATACTCAACAAAATAATCCAAAATACTGAAAGAATTCTAGTGAATGTACAATAAAGAATAAAAGTTTGACCCAAGACTCAATTCTAACCCTTTTTTTAACACACTTTTTTCTTTGACAATAGAATTCAATTTGTAGAAATATGTGGTGGCCGAGAAGGAGATTAAATGATTGCCACACAAGAAATGTGAGAGAGGAGACGTACCTAAAGTTTTTTGAAGTATATATCAAATGAGTTTTCTGAGAAGAGTTGTATTAGCATCTCTAATTAATCAATTCCTCGAGCTATCCCACTTCTTTGGGAGATAAATTATTTATATCAGACCATATGAATATATGTTATGGTAGAGCCTTTCCAAATAAAGTTTATCGATATTTTGAAGTATATCTCAAACGAATTTTCCGAGGAGAGTTATATTAGCATCTCTAGGTGATCAAATCCTCGAGCCACCCCGCCTCTTTGGGTGACTAATTATTTCTATTATACCATATGAATACATGTTATGGTAGAGCCTTTCCAAATAAAGTTTCAAGTCACATGATCAATTGTGTCCAATTTTTTTAAATGAGTCATATGGTTTGCATATAATAAAATGGTATAGAGGTAAGAATTGGAGTGACAATGGCTAATATTCCAAACTTGTTGATAAGCTTATTTTTCCAAGAAGTTATGTGAGTTTTCATTTTTTTTCCATGATGATGTTAAAATCATATAATTTAGCTCTACCTCTAAAAAATAGGAAATCCAAGGTATTTGTCAAGATAAGTAGTACTTTCAGTGCTGAAGATTGTTGTTAACTTATTATGTTTAGTTTGAAAGGTGCCTAAGAAGTAGAAATCTCAATATTTTTATAATGATATAATATTTGTAAAGGCTCCCAAATGGAGTGGCACATGTCCCTTACCAGACGTATGTCTCATGACTTGTCGCCTGAAGGGTAAACTTCACGTGGAACGGGGACCCACCATAGGGGAAAATGTGGATAATAGTGTTTATCCAACCTATAACTACATGTGTGAAGCCATGCCCATGACTCTCTGAGAAATAGGTGATAAGCAACTCCCCCAATCAAGAGGGAACAGTTACCACTTCTTAGGAGTTCCCTAAAACCTAGGCTCGTAGGCCTCTATAAATACCCTAATCTTAGGGTTGAGGCGACATGTTGTAATACACACAATATGCCGCTAAAGCTACAGAGCTTTTCACCTCACGTGAGTTTATTGTCTTATAAACGTAAACACCATCAAACATGACAATTTTGTAGGGTTTGTGATTGCATTGACAATTTTGTGTGGTTCAAAATGCACTGGAAGCTGTATAAATATGGGTCACATGTTGTTGAGAAATAATCAGAATCACAAATGCCTTTTCCGTAATCATTGGTTTACGCAACAGTGCACTTCACTGGAGCACAAGATCTTGTGAAGTTTCGGATTTCGGACGGGTTTCTAGTCCTCGAGTCACTAACAGAAAAGTTGAAAGAATTGTTGCCTGATACTGATACTAGAAGGGCGAAGAAGATTTCATATAGTGAAAATTAAAGCACGGATGTTGATGGAAGGGTTAGTTACAACATTGTTAAATTGAGTTGAAGAGTGATGAAGATATGAAGGTCATGTCGAAATCATACAGTCATAGGCTACTAAGGGGTTGTTGGAATTGGAAGTGCGGCTTGCCGGATTTGTCGAAGACATAATTAACATGTTGGAACATCCAAAATCATCACATAGTGGCTAGGTTTTTATGTTTTCAGTTATGTAAGTTGTTATGTTTTAAGCTAAACTAAAGGAGACAAGAGGGGGAGTTGCATGGTCAATGAGCAGCCAGTCATGTTAAGGTGACCGAAATCTTAAACAATAATCCTAACTGTTGCACCCCAAATTTTACCCTCCTATTTTTCTACTTGCATTTTATTTATATTTAAAAAAACAGTCATTTACTCATTGCATATGCATCATTTCGTCGTGTTTAAACTGATCAAAAGTCAGTCTAAATCGATATTCGCATCATTTTTAGTTATAAAATACCCGTTATTTCACTTTATTTATTTTTTACCTCTCTACTTGTTTATTGCATCGTTTTAAATTATTTATATGTCGATGATATCAATATTTCGGGTTTATAAACAAACTGTTAAAAGCAATTCGATACTGTGCAAAAATTAGCGGGGAAAATATTTCAAATTTTCATCTTTTACCCACTGTTTTTAAAATTTACGTATCGCGTAAATCATAAAAATGTGTTCTCCCTAATTTTTCGATACAGTTTGAAGACTCGTTTTTAACTGTAAGTATTTTACAGCCAGGTATTCTTTATTATCATTTTATTTCGATTTTAACCATTTCAATAATTTTTCTTTAATCTACAAGACCCATAGTTTATTTTAGTATACTCATTTTATTTTTTCGGATAATTTATTGTCCGAACTTTTATCATTTTTAACAATTTTAGGTGTCCAATTTTTTTATCTCAAAAAATCAAACAAAAATACTTTTGGGCTTATTATTTTTTAAGTGACCCAATTTTGTGGCCCATTTAATTATAAAGGGAATTTTTGGCATTAGTAAAAATATGTTAAACCTAATTTATTACTATATATTGGGAGCTTGTTTACTGTTCAAGGGGGGCCAAAATTGGAAAGGAAACCAAAAACGTAAAGAGAGAGGCGGAGGCAGATGGTTTTTGGATCTGAAAAAAAGATAAATTACTTTCCTCTTCATTTTCCTAGCAACTCCATCTTTCTCACCAAATAACAGTTCCTTTTCATCGTAAAACTTCCTCTGCTGCTAGCTTCCTCCATATTCACCAAACCAACGAACTTTCTTCATTCCAACACCCACACCATACATACTACCTCACGCCCAGCCACCCTTCCAAAGCCCAATCTTCATCCTCTCACGCTGCCGTCACGTATCCCTCCATCCATACCTTTCGTTCCGCCACAAACCCCCCTGTCACGCTGTTACTTTCCGTCGCCATACACTCACTCTTCCACCACCACCGTAACACATCATCTGCCTTGCCTTCATTCTGATAGCCACCACCCTGTCGCCGTAAACCGTTGTCTCACCCTCAACCTTCCACTATTTCCATCTCTTATGCTCTCCGCCGGAACCCTTCACCTTCCTCACGCCTTCTCCCTCACCGTAGCTTACTAACTCCGGCCAACCCTCCGTCACCCGCTGTCCTCTCCTCAATCTACCTCACAGAAACCCTCTGTACTCTCATCACAAACTGCTCCTCTTCATTCCAACCGCCGATGTCCCTCCAGCAGCTCTGTTTCTTCCAGCCACCGTCCCTCTGCTCTTCGACAACAACAGATTGCAGCTCGCAGTCTCGTCACCGTATCCGCGGTCTGTCTCCGTGCAATACTATTTCAATTTTCTTTCAGTCATCAACTTTTTTTCGGTAAGTTTCAATACTGTTTTTCTCGATTGTTTTTTTGTTTAAATGTACAAGATGATTGCTATAATTGCTATGGATATGTTTATGTTGAACTGTCAGTGTTTAAATTGGGCATTTTGAATTTGATATCTGTCATTACTATAGTTGTGTTTGGTTGTGTTCGAAGCTGTGACGAAAGATGTAAATACATGTTGTTTAGTTTCGATGACGGTCTGATGTATACATCGCGTTTATGCGCAAGATCTAGCCGAGAAACATGTTGAAACACCGTGTATTTAGTTATTCTGTTTTTAATTTTGAGTAGAGATTATGGTTGAATGATATTTAGAAGTGGTTTCGATGATGGCTTGATATTGATGTCGCGTTTATCCGCGTACGATTTAGCCGAGAAACCATTAAATATTGTATATTTTCTCATTTTTTAATTTCGATTGAAGTTCGTGAGTAAAAAATGTATTTTGTTTTAGTTTCGATGATGGTTTGATGATTGACCGCGTTTAATCGTGTGTGAATCTAACCGAGAAGCTATAGGGCAGCCTTGTGGCCACTCTTTCTTTAGGCGAATTCGATAAGAATGCGGGTTTTGGCACCACTTTTGGTTGATGGTTGTAATAGTATAGCTTCGATGATGGTTTAGTATTGATACCGTGCTTATTCACGAATAATACAACCGAGAAACTTATGGGGCAGCAAGTTTGTTTTCCCTTTGTTGTTGAATTTGCTTGAGTTAGAAGCTTTTAATTAATCGAGTCTACTTTATAGTATTAATTTACGCTTAAGTAGCGGCTGCCCGACTTTGTTTTGTTTGAATTGAAATCAATTTTTCACGCACAAGTGTATATGGTTGTCCGGACTTTGCTTCAATTAATTAATTTTGAATCCGAATTCAAGCTTTATTTCATGTGCATAAGCTCTGCCTGGTTTTGATTCATATGGTTTAAATGTGTTTAGAGCTCGATTTTCCATGTTTCGACCTTGGATTAAATAAATAACTTGTGCACGATTTCTTTGGTTTCAATTATAATCAATCGTTTGTTTCTTCATTTGTTCATGTACATTAATTTCATTTCTGTTTTCGATTTATTTACACTATGCTACTAATGTATCTATTACTTGTGAAGATATCCGAGGATGGTTCAAGCATACACTCTATATTGTCGCATCTATATACATTTTTATATGCTCTTATTCGTATTACTGTTTTTATTTAATATTCAATATTTAGTAATGTACATACAATATACTTAGTATTTTTATGTTTTTATTTCTATACTGTAAATATAATTATACATGTTTTTTTTTATTTCTTATATTTATTATTGTAAAAATACATATTATATTTATTACTTATACTTAGTATTGTATATACTATATACATATTATTTTTATTATTATACTTTCATATTCATTCGTAAATAGATTCGAATAACATTATAATAATCTTCTTCGGATATCAATTTCTTAGAATTAGTTCCTATAATCTATTCTAATTAATAAAATAAAATACACTAATCGATATTTAAATTTCTCCACATTTAGTTTCTATTTGTATGCCGTTAACATAATTAACTTACTATTTTCTCTTTAATTTCAATTCATCCCCATTCGGAAAAATGTATCCCAATTCTCTTGATGCGTTGTAAATAATTTATCGCTTTCTATTTTATTTTACTGTTTAATTCCCATTTATAATTGATGTATCCCTCTCCCAAAAAACAATTCTTGTAATAATCTAGTTTGCATTTATATCATTTATTTTAACTGTCACTTACACAAAACCAAAAAATATCATTTTATAAACTAATAATTGTGAATCATTTTAAACCCGTAAGTCGACAAAGCTACGAAGCGTCGCGATGACCACACATGCACACATGTACGCTTGATCCTAGGCCTTCTTACAGTGTGCCTATTTTTCTCAATTGTTCCAATTGGTCGTCTTAGTAGACTAGCTCACTTTGCTAGTACACATGTAATTTAATTGTTTTATACTTAGGTTGGCCACCTTGTATGGGCTTTGTCGATTTTTATTTGTTATTTACAATTATTTCGATCCTCTTCTCATCTCCATTCTTTCTCCATTCACCAAGCATTTAAAACACTTTCAATAAAACTCGATCCAACGTCGAGTCTTCTTCTCAAACCTCGATCCAACGTCGAGATGTTTTTTTTAAAACGTTTTTCATAATAAACTTGGATGAAATTTGTTTAAATCGTTAGATGGTAGCCTAATGTTTTAAACAAATTTGAAGTCTTTAGATTGTTGGATGGTAGCCCAATAAGATAAAACTTCTATCCATGTCAAAAAAGCTAGAGCGGTATTCAAATAAATTGTTGGATGATAGCCCGACGATTTAATTGAATTGGAAGTCTTTAGGTTGTTGGATGATAGCCCAATAAACTAAATACTTTTCCGCATTAAAATAATATAGTGACATTCGTTTAAATTGTTGGATGATAGCCTGACGATTTAATCGAATTTAAAGTCTTTAGATTGTTGGATGATAGCCCAATAATTTAAATATTTTATCTCACTCAAAACACCAATTTCATAATAAATTATTTTGGGAAGAGAGATGATTGGTTGAGCTCACTCGCCAATTTCTAGTATTCGAATCATTAGATGATAGCCTAATGTTTCAATACTTGTCATCCACAACTTAAAATCAATTTCAACCCATTCAAACTTCTTTTCGTGCGTCCCAGCACCTTTTACCTTTAAACCCTTTTCAAGATTAGACATGATTCATTTATAATTGAGATGCTTCTTCCTCTATTCCCAAGGTTTTCGACTTCTCCACTTGAGTACTAGAGGCGTTCTCATACCCTCCGTCATGTTGGTGCGTAGTCCTTTATTCTTTATCACACCTTGTGGGCGTTAGACGAGTCCTCTCCTTTAAAAATGATGACTTGTCTTTTCATTTAAAATTAATCAACAAACAATCATTTTCTAGCCGAACTACGGCGTTCTGACTTTCCCATTGCACGAGGGAGTACGTAGGCACTAAGTCTTACGACCAAAGGCGAGCAAAAATAATAAAAATATTTATTCTCTCTTTCTTCCTCTTATCAAACTTAGAAGATCGTAAAATTTACACACTAACACACAAACACACTTTGAACTAAATGGGTACCATCGAGTACGATGGATGTAAGGGGTGCTAATACCTTCTCCTTGCATAACCAACTCCCGAACCTATATCTCTTAATTTCGTAAACTGTCTTATCCTTTTCTCTCGTGGGTTTTATCTATATTTTCCCGTTCTTCTTTTAGAACAAATAAAATTAGGTGGCGATTTCACTATTTTTTTTTGGAAAATTAAATGATTTTTGAAAAACGAGTTGCTTCAGTTGGCGACTCCACTGGGGAAATTTTCTCAAGCGAGTTAACCCTAGTTTAGTTCATTATGTGGTTGTGTGTTTATTGTTTTACTTTCTTCTTTGTATTTTATTTTATTTTTATGCTTCAGTCATTTATTTTCTATGCTTTATTTATTATCATGTGTATATATCTATTGTGTGGGTTTTCTTGATGGGATTATTTATTCATAGATAAGCCCACTACCCAGGCTTCTAGGTCACCTTTTTAGGAATAGAGGGGTTGCGTAGCCTAGGTCCCTCTGACTCCAATGTCTTGTGGACCGAAGCAAAGACTCCGGCTTAGAGTTGGTTGTTTTAAGGAGGTTGTTGACCCGCATGATAGTGCAGGACTTCAATTTCTAGACAAATGACCTATAACTCTAAGTTTGTTTATGGTATCCAAACCTGGACCAACCGCTCAAAAGATTTTGAGTATCCCGTTAAGAGCCGTTTCTTGGGGTATACTTTTACAAATACTATTACCATGTAGGCCTCTCGCGTGATGATAGTGTTTGCTAAAAGGGGATCTGAGACTCTGAGGAACACTTAGCAAAAACCTTAGAACCATCCCATGGGGATTATTGGGTAGAAAACTTAGAGCCATCCTATCATAGGAGCCCATCTAAATTAGTTGTTCTGATTACCTGTATCATCCCCTGTTTCACGTCTCTGTGAACCTGTTACTGTTACTATGTTGCATTTCATTTGTATATGTGACATTGTAGTTCGTCACATATTTTTCATTGATGACATTACATTTCATTGCATTCATCTGTATATTTCATGCATACATTAAAGTTGTCAAAAATTCATTTCATCTGTCTCCATCTTCGGTTGATTTGTCGTCAAACTGATTCCTCAGCACTTTGGATTTGAAGCATGGTTCAGAGAATTATGGAAGAACTTCAACGAGACCAAGAGTTATTAAGAGTTGAAGTCAACCAGCTGATAGGTCAAAATATCTCAAGTCACCTCGTAAATCCAGTGTTTCAGACAGGCAGCTCATCCTGGTTGTTGATTAGTCACTAGGCCATGTTTCTTTCTGTTTGCATTTTCCCTAGTTTATGTTAAATAGTTGCTTTCAAATTTTGTTTGTAACTCCATGTTAATTTTAATGAAATGAGCATTGCACTGTTTTGATTTAAATCATTTACATTTGTTGCTTTCAAAAATATATATCTTCCCTGTCTAATTTCTTTACCGAACTTTTGTTTTTGCAAAGATTGGAGGGAGGATGATAAAAACAAGATACCCATAATTGTTGTTGGTATGCTTTTGAATAAAAATTTGCTGATGATATACAGGCATTGTTTCAATTCCTAAACACTGAAGAAATAAGGAAGTTAATCCCTTGTCAACCCCTTCGAGCCTAGAAGTTGGAGTTTCTTTCTATATGAAAAACCCACAATTTTAACCTGGGGCAGGGTAGTTCTCAGTTAATTCGGTTGTGCATTCATTTTAGACACCTTTCAATAGAGGTTGTATTCAATCAAGTTACCTTCGCACGCATCAAAGAATTGTCGAAGATGTTCCTCAAGTCAAAGGATGGCGATGATGGTTCTCCGTAGTCATGAAAGTCAAGTCGTCACTATCTTTAAAAATATATATATATAAAGTCGCCAAGTTAAAACTAAAAGGCAACTTAGGCAAAAAAAATTGGGGCATCCTGCTGACCGTAATCTTAAATGGAACGGTTTAAGCAAAAGTTAGGGATGACGAATTCAAACAAGAGTTGACAAAAGTCCTCAAACAGCAAAATATTGCAAAAAAGAAGTGTCTGCTATCTCAAGAATCTATCAACTTCTGAGCCATCATCATTATTAGTGTACATTCCAAAATCTATTGGAACCTGAATGCATAATCTAATTTAACTGAGCGTAGGGCTGAAGAACATCACGAAGATTGGGTTGGGTACAAATATGCTTTGAGCCTTTATCCTTTGTTTCTTAAACCGTGAACCAGACCATGCTACAACCCTCAAAAGACCTAATTGAAGCCAGGTTTCTTTTGAAAGCATACTACAACAAGGTTGCGTAATATGACTCCTAAGATTTTTTGCAAATCATTAGTCTTGGTATATCTATACCTTTGTTTTGTCTTTCACTTTTAAATTTTAAAGCTACTGTGTTTTAAACAGTAATTTATTTTTACACCAATAACGTCATTCTGAAAATGATTTTTTTTCAAAACTTGTGCATGAACTGTGCATTAAATTTACCATGTCTGAATAAATAACTTTTGCTTGCAAACAAGTTTTCCTCATCAAGGAAGTCCAAACTGTTAGGAAACTTAGTTAGTGATCCTAATCAGGGGCAAGTATCTTTCAGATCCTGTTGTGAATCAGTTTAAGATTTGTTGCTCAGTGCAAGTCATTATCAGATTTATTTTAATCAGAAGATCTTTTTCAAGACTTATATGGAGGCACTCCTTTCCCTCAGTTATTTTCAAGAATGGAAGCCATGGTCAGTTTATCTCCATCAACGTTTAATTGAAGCCATTATCAATTTATCTTCAACAATCAACTAATTAGAGGCAACCCCCATGCAGCGCTTCAGTCCTCCCTCCAAGGATCATCGTTTTCGACACAGTTCACAAAGTGTGTTAGAAGTGTTTCTCAAGACGTATTCTTTCCAAGCAGAGTTGGCAGTGTTCTCCGTGTTGAAGAATCAGAGTTCCCATCTTACCTCCACAAAAGAGTCAATCTCCGTTGTCATAAACGTCTGCATTACATACTACATGCATAAATCATTCATATATCATGCATCACAGAATTCATATATCATGCATAGCAAGAGTGTTTTATCCTCATTTGCATTTCCCGAGATCTTATTGCAGTCAATATCTTACCTTGTGGTCAAATACCAACTTACTTGGTACCTACCAGAATTTTTCTCTGATGTAGCTTCAGATCTGTTTAAAATCTGATTGTCTTTTCCAGTTTATTTCTCTGATGTAGCTTCTGATCTGTTTAAAATCTGATTGTCTTTTCCAGTTTATTTCTCTGATGTAGCTTCTGATTTGTTTAAAATCTGATTATGTTTTCCAGTTTATTTCTCTGATGTAGCTTCAGATCTGTTTAAAATCTGATTGTCTTTTCCAGTTTATTTCTCTGATGTAGCTTCTGATCTGTTTAAAATCGATTGTCTTTTCCGGTTTGTTTCTCGATGTAGCCGGATCTGTTTAAAATCGATTGTCTTTTCAGTTTATTTCTCGATGTAGCGGATCATTTAAAATCGATTGTCTTTTCCAGTTTATTTCTCTGATGTAGCTTCAGATCTGTTTAAAATCTGATTGTCTTTTCCAGTTTATCTCTCCGATGTAGCTTCAGATCTGTTTAAAATTTGATTGTCTTTTCCAGTTTATCTCTCTGATGTAGCTTCAGATCTGTTTAAAATCTGATTGTCTTTTCCAGTTTATCTCTCTGATGTAGCTTCAGATCTGTTTAAAATCTGATTATCTTTTCCAGTTTATTCCTCTGACGTAGCTTCAGATCTGTTTAAAATCTGATTGTCTTTTCCAGTTTATTCCTCTGATGTAGCTTCAAAATGTGATTGTCTTTTCCAGTTTATTTCCCTGATGTAGCTTCAGATCTGTTTAAAATGTGATTGTCTTTTCCAGTTTATTTCCCTGATGTAGCTTCAGATCTGTTTAAAATGTGATTGTCTTTTCCAGTTTATTTCCCTGATGTAGCTTCAGATCTGTTTAAAATTTGATTGTCTTTTCTAGTTTATCTCTCTGATGTAGCTTCGGATCTGTTTAAAATCTGATTGTCTTTTCCAGTTTATTCCTCTGATGTAGCTTCGGATCTGTTTAAAATCTGATTGTTTTTCGGTTTATTCCTCGACGTAACGGATCTGTTTAAAATCGATTGTCTTTTCAGTTTATTTCTCGATGTAACGGATCTGTTTAAAATCGATTGTCTTTTCAGTTTATTTCGATGTAGCGGATCTGTTTAAAATCGATTGTCTTTTCAGTTTATTTCCACGATGTAGCGGATCTTTAAAATCGATTGTCTTTTCAGTTTATTTCCTGATGTAGCTTGGATCTGTTTAAAATCGATTGTCTTTTCGGTTTATTTCCGATGTAGCCGGATCTGTTTAAAATCGATTGTCTTTTCAGTTTATTTCTCGATGTAGCGGATCTGTTTAAAATCGATTGTCTTTTCGGTTTATTTCTCGATGTAGCGGATCTTTAAAATCGATTGTCTTTTCGGTTTATTACTCGATGTAGCGGATCATTTAAAATCGATTGTCTTTTCAGTTTATTTCCCGATGTAGCGGATCTGTTTAAAATCGATTGTCTTTTCAGTTTATTTCGATGTAGCGGATCTGTTTAAAATCGATTGTCTTTTCAGTTTATTTCCGATGTAGCGGATCTGTTTAAAATCGATTGTCTTTTCGGTTTATTTCTCGATGTAGCCGGATCCGTTTAAAATCGATTGTCTTTTCAGTTTATTTCTCGATGTAAATTTAAAATCGATTGTCTTTTCAGTTTATTACTCGATGTGCTTCGGATCTGTTTAAAATCGATTGTCTTTTCAGTTTATTTCTCTGATGTAGCTTCAGATCTGTTTAAAATCTGATTGTCTTTTCCAGTTTATTTATCTGATGTAGCTTCAGATTTGTTTAAAGTCTGACTGTCTTTTCCAGCTTGGCTTCCATGTTGTATCAGTTAATCTACCACAAATTTCTAGTTTCAAAGTCTTCCAATAATTACCACAAATTACCATAGTGTTTGTCTCATATCATTTATCATTGAAAAAAAGTGTCAAAAAATATTGCATTCATTATGTTCTCCTCATATGTCATTCATCACGCCCATTGCATCTCAGGGCAAAATTTTGGGTTTTTGATATTTAACTATCTCCCACTGCGATAATATGAAGCTTGATCATCTTCATATCATCTGATTGAAGATATTTAAATAGGGGCAACTGTTGCACCCCAAATTTTACCCTCCTATTTTTCTACATGCATTGTATTTATATTTAAAAAAACAGTCATTTACTCATTGCATATGCATCATTTCGTCGTGTTTAAACTGATCAAAAGTCAGTCTAAATCGATATTCGCATCATTTTTAGTTATAAAATACCCGTTATTTCACTTTATTTATTTTTTACCTCTCTACTTGTTTATTGCATCGTTTTAAATTATTTATATGTCGATGATATCAATATTTCGGGTTTATAAACAAACTGTTAAAAGCAATTCGATACTGTGCAAAAATTAGCGGGGAAAATATTTCAAATTTTCATCTTTTACCCACTGTTTTTAAAATTTACGTATCGCGTAAATCATAAAAATGTGTTCTCCCTAATTTTTCGATACAGTTTGAAGACTCGTTTTTAACTGTAAGTATTTTACAGCCAGGTATTCTTTATTATCATTTTATTTCGATTTTAACCATTTCAATAATTTTTCTTTAATCTACAAGACCCGTAGTTTATTTTAGTATACTCATTTTATTTTTTCGGATAATTTATTGTCCGAACTTTTAACATTTTTAACAATTTTAGGTGTCCAATTTTTTTATCTCAAAAAATCAAACAAAAATACTTTTGGGCTTATTATTTTTTAAGTGACCCAATTTTGTGGCCCATTTAATCATAAAGGGCATTTTTGGCATTAGTAAAAATATGTTAAACCTAATTTATTACTATATATTGGGAGCTTGTTTACTGTTCAAGGGGGGCCAAAATTGGAAAGGAAACCAAAAACGTAAAGAGAGAGGCGGAGGCGGATGGTTTTGGATCGAAAAAGATAAATTACTTTCCTCTTCATTTTCCTAGCAACTCCATCTTTCTCACCAAATAACGGTTCCTTTTCATCGTAAAACTTCCTGCCTAGCTTCCTCCATATTCACCAAACCAACGAACCTTCTTCATTCCAACACCCACACCATACATACTACCTCACGCCCAGCCACCCTTCCAAAGCCCAATCTTCATCCTCTCGTCACGTATCCCTCCATCCATACCTTCGTTCCCAAACCCCCTCACTTTGTTACTTCGCCATACACTCACTCTTCCACCACCACCGTAACACATCATCCGCGTTGCCTTCGTTCCGATAGCCACCACCCTGTCGCCGTAAACCGTTGTCTCACCCTCAACCTTCCACTGTTTCCATCTCTTATGCTCTCAGCCAGAACCCTTCACCTTCCCCAGCTTACTAACTCGGCCAACCCTCGTTGTCCTCTCCTCAATCTACCTCACGAAACCCTCTACTCTCAATGCTCCTCTTCATTCCAACCGCCGATGTCCCTCCAGCAGCTCTGTTTCTTCCAGCCACCGTCCCTCTGCTCTTGACAACAACAGTTGCATTCGCGTCCACCGTATCCGATGTCTCCGTGCAATACTATTTCAATTTTCTTTCAGTCATCAACTTTTTTTCGGTAAGTTTCAATACTGTTTTTCTCGAATTTTTTTTGTTTAAATGTACAAGATGATTGTTATAATTGCTATGGATATGTTTATGTTGAACTGTCAGTGTTTAAATTGGGCATTTTAAATCTGATATCTGTCATTAATATAGTTGTGTTTGGTTGTGTTCGAAGTTGTGACGAAAGATGTAAATTTATGTTGTTTAGTTTCGATGACGGTCTGATGTATACATCGCGTTTATGCGCAAGATCTAGCCGAGAAACATGTTGAAACACCGTGTATTTAGTTATTCTCTTTTTAATTTCGAGTAGAGATTATGGTTGAATGATATTTAGAAGTGGTTTCGATGATGGCTTGATATTGATGTCGCGTTTATCCGTGTACGATTTAGCCGAGAAACCATTAAGATGTTGTATCTTTTCTCATTTTTTAATTTCGATTGAAGTTCGTGAGTAAAAAATGTATTTTGTTTTAGTTTCGATGATGGTTTGATGATTGGCCGCGTTTAATCGTGTGTGAATCTAACCGAGAAGCTATAGGGAAGCCTTGTGGCCACTCTTTCTTTAGGCGAATTCGATAAGAATGTGGGTTTTGGCACCACTTTTGGTTGATGGTTGTAATAGTATAGCTTCGATGATGGTTTAGTATTGATACCGTGCTTATTCACGAATAATACAACCGAGAAACTTATGGGGCAGCAAGTTTGTTTTCCCTTTGTTGTTGAATTTTCTTGAGTTAGAAGCTTTTAATTAATCGAGTTTACTTTATAGTATTAATTTACGCTTAAGTAGCGGCTGCCCGACTTTGTTTTGTTTGAATTGAAATCAATTTTTCACGCACAAGTGTATATGGCTGTCCGGACTTTGCTTCAATTAATTAATTTTGAATCCGAATTCAAGCTTTATTTCATGTGCATAAGTGCTGCCTGGTTTTGATTCATATGGTTTAAATGTGTTTAGAGCTCGATTTTCCATGTTTCGACCTTGGATTAAATAAATAACTTGTGCACGATTTCTTTGGTTTCAATTATAATCAATCGTTTGTTTCTTCATTTGTTCATGTACATTAATTTCATTTCTTTTTTCGATTTATTTACACTATGCTACTAATGTATCTGTTACTTGTGAAGATATCCGAGAATGGTTCAAGCATACACTCTATATTGTCGCATCTATATACATTTTTATATGCTCTTATTCGTATTCTTGTTTTTATTTAATATTCAATATTTAGTAATGTACATACAATATACTTAGTATTTTTATGTTTTTATTTCTATACTGTAAATATAATTATACATGTTTTTTTTTTATTTCTTATATTTATTATTGTAAAAATACATATTATATTTATTACTTATACTTAGTATTGTATATACTATATACATATTATTTTTATTATTATACTTTCATATTCATTCGTAAATAGATTCGAATTACATTATAATAATCTTCTTCGGATATCAATTTCTTAGAATTAGTTCCTATAATCTATTCTAATTAATAAAATAAAATACACTAATCAATATTTAAATTTCTCCACATTAGTTTCTATTTGTATGCCGTTAACATAATTAACTTACTGTTTTCTCTTTAATTTCAATTGGTCGTCTTAGTAGACTAGCTCACTTTGCTAGTACACATGTAATTTAATTGTTTTATACTTAGGTTGGCCACCTTGTATGGGCTTTGTCGATTTTTATTTGTTATTTACAATTATTTCGATCCTCTTCTCATCTCCATTCTTTCTCCATTCACCAAGCATTTAAAACACTTTCAATAAAACTCGATCCAACGTCGAGTCTTCTTCTCAAACCTCGATCCAACGTCGAGATGTTTTTTTTAAAACGTTTTTCATAATAAACTTGGATGAAATTTGTTTAAATCGTTAGATGGTAGCCTAATGTTTTAAACAAATTTGAAGTCTTTAGATTGTTGGATGGTAGCCCAATAAGATAAAACTTCTATCCATGTCAAAAAAGCTAGAGCGGTATTCAAATAAATTGTTGGATGATAGCTTGACGATTTAATTGAATTGGAAGTCTTTAGGTTGTTGGATGATAGCCCAATAAACTAAATACTTCTTTCCGCATTAAAATAATATAGTGACATTCGTTTAAATTGTTGGATGATAGCCCGACGATTTAATCGAATTTAAAGTCTTTAGATTGTTGGATGATAGCACAATAATTTAAATATTTTATCTCACTCAAAACACCAATTTCATAATAAATTATTTTGGGATGAGAGATGATTGGTTGAGCTCACTCGCCAATTTCTAGTATTCGAATCATTAGATGATAGCCTAATGTTTCAATACTTGTCATCCACAACTTAAAATCAATTTCAACCCATTCAAACTTCTTTTCGTGCGTCCCAGCACCTTTTACCTTTAAACCCTTTTCAAGATTAGACATGATTCATTTATAATTGAGATGCTTCTTCCTCTATTCCCAAGGTTTTCGACTTCTCCACTTGAGTACTAGAGGCGTTCTCATACCCTCCGTCATGTTGGTGCGTAGTCCTTTATTCTTTATCACACCTTGTGGGCGTTAGACGAGTCCTCTCCTTTAAAAATGATGACTTGTCTTTTCATTTAAAATTAATCAACAAACAATCATTTTCTAGCCGAACTACGGCGTTCTGACTTTCCCATTGCACGAGGGAGTACGTAGGCACTAAGTCTTACGAGCAAAAATAATAAAAATATTTATTCTCTCTTTCTTCCTCTTATCAAACTTAGAAGATCGTAAAATTTACACACTAACACACAAACACACTTTGAACTAAATGGGTACCATCGAGTACGATGGATGTAAGGGGTGCTAATACCTTCTCCTTGCATAACCAACTCCCGAACCTATATCTCTTAATTTCGTAAACCGTCTTATCCTTTTCTCTCGTGGGTTTTATCTATATTTTCCCGTTCTTCTTTTAGAACAAATAAAATTAGGTGGCGATTTCATTGTTTTTGGAAAATTAAATGATTTTTGAAAATCGAGTTGCTTCACTATCCCGCTCAGGCATCGAAGTCTATAGCTAGTCCTTCAACTTAGTCTTGTGGGATGTCACCTTCAACAAGATACGGTCCTGTAACAAACAAAATTATTTAAAAAATGTATCCACAACAACAAGTACCTCGTCATCAACAGCCTCAGTACCAACTCGGCGTTTGAGTGCACAAAATTGACCCTGCGCCGGCTCAATTATTTGTTTCCGGTGTGAACCAGTTAGTGCAACTCGTCCAGCTTGAAAGTTGAGATGTCTCTTCCTACTCAGTCCTAGCCAGGACGAAAACTCTGTCAGTCATCTTGCTTTTAATTGTCTCGTCTTTCTCTCACTAAAAAATAGTAAAAACAAAAACAAAAAAATCATAACTATCGAAAATTTGTAAATTTTCAAAAAAAATAATTCAAATTTAAAAAAAAAAAAAGAGGATAAAACGGAAGTTTCAAAATATTTAATAGATATAAACTGAAAATTTCAAAATTTCTAATATGAAATATAAAAAAAAAAATCTAATATTTCTAATAAAATACTTGTTCAACATAATTTTCAATAGCAATGTGGAATTTCCGACATCACCAAAAGAATTTACGGTATCTCCTAGCAAATTTATGATATCGCAAAATATTTTTCAAAAACAATATTCACAACAAAATTTTGAAAAGGAAAAAAAGGTCTTTTGTCACAAAATAGAAAGGCTGTGAAGTATAAGTCAGGGGTGACATGTGGGGGTTAAAATCTCAGAGGGTAGAATGATAAAATGCCACACAAAAAATATTTTAATTTAATGAAAGAATGCAGCAGTACAAAATTAGTCTTTTAATTCATAGCTCCCTTATATTCCAGCCAAAATCTGAATTCGACATCAGTTGCTTTGGTACCAAATTGCACATGGCTGTGAAGACATGCCATAATAAGTAAAATAAAGAAACTTAATAACTTACTGGGGAAACTTTGCGCATAATTGGATAATGCTACAAAAATATTTATTATCAGGATAGTGTTACGTAAGTATTTATTATTAAAATGTTGAGCATATAAAAATAATTATGCTTTGTATCGCAGGGTTTAAATCCTTCATGCATTTTATCCATATATGCCATGAATAAATAAATGTAAACCATAGTTATCCAAAAGCTTTAGCTTCCTCAGCAAAATCGATCACAAGCCTTAGAAAATATTTATTCTCTCTCCCCCTCCCTATCTTAGTTAAACTCCTAATTTTTCACTCCTGGTGATAATAATACAATGTGGCAAAAAATCTAAGCATACTTGCTACATATGTTTAATGGCATAATTAAGGAACTAGTAAATCTAATCACTTCTTGTTTTTCTTTCTTCCTTTTACTTGTTTCTCTAAGCTTCTAAGTCTCTGACTAATAACAGCAGAAGAAGAAGAAGGTATCTTTTTGTTTGGTTCTTTTGGTGTTTCAACAGGCAATGAGCTTTGGCCATTTGCAGTTGATGCAGCTCGCTTTAGTGCTGATAATACAGAGAAGGAAGATTGTGGAGAACTGGCGGGTTTTGGAGCAGGAGGTAAATCAGGAATACCTAAAGTTTGCTTTACACCTGGAACTTTAAGTGCTGCAAAATTGGAAACAAAAGAACATAAAGGGATCAGAAAAATTCAAGAAAATCGAAATACAAGAGTTCATCAGGTAGTACTAAAAATATCGTGATGTACCAAACCTTTATAAGCACTACACAAGCCATAACTTTCAAACAAACACATACTAAAGAGATAAATATAATAAGTATCGACTCAAGGAATGGATGTAAGTGTTTTAATAAGTCCTATGGTTGAGAATAAGTAATTATACCAATGGAAATTCTGCCTTTAGTGCGGTCTGTCCCTAGCAGCCTAATAGGGGCATTGCCGCTTCCAACACCTTCATTGTATTTGGTGTGAAGTGGTGGATTTAGTCTCACATTATTTAAAGATATGACTTGTGTAGTGTATATAAGGTTATGACAGTCCTTAACTTACAAGTCGGTTTTCTAGGGATAAGTTAGGCTGAGTCCAAATTTAAAAATGGTATCAAAGCCTATCCTAAATTTGTTGTTGGGTTTCCCGCATTGTCCATGTTTCAGGTTCATTGGGGCTGAACGAGAGGGGTGTTGGAAATACCCATACTGCCCACATTGCTTAAAGATATGACATTTTTAGGTTGCTTTCATTGCAGCCTCCAGCACCTTCATCGTGTTGGATGTGAGAGGGTGGAATTAGTCTCACATTGCTTAGATATATGGCATTTGAAGTCATAGCCTTACACACCGGTTTTGCATGGGATGAGTTACACGCAACCCATATTCTAAGATATGCTAAAGAGATAGATGTTATGTTTTTGGAGAGCGTAAAATACTAATTGCAACTATGCAATATAGATTTTACGAAAAACAAATCAAAATCAAAAGTAAAAAATAGTGACAAGATGGTATTACAGATAAAAGTTTGAAACTCCTTACCCATTCCATATGTCAGTGAAAACATATTCGATGTAATCCAGTAACAAAATATTGCCTGCAAAATTAGACATGAACACAAGTTCAAGCAACATAGAATGACAAATAGAAGCAGTAGTGGTTAGAATAAATTAGGACAGCACTCCTATATCTGCATAAATTAACCAATCATTCATTTAGAATGTGTAATGAAAAAGGGTAATCAATAATCTTTCTATATCTACGGTAAAATCGAATAACTTTATTTCTGATTTTTATGATCTATTGTTTTGATATAAAAAATGAATTCAGTGAGAGAGAAGAAAAGAAATCGTCGTAGAAATTGAAAAAAATATGTTGGAGATGAAGCAGCAGCCTGTATCTCAATGACACTTAATAAGTTGGGGCAATTTTCACCTTCCAAACCGGTTTTTGTAAGGTTGAGTTAGAATAACAATAAGGATCATGCTAATGAATGCCCGTCACATTTAGAATAACAATATTTTCAGCTTTACATACCTAATCTAGTTTACATGCGGGAATCATACACTACACTGTTAGGATGCACACTATCTAATGCCAGTGCTGATTATTAATTTTATGGATGCCATTCTACTTACAAAGTTGCTACCTCATTTGGAGATAAGCCAAGTGCCAACTATAGTGCATGTGCCTACCTTTACTGAAATTATCAAAAGACAACTACAGTTTCTTCCTAAATCCATACAATAATTTTTTCAAATGCATACACCAATGGTAGCAAACGGGAAGTTTACCTTTGGAAAAGTCATGGTAAAAGGGACTGTCAGAAAAGCGAGAATCCTCGAGAATTTTTTCATTGTGTCACCCATAGGATTTCCTTCCATTCCTTCTTGCATATTACACTGAAGAACAATATAAAATCAATGTAATTGGAAATCAAATATAACAGATATTATAAGACCACTCTTGTCATCTCAATTTTAAACTGTTTTCTTGTCGTATGGAGTTGCTGGTTTTAGTGATCACGAAATAAAATTCAAAAATAAAATGTAAGATCAAACAAACTTTCAGACAGAACTCAGAAGGACAAACTAGAAAGATTGTTGGGGTTGTTGGAGGAAAAAAAAGACTCCTGAAAATGAAGTGCTCACCTCTACTACTACTAAGAATGACAATGCAGCCAAAACTGGAAAAATGTATAAGGCATCGGGAGTTGTGAGATCGGCAAACCAGAAAGCTCCACCATGCTTGAATGATGGCATTTTTTCAGACATGTTATTTATCTGCCATCAAAGAAAATAAAATAAAATTATGAGTGAAGAAACAATCTAAAAGCTACTCAGACTCCTACAGGTAAGGGGAATATCGAGGCAAAAGTCAGCTTACCGCAAGAAAAAAACTAATGAAGATAGGACCTTGAATAAAAAGTCCCTTCAATGGCGAAAGAGGACTCACACCATATCTGCATTAATGATAACAGCAAAGAGAAAAGGACATTTAGTGAAACAAAAGACCAATGAAGTTTGATTTAATACTTAAACTAAAGATTCATTACCAATTCATATTTCTTATATATTACATAACAAATATTAAATCAACTATGGTGATGATCACAAGTCTAGCCAAAAGAAATATTAAAATATCTAATTCATTTGATTGTTTATAGAAGCACCATTTTCAATTTAATGAAAACAACATAATCAAAATGAGGCAAAAATAGTGGTGACACTGAACAGGGGGATTGGGTAGCTTAACTCGTTTGAACTAATATTAAAGGAGTTGGAAGACCCGGGTTCAAATCCATTTAAAGATAAAATACTAACATAAAAACTACTCCCTCCGTTTCAAAATGACTGTCGTTTAAGGTTTTTTTACACTGATTAAGGAATGCAATGATGTTATCATAAAGTATTCCACTTTTACCAAACTAACCTTATTAGTGTGTTGGAAGTGTAAAAAGTAACAACTAAAGGACACAATTGGAAAAATAACAATGATTTCTACATTGAAAAGTGAGAATAATAGTCATTTTGAAACAAATTTTATTTGCTAAAACGACAGTCATATTGAAATGGAGGGAATAATTACATACAATAATTCGGCGTTTTAAAAAAAAAGTAGTGACACTAAACACTGAAAGTTGTGATTTTAAGTTAAGGCCATCACAGGTCGCCACAAATATTATTCCACTGATACATTGTATCACCGAATGCAGCAATTACACTAAACTTGGAGATCAAACATGACTATTAGCAGTTATGCATTAAAGAAACCATGAAATGACTTACTCTTTGAATAGCTTTTTCATCCGCTTCTGACCTTCGGCAACAGCCTCGGGATCAAATGTCTGAAAAATGGATCCTGTTGTGATTAGAGAGAAACCTTCTTTGGTATAACAACATATAACATGTAGGTGAGAAATTTGAAAACTTATTACGATAATCCAATATGTCAAAGAACCAATTTGATGTAGATTACTTCGTATCAAAAACACTTACTTTAAATAAAAAATCATTTTCATGGCTTGTGCTGAAGTTGTTAGCTTTAGATAAAAAGGAGGAGATAATAGTAAGAGTTTCAAATTATGGATAACAACTGGACAATGAACCGATTCAACAAACTAAACACTAATTCCTAATTATAGGGAATAGGGATATACTATGACTCCTAATTTTCATGGTTTGTGCCAAAGTTGTTAGTTTCGGATAAAAAAGAGGAGATAATATAATAAGAGTTTCAAATCATTGATAATAACAACAGGATATTGAACTGGTAAAGATTGTAATTAAGATTGCTTCACATTGATTAATCATTAATTGTATCAAATACCTTGTTTGAAGCATTAAAGGGATTATTTATCATATTGTCTATCACCTTATTCCAATTCTCTTGTGTGTGTGCATTACTACAATCATCTTCCAATTGCTAAAACCTTTAAAAACAAGTTTTCACCAAATTTGCTTCCGTGTGTTAATCTGATTTTCTAAAACGAAATGAAGGGAATTTTTAGTCGTCTATTCAACTCCCCTTCTAGATAATTACCCCATATTCAAACCAACACACCTTATTTATTATACTCTCATTGAATCTTTGTGACTCACCCATTTCTCTTATCTTTTTAGAATCACAGGTTGTAGAATAGAAATCTCTTGGGGTTTGCATCCTAACTAAGAGTTCATTATGACAGACCCCTCTTTCTTTAATGGTGGCCACTATACTGTTATTTTAGTATGATGCAACTACAGGAATAGGAGTTATTATTCTCTTTTGAGTTGTACATATGATGAGATAGTTTTGTATACTCCGTTGATTTTAATTACCATTTGAGGATGTCGCAAAAATAGATGAGACGCTGTCAAGTTTCAGTAACTTTGTTTTTATAAAGGTGTTTGGGTTACATTAGGCTTGCTAGGTTAAATATATGATAAGTCGGTGTTAGCCTATGTGCCGGTCATGGCCTATGATCAGATCGTGACAGAACTAGTTCACCACAGGGATCAGGTTTCTATCACATTTTATCAGCTCCTCCGACAAAAGGGAACTTAGTCACCCATTCACTATGAATTGATATAAGATGTGACTACTTAAGTGGAATTATTTATTTTGATCCCTATATGTTTTACCAATGACATAGATCAACAGGTCAGACAAATAACCAGTGAACTATAAAAAAATTCCAAAAGAAAAAATATCCATACTAAAATTCCAAGATATAGGACAATAGAACTTGTGAGACTCCAGCTTCTTAACTTACATGCACAACAATATAATAGCAAAGCATATTATCCACTATTAATGGTATTAAGAAATGACATGATGAACAAAAGCACTATTACCTTCCCATCCATCTCTTCCTTTATCGCTTCCAAGTGAGGCCTTATAAGCTGCCACACGCGAGAAACAGTAATCTTAGGTAATAATAAGATAAATAGGGATATAGAAAAAGTTCACATATAAAACAAACATCGAGGCCTTCATTCAAAAGGGATTAAAAAAATAGTGAAGTGAGCGAATAAAATCTCCAACCCATGCCAGAGACACAAGGAAAGGTGGGTGGGTGGGGGTAGGAATTTCACTCCAAATATCTAATTTGTAACCTCTTGAAATTGAAACAGAACAACTACTGAGGAAGGAGCAAGCAATACCCGTAGTCATTACTACACTTATAGCATGAAAGAGGCATGAAAACAAAGCAGCACGACATACCGTAAGCTTAGAAGTGGTCTTGAGTTGATTTATTAAGAGTGGAACAGTTGCGGTTCGAATCAAGATAGTCGTTAGAGCTATGGCCGCCCACCTAATAAAAAAGAAGCAATGAGATGAAAAGTTTCCTTTCAAAAAGGTGCCAACGTGTTAGCATCAGGGTTGTTTTTGAGGTGTATGTGCTTCATAGATTTTGGCATTCCCTCAAAACAATTTGACTTTATTTTATCTTGCGTATAGAGACGCTTATACATAAACACTCATAAAATATACAATTATGCTGCAAATGCTTAATTAAAATGTTTATCTTAACAGTTTATTAGTATTTAATATATCTTAATCAAACTATATAGGTGAACTCACCAGTTAAGCCCGGTGTACGAATGAACAGCATCTATGACATACTGCAAAGCTTGTACAGGCAAATAAGAATCAGCAGCAGCAATGGCAACTTCGCTAACAACGGGAGCAGCCTGAGAAGTTACAGTCTCCATGGCAGTGTCAGTAAGAACATCCGCCACATCAGTCATCACTGAAATCTGATCCGAATTCTGATCCATCGTCGACATATTACGGCAGAAATTATATCCAGCAAGTGGATAAAGTTCCTTATGTCGAAAACCCGAGGAAAACCCCGTTGATCCATTAAAAGAGCTTCCAAAGGACCTTGTTTGAATAAAACTATTACTGATTCCAGATAAAGACGGTTTCTCGTCTGGCTTATCGCGTTTGGCGTCGTCGCTATGGAGAACATAGCTGAACGAAGGGTGACACCTACGATCTATGAGGTTGCTTCCTCTTTGCAAGAGACAACGTCTATAAGCCATTGATTCGTATGAAAATTTTCTATCAAACAATATTCAATAAATAAATTATAAACAATTGAATAGAGAGGGGAAGGAAAATTCGAAAGAGATGAATGAAAAGAGGAAAAACCTGAAAGAGATTCTCAGGGTTTTGGGGAGTTAGCGGCGGAGTGAGGTGAGTTCAGTGCGACGCAAACATTTTAGGTTTTGGAGAAGAATGAGTTGTGGTGAGGAGGATGAACTACTCGGCGTGTGAGTAGAGTTCAGATGCGCCGACGACAGAGATTCGTTTACGGCGGAGTGAGGGTACTTGTTTGAGCTGAGCGCGACGGAAGCCTGTTTCAGACTGGAATTGCTTTTGGGCTTTGGAAATTGGCTTTCTTTTGATCGATGGGCTTTTTAAACATGAATTGGACCGGACTTAGATACCCATCTGTGTTTGGGCAATAGTTATAGAAAATTTATTTTTCCACCCTTAGGACCTCACCTCATAAAACTCTAAAATACTTTTAGGTTTATCCGGAGGTATATTTTCAAATGCATTAAATATTATTTTTTTATTAAAATTTAGTTTAGAAATGGAACTACAATTTTTTTTTAGGTTAATTTACATATACATTTGAACATACCTCTAAAGCTATTTCCAACCAGTTTAATTTAGATAATTTATTATTTTATCATTCAGTGATATTTTTCGGATATGTATCTCTGAAAACCTCTAGCAAAAATTGAATATATGATCGCCTTGCATGATTATCTCTCTCACACTTCAAACTTCTTCCATATCCAAAAACCCTTAAGAGAGTTCTCAGAGATGTTTTTTTATACTTCTAACGGGTCCATCTAAAGACCCTTCCAGACGCATCATGTGCATAGGGTGGCTTTCAAAATCGCTATATTTTGTTGCAATTTATTTGAAACTTGGGTGTCTAGTACCAGCTACATCGTTGGAGTGTAAGACACATTCAACAAATGAGGCGAAAATTTTGTCGAGTAAATTTTTAGAGAGGGTGAAAGAGTTCACTAAATTGAGTGAGCTTGAAAGAGAATCAAATCAGGAAATGTCGAAGGTGGAACCAATTATAGATTTATGTGGTATTGGATCTTTTGATGCATTTTAGATTGTAATTGATTTTTTTTTAATGTATTATCGTCAACGATGTGATACAATTTAGTACATAAGTAATATATAACCTCATGATGGTGTAATTCTTGATTAAATTTTTTGGTTTGCTTATGGTTTACATTATATGTGCTTGTATACTAATTTTCTTCTTTGTTTCTGGTTCAGGTATGTTTTCGAATATACATTTATGAATTAACCTCGTGTATTTGAAAGGAAAAAAAACAAAATGCATTTTTTAGTCCCTTAACTTTATCTCGGAATCCATTTTAATCCCTTAATTTTTAAAAAGACTAATGTAGTCCTTTGTGTCTTCAAACAACGTTAATTAGTATCAGGATAATGTTACATTAGTATTTATTATTAAAATGTTACACTTTTGCGAAAATTTTACTTTCTATCCTTACAATTATATTCATACCCCTACACACAAAATTTAGACCGAAATATCCTCGTATAAATAATACATATTTTAAAATTTTACACAATGGAACTGGTAAATAGTACGAAAAACTTGACAGGAACTGGACCTATGGACAACCTGTCCAAATTCCCTCGGAAAACAAGTAATTCATCTGCATTTCATAGTCAGACGCAATGGTCTGAAGCTCAATTACTCGCAACAGTATGCATCACCACAAACCTGCAGAATAAGTCGGCAACATGTATCAAGTTCCTGCACCAGAAAATGCTAATCAGCTGCACAAACTTAGGTCTATCCACCTGCTTCCCAGACCTACAACATCAAACAGATCCTGCTGCATTTAAAAGAATTCCAGCCATGCTTGCAACAAGGATTTCTACCTGCACATCTGCATCCAACCCGGACATGAGACTTTGTCAATATCATGCCAAGCTTCATCACAAAACTTGCATCAAGACACATCAACATCGTGACCTCAGGCCTTGCGAATACTTACAACAAACCTGCAACAATCAAGAATAAACCATGTCATCAAGCTCTATGCAGCCAGCAACAAGCACGAATTTACTGCATCAATCCAGCAATCCAAAACAGAGTAGCTTTGCATACATCACTACCTTTTAGAAACAGAATTAATAAACTAACTCTTTTTAGCTTTTAACACATTCAACTAACTTCCATCCCTAGCATCTAACTTGCAACAAAATTTAAAGAACACGGCATGAATACGAGTATTTGTGTTCATATACCTCTGATGGACTGAGCAACCCTAGGAGGGTAAATCGAATAACTGGTAGAAATCTGAGTTGAATTAGATGAAAGTTTTGATGCAGATATAGCCTGTTTTTTACGCTTCTGCAATTGAAACAAAGAATAGTGATATTTTTATGTTCTTCCATCTACCCGAATTAATAACAAAGTGTTTGTGGGTTACGCTTTTCTGCTCAAATCAATCAAAATGCCTATCAGCTCAGTCTACGACATGACTAACTTTAGAGTTGTGTTTGGCGGTGGATTTTAAAAATTAAAAAATAGTAGTATGAAACCCTTATAAGTATTATTTAGACTAGGCTAAGATAAATTGTTCAAAATTATTTTAAAATTTAATAATTTTATTTAAGATTTTATTGATATATTATTTATTTATTCGTAACTACTTAATTAAAAAGAATAATAAACATAGTAACCTTTTGATATATTACTTTAAACTTAAAAATACATTTAAAAACAAATTTTATATTTGTATTTTTTAAATAGTCTAAATAATAAAAATAAGGCTAAATTATATTTTTGGTCTCCTATTTTAGTATTTTCACGATTTTAGTTCTCCTATTTATTTTTAAACACTTTTGGTCTCCATTTCTATTTTGACTAAAAAAAACGACTATGTTTTACTTTTTAAAATACATGTTTTTCCTTCATTGTAATTGTATAACACACAACTGATATTTTATTATATGTCACGTATTTTAAAAAATAACATATAAACATTTTTTTGTAGCCAAAGTAGGGATGGAGGACCAAAAATGTTTAAAAACAAAATAGGGGGACGAAAATCGTGAAAACACTAAAATAGGGGGACCAAAACTATAATTTAGTCTAAAAACAATGTTAGTATAATATTGTATATTTCACTATAAAATGTTTTAAAATTAAAGAGGATTAATATGAGTATTAATAACATCTTGTTGGCAAATCAGTACTTCAAAGGGATGGGCATGTAATTAAGATATCTACCTTTTGGTCATTCTTCTACTAGGTAAAACATCTCCCTAAACATGAATCTAGCATTAGATTTTCCTGAAAATCCCTCAATCTACCGGACCGAAGAAATCACTTTCGAAACCCTAGGTTCTAAAATCCATGGATTCAAGCGAAACAACTAAGATTCAAGGCATGCAATGCATGAACATTATCACAACAGAACAGAGTGTGCACAAATTTGCGAAGAAAAGATGTAAAAGGAACCTGAACCGAGCTTCAACTATGCCGACGTGGCGACTACGATTTCCGGCCGCCGTGAAACCCTAGGTATTTCCGCCCTTTCTTCTATTCTGCATTTTGCGCCAATTTCTCCCATTCGTCTTGCGTTTTCTTCTGTATTAACTTTCTCAAACTTTATGACTTGACAAAGCTTCTGTATTTTCTTGTTTTGTTCTTTCTTCAAAAGTTCTCGGTTTGGTTGTCTACCATGATTAAGTATTTTGTTGTGCAGTCTGCACGTTCTTCATCAGTGGATCTGGAAGAGATTTATGTATTGGCCATGGCTCTGAAGCCAAAGTTCTTGCTGCCACCGAGAAATATGGGAGAAATGTGTGGGTGTCCTTTTACTTTGATGACTATCGGCATTTTTTCCATACCCATTTACTTTACTTTAGTACAAGATTGTGGTGAATTATAGTGTTTGTTATTGAAAGTTTGTGCTCATCCAATATTTATGAATTAGACACGCTTTAGATGCAACCCTATACTTTGGTATTTGTGATATTATTCGTTACTTCAGTCTTTCTCTAAACAGCATGTTTTCTCATTTGTTTTCTTGGGATTTTGTTTTAGTTTTTTCTCTAATGTTCTGCTAGTTGATCTTTTAGATTTGATTATCCTTAACCAACATTTCAACAATTGATGAAAGAGCATTGCACAAAACCTTTTTTCGTATTTCAGGTAAATCTTTGATGTTATTTTTCTCTTTTGATTTTGTGTTTGGTCTTCATTCTAACTTTTGATTGGACTGGTTCTTGCTTATGTCCGGATTTTTTGTGTTGGTCTCTGGTGTTTGGATGAATATTGGTTCTAGAGTTTGTTCACTCTATTTATGCTATTTATGTTTGAATCGACCATGGCAAAAAGTTGGTTAAGGACTCTGACTGAGCTAAGACGTGTTAGAGTGGATAATCATATTGTTATGGAACATCGTGGTGGCAAGTATGTTATCTCATCATTAGCAAGCTTGCTTTTGGGTTTAATACATTGAGATTTTAATACTTTCTTGTATATTGTATTTATTGTAGATGGGTAAAACTCTCCGGTACAGACCTTTTGATTTAGGGCATGGGCATGGTTGATCATGGTTGCTTGTTGAGTACCTCCTGCACTTTAGCCACTTGTTTAGATAAATATTGCTAATATGATGAAACATTTTGCTTCAAACTTATACTTGTTTTGTCTATCTATTGTTTTTTACCCATCAAGATTAGTCACTTGCTTTAACAGATATGATCAAACATTTTGCTTACTTTTTGTTTGACCTTTACTTGCCCGGGGCTCTAATTGTGCCATGCTATTTTTTGCCAAACGTCTTTCTTTATTTACTATATGCCTAATGGGATGTGATTTGATTGTTATATGATTTACAAAAAACATATAATTTTTGTTTCAGGTTTTCTTACCAAAATTTCAAGCTTGCTATATGATTACCAAAAAACATACAATCGTGTGATCTCTCTTTCCCTCTTCCAAGCTCCGATCGGAGCACTTATTTCTCTCATCCTCGCGTAACCGGCCAAGGCTCCACCGACCGGAACTCCATTTCCTCACCGTGCCAGTGCTCAGCCTTTTCCCAACCGCCTTGCCTCTTCGCCTTCAAGCTCGGTCCAAGCCCTTCCTCCTTGAATCAAGCCTGGTTTTGGTATTTTCTTCAAGATCAACGCAATTCTTCATCAATTCAAGACAAATCTTCATCTATTCTCCGCTTATTCATCAATTCGACTTTGATTCTCCAATTTCAAGCTTCAACAAGTAAGTGAGTCTTCACATAATCACTTATTTTAAGTTATTTTTCAAAAGTAGCTTAGTCTTGAATTAATTTTAGGAATTAATTGTGATTGCTTGGTTGAATTTGATTCTTGATTGATTGCTTGAAAATTTTATGAATTGAACTTGATTTGTGAACGTTATTGTGTCGAGGTGAAAGAATTTTCTACATAGAGCATACATACACTTGCATGAAGCATTTTCTTTGAATTTTGCGCATTTGTATTGATTGTTTGGATCATCAATTGTATGTTCATGCATTAGATTGCATTTGTATTGAATAATCGAGTTGAATTCATGTGTTTAGGCTAGATTTTAGTAACTCGAAATGTTTCGAAGTCTCACTTTTATGCACATTTTTATGTGTTAATTGATACATTCGTGATTGTTTTAATTGAAGCATTATAACATGTTGAATTTCAATTCTATTTGATTTTAATTCACATTTTTGCATCATGATTAAATGTGGCGTAGGTTGATTAATCATTCACTTGTGTTTGTATGCCATTCATTTGCATTTGATGTATGTCCATGCATCTCATACATAAAAATGCATTAAATACATGATTAAATATGCATTTTCATGCATTCATTTTAATTTGAACTTGTGATTTTCTTGCATATCATTTGCATATTCATTCGTTTTGAAGTGTATTACTTCATGTGTGGATTTAATATCCAATTTTCTCTCATTTCAAAATAACAAAAAGAATGAGAATTGAAAATTAAATCGATACATGATTTTCATTTCCCATAAGCCTTTTTAGGCATTTTTGTTCATCGAAACTCATTTTTTCTTGAAGGAGCAAAGTAACGATACTTGTTCCCAATATTTTGGCATGTTTTAAAACCGTTTTTGGTGGTTTTGAAACCGAATTTCAAGTGCAACATGTCTAAAACTCCCTCGCTTCCCCATTTCTTTAAGGTCCGAAAAACGTCACTTCCACTCGAAATTAATTAAAATCGATCATATTTTTGAATGCGTTGACGTATTTGCAAGCAACCATGCAATTTTTAATCGATTCCGAGAAGTTGAATTTTTCTCTCCAATTTTGAATAAGCGCTTTTCCAAGACGATTTTTGAGTTTTTATTTCACTTCTTATATGCTTATACTGGTGCATTATCATGTGAATAATCGATTTTGCATTCGGTGCTTTCTTAAAAGACTTGCTTTGTTATTTCTGACACTTTATTTCATGTGCGAGAAACATTGAGCATTATTCTTGAGATTTGGATGTGTAGGATCCATATCTCGTTCTTGCACACATGTGTGTGCATTCTTTTGTATGCTTGTTTGGTTTTCACCTTTCTTGAAGGTTATCAAATCGATGTGGATGTGTAGGATCCATATCTCGTTCTTGCACACATGAGTGTGCATTATTTTGTCTGTTTGTTTGGTTTTTACCTTTTTTGCAAGTTTATCATATCGATTTGGATGTGTAGGATCCATATCTCGTTCCTGCACACGTGTGTGTGCACTCTTTTTCTGCTTTGTCTAGATTGTAATCTCTTCCAGGTTCATTGGATCTACATTGAATGTGTATTGACACACGTTCTTGACCGTGCATGTGATATGCGCATTGTTGTAGGATTTTTCCGTAAACAAGTATTTTTAATTATCGATTCCTCAGGGATTGATGTATGTTATAGTCTTTCAATAGAAAAGTGTATTTTAAGAAATTGTAACCAAGGGGTTTGTTATCTACTCTACTAGAACCATGAGTTTCCAAACAATAACTAAAGTAATTCTTTCAAAGAGAGTTATGGTTTGGATTAAAGAGAGTTTGAGATTGTTTTCAAATTAAGAAGGCATGTCAAGATTAGTTTCATTGATCTAGTTTCATACATATTCAATTAATCAAGTGATGAACATACTAGATGACTTCTACAAATACATATCCTCTCAATCTTGTAGATTTCCCACCAAGATTGTGAATGTTATCATGTTAATCCTTGCATGATTCCTCACTACAACTATTAACATGATAATCATTAAGTTCAATATTTTGTAAACACTAACACACAAATCTATTCCTAGCATTTGTTCATTAGAGGATGAATATCCTAGGTCTACTTTGAAGTATTCTTTTCCAAGCAAAACTCAAAGCATAAAGATGAAGAACAAAGATATTCAACTATATTAATCATCAACCATGTTCATACACAAATGGATTAAAAGAAATACATATTATAAAGATCAACTACCTCTAATCTTGACACAAAAAGAGCTTAGCCACTCATTTCCATGGTTGCTTGCTCTCAAGATTGTTGGTAGAGATAATGAATACAAGAAAAATTAAGAGAAAAGCTATGGTTTTTCTTCCAAAAATTTGCCCTAGATTTACAAAGATGAAAGATAATGATGATGAAGTGTTTCTTTCTTCCTTTACAAGCCAAAAAGTCCCGGTGAAGTGATGGGTTGGTGGCTCAAAAGGTGAAAGCATGGGCTGTCCTTTTTTCTGAATTTCGCAGATCGCGCTGAGCGCGGTTAAGTCGCGCTGAGCGCGTTCATGCTGGCACCGTGCTGAGCGCGACCTGTAGCATGCTTCCCTCAACCAAAATTATCTTCACAAAGAATCATCCCTAAAGCTCTTCGAAATTCTTGAATCCAAGCTTGGGAGAATTAGTAAATAAATTCCTACAATTAAGAGTTAAATAAGTTAAATAATATATATTTAAACAGAAACTAAATAGAAAACTAATTAAATCAAAATATTAGCATAAATAATACTAATTAATTAAAAAGACATTGTTAAGGACCACAAAATCATGTACAAAATAACTACAATTTGGTCCTTAACAACTCTCCCCAACTTACTTCTTTGTTTGTCCCCAAACAAAAGTCAATAATCTCACAAAGCTAGAAGAACAAAATGCAAGCATGCAAACTCACACAAGAATAATGGTTCAAACTCGACATACCAGACAAAAGCACACATCAATCGCTTCTTCGAAACACAACATGGCCATGAATTAAGTTCTAAACACAATATATCAAAACATGTAACAAAATAGAAGATATGTTCACACTTGAATCACCTAATCATTCCTTCAACAATGATGAAGAACAAAATGTATATTCACAAAGGACTAAACACTCTCACTAATAATTATGCACATCCAGAATAATTCATGCGTTCATCGAAACAAGTTAAATGATAAAATGGAAACAAAGATCACTAAGGACTTTCAAGGTTGTAACTTGGCTTAGGTTAGAAACAAGGGATATTTAAGTACAAAGCCATTGAAACGAATCGGGTAAAAGAACATGAAGAGCATTTCACAACTAATTCCCATTCCCTTCTTCTTATTCACAACCTCTTTTCTTGTTCACACAATGATCCTCTTCTTTCTTTTCTTTTTGTTTTCTTTTCATATACAAATTTCTTCTTCTTTTGTATTTTTCTTTTCTTTATTCTTTTCTTTCTTTAGGATCATTGTGCCATCAATTCTAGGTTCTTTTTGATCCACCTCCCCAACTTCATTTATATCAATCCTTTTTATTCAAGAACATGCTCTTCAAGGGTTAATTATCAAAAGGGTTGGTATTCACAAACAAGAAAATTTATAGAATGAATTATCATTGAATTTTTCAAAGATTATCAATAACTATTAAGTGGCCTTCTTAACAATTAGTTGATTTGATACATTCATCCTACAAATACTATTTAAGCTCAAAAGGGTTCACAAGGATTCACTCACTCACGGGTAATTGAAGCCCTTTTAGAATTGGTGGTTTTTCTCAAAATGCACAAAAATTGCCTTGATCATCTCTAAATTTCCAAGTTATCATAAACAAGTAAAGATTAAACATGAATCAAACGAGTTAACACAACTATTAGATACTCTATATTTGGTAAAAAGTGGAAGCTTCTCACATATATGGTTTATGTCCTAATGATTCGAATGTGAACACAAAATTTTTTGTACATGCCAAGATGTTTTGCATAAATAACAAATTTCATAGACATGTTATTATTCTACAAAACGATTAAATGTGTACCTTCTTTGTGGAATGAATCGAGAATTTTATCATCACCATCACTTTGGTGAAACACACTTACTAGCTTTGAAGAACCGTTGAAAATTTAGGACAAAACACAAGAAGTAAATTCAAACTAACTAACTATAATCTAAAAATAAAATAAAATAGAACAAAATAGAAGAAAATAAACTAAAATAAAAAGACACCCCAAAATGGTGTTTAAAACTTAAAAAGAAGTACTTAGGCTCCATGCCTACAAAATATCAATTGGAATTACAAGCCTATCCCCAAAAATGGATGGCAACCAACAAAATCCAGAGTTTTAAATTACAATGCGAAAGTAAAATCTAAAACTAGAATGCTGAAAGTAAAATAAAAACAGGAAAATAAAAGAGATCATCAATCATCAGCCTCGAGAATCGAATCTCCAATAGACCCCGAGTCAGAACCGGAACCAGAACTAGAATCATCTTCTCCATCATTCTCATCTCCCTCCTCCTCATTTGGCCCGCCGACCAAATGACAAGTCTTTCTCCCGTGAGTGAAATGGTTCACTCCGGCTCTCTAATCAGAGCAAGGTGCTCCATGCTCTCATGCATAAACATGAATGTTCTCGATGAGCGAGATGCATGCTCCATTCTTCGATGGACTAGCACGAGGAAGTGCCGCAATTAGGCCGGGCAGCGATATTATCGAGGGCCCTACAAAATCGATCACGGTAGTGATCATCAACAACTCCATTAATGGTTAGGTGCCGGCAAAGAAAGGCCTTCTCCTTTTCAACAAACCCATGATCGGCCGGGATATGTGAGAGCACACTTTATCGCTCCCCGGAGGTATAACTAAGCGCACCCTCTTGACTCATTCGCGATCGACGGCCAAAATCAATTTGCTCCTCATCGAGCATATAAGCAATCAAACCGGCTCTATGGGTATCGAAGATGTGTGGCTACGAGGTTTCAGATTATGCGAGCCACACACATCATAACTCTGGCACTAGTCTTCAGACTGGCTCTGTTAAATTTCAATGGCTGGCCAGCCCGGTTCAATTCATAGGAGTGTCCAGACAAGCAAAGTTCCCTCCTTAGCATGTTAAAATCCTAGTTACCAAGAGCCAGGTGCTCATGGTAAACATCGATTAGTCCTCCATCCGATTGATGCCCGTGATAGCCGTCGAGAGAATGATACCAACTTCCCCCGTACAATAGAAGCAAACCTAAATTCACCCCCCTCGGCCGGAAGAGCATTTGCGTAAAATTCCCTCACAAGCTCCACATTGACCTTCGTCTGAGGCTCACAAAGAACACCCAGCCTATAGTTTTCCAAGACAACATGGGGTGTATGATAGTGGCCTCGCTCGCGGAGGCGAATAATTCGCTCAGTCCAGACATTGCGCTCCTCGAGTTCTCTATAGCGAGCTTCCTGAGCATGGCCCACAAGCGAAACGTCGGCGGCCTAGAGGACTAGCCCAGAGGAAACTCGTTGCCTTTTCGGTGCCATCTGAAAATCAACACAAAAATCAACAGAAAAATGGCACCGAGGTGTCCATTAGCAAATAATCAAGCAAACAGCAGAGCAAATCAACCAACCAAAGTATTACGACTAATCGAAAAACACAAAAACACAGCAGAAGAATTTTCGAAATGCGGCCCGATGCCGCCAGCGATTTTCGAAAAATTCTTACGCAAAATTTTTCTCCACATAAACACTTCCAATGGCAGCGAAAATAACATCCTAATGCTTCTCTATCAAATAAACATCCTATTTCTAAGAGAAAATTCGAAAATTCCTAACCCTAGGTTTTCAAAATCTAGCCTAAACATGCAATGTACACGAAATTGAGAGAAGAAAAGCATAGAATACTTACTAGGATGCCTTGGGAGATTGATTTGACTACGGAATTCACAAAGATTTGAAGATTTTTGGTTGGGGAGTTTTGGGATTTTTAGAGAATGAAAAGTGATGAAGAAAAGAGGGAAAAAGGGTTTAAAATAACCCTAACCCCTTATAAAACTAACCAGGCCACGAATTGGGCCTCCAAATTCTGTTTTTTCAAAATATTTTTTAAAAATCCCAGCGAAACATTCGCCGGATGGGTGGTCTGGCCGAGCGCGCAATTTTGATTTTCGCTAAAACATCAAATTGACAGTTTGTACAAGCGTAAATGAGTTCAAGGAAGAATACTTACAATGTTGGGGTGCCTCCCAACAAGCGCTTTGTTTAACGTCGGTAGAGCTCGACGGTTCGGAATGATCAAAGATCATTCAAGAAGATGTTGCCAACCTCATAATTTGCTCCTCCGAAATCGTGAACCTCCACGACTTCCTCCTCCGCCGCGTTATTTCGGAAAACGTCAGGATTGACCTTGGTATGCGTTGTTCCTTCAAAAAGCTTGAAAGCAACCTCATTATCTTGCACTCTCACCTTCATAATTTCATTGTCGACATCAATCATCATGCGAGCCGTCTTCATGAATGGTCTTCCAAGAATCAATGGTATATCTCGATCCTCCTTCATGTCAATTACCACAAAATCCACAGGAAACAAGTATTCGTCCACTTTTACAACCATGTCTTTAACCACTCCATACGGTGAAATGGTTGACTTGTCGGCTAGTTGCAAAGTCATTCTTGTAGACTCTATTCTAACATTCCCCAATCTTTTAACAATGGATAACGGAATTAAATTGATGCTAGACCCTAGATCGATCAAGCCATTGCCCTTGAATGTATCTCCAAATGCCACCGGCAACGTGACACTCCCCGGATCGAATTCCTTCACTGGAAGGGCTTGCTTGAGTATGGAGCTACAATTAGCATCAAGCAAAATTGTCTCCTTATCTTTGTGCTTCTTCTTCCTTGTGAGCATATCCTTCATAAATTTCACATATTTCGGCATTTGCTCTAATGCTTCGGAAAATGGAATGCTTATGTGAAGTTGTTTAAAAATATCCATAAACCGAGAATATTGTCTTGCCTTCTCCTTCTTTGACGGCTCATGAGGGTAGGGTAAATTTTGAATGGGAGCCGCACTTTCTTCTTTACTTTCGTTTTTACTCTTCTTTGCATTCTTCTCTTTCTTTCTACTTCCTTTACCATTTTCTTTCCCCTTTTCAACTAAGCTTGCCTCCCCTACAACGTCATTGCTCTTCTTTTCAACTAAATCTTCCGACTCATCCTCCTCCATATCTTCATTATTCTTTTCAACTACTACATCATTTTCAACTAAATTTTCCTCCACATCAACATAATCAATTTTTTTAGAGGGAAGGTGAGGGCATGGTAGGCTTCTCAATGGATAAGTAACTTCCTTCGCTTTTTCCTTCTTCATTTTCTTCTTCTTCTCCTCCACTTTCTCCTTTTCAACTACATCATTCTCCTTTTCATTTTCAACTAAAACTTCCGATTCATCCTCCTCTACATCTTCATCGCTTTCACAATCCGTCATTTCATTTTTATTTATAGTGAAAATTGCTTTGCAATACTCCTTCGGGTTTGTTTGAGTGGTTGGGGAAAATGATGTTGAAGCTTTTTGTTCGGAAATTCTCTTGGCTAGTTGCCCCACTTGAGTTTCCAAATTTTTGATAGATGCCTCCGTGCTCTTTTGATTAGCCATAGAAACTTGCATAAATTGAGCTAGAGTGTCTTGAATGTTGGAAGATCTCACTTGATTTTGAGGTTGATTTTGCGGTTGAGCTTGATTTTGATTTTGAGTTTGATATGGATTTTGCCTTCCTTGATTGTTGTTGTCTTGTCTCCACCCGCCTTGATAACCTTGGTTACCCCTTTGTTGGTAACCCTGGCCTTGATTTTGATAAGGGTAAGGAGCTCGTTGTTGGTATCCTTGCCCTTGGTTGTTCACATAGTTAGCTTCCTCATTTTCCGGAGGACAAAATCCGGTTATATGATCTCCTTTACACAATTCACAAAAAGTTATTTGGTGAGCTTGCTTACTTGATGTTCCTTGTAACTCCATGATTTGTTGAGGTAGTCTAGCCATTTGTTTTGTCAATTCTTCAACTTGTTTCGCAAACAATTTGTTTTGCGCCACAAGTGCTTCGTGACTCGAACCAATTTCTAGAACTCCCGTTTTCACTTGTACACCTCCTTGATCATGTTGAGTTTGATGATCATTCATTCCCATCTTCTCAATAATTTGGATTGCTTCATATGGTGTTTTTGCCATCAAAGAACCTCCCGCCGTAGCATCCAACAACAATTTGTGTTGAGGTTGGAGACCATTTCGGAAAATATGAATTTGTGTAAGCTCGTCAAAACCGTGACTAGGACACTTCCTAAGCATAGACTTGTACCTTTCCCAAGCCCGATTCAAAGGCTCGTTTACTCCTTGTGAAAACACCGAAATAGCGGTCTTTGCCTCCATGAAACGTGATTGAGGGAAAAATCTTTCAAGAAACTTTTCCTCCAAAACGTTCCAATTTGTCATGGTTTCTTGCAATTGGTCTAGATACCAATCTTTTGCCTTCTCCACTAAAGAATGAGGGAAAAGCCTTTGAAAGTATTGTTCTTCTTGGTCTTCCGGAGCGCCGGCCGCTCCCGCGATCTCATAGAACTTAGTAAGGTGGGTGTAAGGATCTTCAGGTCATGACCATGAAATGGACTTGCATAGAGGAGTTGAAGCAAGCCCGTCTTCATCTCCGCAACCCTTTCATTTGCTTGGCGAGCAAATTGGGCATTGTGACAAGGGCTATTGACACACGGCCCCCGTGGTGGTGGTGGTGGTGGTTGTGGTTGATTCTCCGCCATAGTGGTGACTTCTCCAAACACGGGTGGTGTTGAAGAAGTAGATGCTTCTCCTCTTTCTTCTCTTTCTTGCCTTTGCCTATCTTGTCTTTTTCTTCTTTTAGCACTACTATTAAGTCTTCTAGCCGTCCTTTCAATTTTGGGATCGAAAAGGAGTTGGTCGGTCGGAATACTTCCTCGCATAAACTAATTCCTGAAAAAGTCTAGCCACACACAAGAAACAAAGAGAGGTTAGAAGAAAATGTCTTAAAACACACAACTATTGCTATACTAACAACATCAAACGCCAATCCCCGGCAACGGCGCCATTTTGTTGTAGGATTTTTCCGTAAACAAGTATTTTTAATTATCGATTCCTCAGGGATTGGTGTATGTTATAGTCTTTCAATAGAAAAGTGTATTTTAAGAAATTGTAACCAAGGGGTTTGTTATCTACTCTACTAGAACCATGAGTTTCCAAACAATAACTAAAGTAATTCTTTCAAAGAGAGTTATGGTTTGGATTAAAGAGAGTTTGTGATTGTTTTCAAATTAAGAAGGCATGTTAAGATTAGTTTCATTGATCTAGTTTCATACATATTCAATTAATCAAGTGATGAACATAATAGATGACTTCTACAAATACATATCCTCTCAATCTTGTAGATTTCCCACCAAGATTGTGAATGTTATCATGTTAATCCTTGCATGATTCCTCACTACAACTATTAACATGATAATCATTAAGTTCAATATTTTGTAAACACTAACACACAAATCTATTCCTAGCATTTGTTCATTAGAGGATGAATATCCTAGGTCTACTTTGAAGTATTCTTTTCCAAGCAAAACTCAAAGCATAAAGATGAAGAACAAAGATATTCAACTATATTAATCATCAACCATGTTCATACACAAATGGATTAAAAGAAATACATATTATAAAGATCAACTACCTCTAATCTTGACACAAAAAGAGCTTAGCCACTCATTTCCATGGTTGCTTGCTCTCAAGATTGTTGGTAGAGATAATGAATACAAGAAAAATTAAGAGAAAAGCTATGGTTTTTCTTCCAAAAATTTGCCCTAGATTTACAAAGATGAAAGATAATGATGATGAAGTGTTTCTTTCTTCCTTTACAAGCCAAAAAGTCCTGGTGAAGTGATGGGTTGGTGGCTCAAAAGGTGAAAGCATGGGCTGTCCTTTTTAATTTCGCGATCGTCTTGGCCGCGGTTAAGTCGTTAGCGTTCATCTTACACCGAGTCGACTGTAGCATGCTTCCCTCAACCAAAATTATCTTCACAAAGAATCATCCCTAAAGCTCTTCGAAATTCTTGAATCCAAGCTTGGGAGAATTAGTAAATAAATTCCTACAATTAAGAGTTAAATAAGTTAAATAATATATATTTAAACAAAAACTAAATAGAAAACTAATTAAATCAAAATATTAGCATAAATAATACTAATTAATTAAAAAGACATTGTTAAGGACCACAAAATCATGTACAAAATAACTACAATTTGGTCCTTAACACGCATCCTTTATCTGTATTGTTTAGGTTGTAATTTCTTGTAGGAGTATTTGCTTCGGATGTGTATCTATGCACATTCCAATTATACTTATGGGTTAAATAAGTTTTTGGTCCCTCTAAAATATCCAATATTTGATTTTAGTCCCTCTAATAATTTCCTTCTAAGATTGGTCCCTTGAAAATTTTTCGTCTGTCAAATTGGTCCCTAAAGTCAAAATCCATGGTAATCCGAAAGAAAATTCGCGGGAACTGCGGATTTGCCTTGGGATTTTTTTGGGACTAAAGAAGAAAATTAGAGGACTAAAATCAAATATTGGATATTTTAGAGGGACCAAAAACTTATTTAACCCTATACTTATTGATGCCTCCGCGCATTTTTCACCGGATTTCTTTATTGCGTGTCAGCAGTACTTGAAGTTTTCCGGAGTATTTCTTTGCTTGCTTTTGCTTACAGATTCTTATCCGTTTGGTATTTTCTATACTATTTTACCGCATTCTTTTACCGCTTTTCTAGAGAGCATGAGAACTAGGTTTTACCGCTTTCTTTTGTCATGAGAAGTAGGAATAGAGATGTATGATGGGGCTTTCTTAGTTGGAGCATGTTTAGGAACCCATCTGGTTTATTTAAAGACCCGTTTAGGGTAATTCTATGTGTTAATTATGTGTGTTTTGTTTAAAATCCTTTTCGTGCAAAGGGAGGTGACTTTCAGTTGTGTTTACATTTGTGCTTGTATAGGTCATGAGTGGTTAGGAAACCTGATATGGCACCATCATAGCAAAGCCCTGCTTGATGATATTGATATATGATGATATGAAAGGCACGCGGAAAGGGTTCGTAATCAACCCCCGTACATTTAAGTCCGTGTCAGCTCAGCTCACGCGAATTGTGATGCTTCCTTTATTGAGTCAATAATAAAAGTGGAAAGAGTCCCCTATTCTAACTCTCCATGCTTTCTCATGGGGTTCACATTCATTGCTTTAACACCTGCACTCATATGCTCCTTACACTTGATAATTTATATCACGCCGTGATACCTTTCTCCCATATGAAACTCCTGGTTGACAAGTTTAATTCCATTCGTGGCTATGGTTTTCCTCCGAAAGTCGGCTCCTGGTTGACTCCGATAGACTCGCTACCGTCGCAGGCTATTAGACTTCTTTCATCTTCCTCGCGCACGAGTGTATCATTTGTTTGTGCATTGCATTGTTTGTGTGCTTTTGCCAAAGCACTTGCTTGCTTCATCCCTTCGTATCCCTTGGTTCTTCAACCAAGGTAGATATTAGGATAGCTTCCCTCAGGACCGCTCGGTTAGGATAATTCTCGAGCCTAGATATTAGGATTTTCATCCTTTGTATGTCAACATAGGTAGAGATTACCTTTTATCCTCAACCATATGGCCATGTTTGTATGATAACATTATGGGTATAACTAGTTAGTTTCCCTTTCTTGTTTTCTTCTTATTTTTGCATCCTTGCATGTAATAAAACTAAAACTTGTTTTCTTTTCTTTTGAAAATCAAAATACTTAATAATGGTTCAAAACTCTTTTTTCAAGGTAAAAGCAATCAACCCCACTTCAAATCTTATTGTCTTCGGACTTGTTTTCTTTTAAAACTTTTTCAAAAAGGGTGTTCACTTTCAAGTCCAAACAAATTGCTAAGTGTACGAGCGACCGAGCATAAGACTTCTTATAGCTGCAACGCCAAGCACGAGTTGCAATTGTGAGGATGCAAAATCGAACTTCCCATAAAAAAACATTGCAATCCACCAAAACATATGAGTCAAACTACGACGCTCTAACTTTCTCATTGCACGAGGGAATACGTAGGCATCTGATCACAGGGCTTGATCTAACAAACTTTGTAAATACTTATTTCTTTTCCCCGTGTTTTGTTTATTTTCTTTCTTTCACATGCATTTCCTAAACGCATAGCAGAGATTTAGAGATTAAGCAGTAAATAGATACCCACACCCATTAGACAGAAAATAGAAGTGGATACCGTAGAGTACTACGGGCGCGTGGGGTGCTAATACCTTCCCCTCGCGTAATAGACTCCCTTACCCTATCTCTTAATCGCAAGACCGTGTATTATCTCTTTCAGGTTTTCTCGATATGCTTACCTTTCTCCTTAGGTGAGATAAAAAACGTTCGATGGTGACTTCATTGATACACTATCAGATGAGTTTGTCCAGTTTCTTCACTACCAACTAATGGTATGGATAACACTATCCCTAAAGGAGAAGAAAAATAAAAAGAATGACCTTTGAGTTGGTAGATTACTCTTAATTGCTTTCTCAATAAACAAATACTTTTCACACCTCACATTTTTTCAAACAAATATTTTAAAACACTTAGTGATGTGTTGTTTGGTAAGTATAAACGGAAGATAAATGCAGATATTGTGAGTTACAAGAATACGAACTCCCATACCTGGAAAATGATTGTGAGAATGTGGCACAAGTAGTGCACATACTGCTGGTGGAGTATTGGAAATGGAAAAGCATTAATATGTGTGATGATGTTTTGATATATGAAGGATTAAAGTTAGCATATATCAATCTACTTATTCCAAAACAATTTCGAAGACTAATATTATAGTCTCAAGCCTTGCAACAGGGGCAAAACCCTCATTGTAATTTATACCATGTTTTTGCAAGAAGCCTATGGCCACCAATTTGGCCTTGTGCCTTGAAATTTTTTCATCAGGGTTTAACTTTAACTTAAACACCCATTTCACATCTATTTTATTTTTCTTATCTGGCAAGTGAACCAATTCCCAAGTGTGATTCTTCTCAATTGAATTGAGCTCATCCATCATGGCTTTCTTCAGAGCATCTATTTTTAATGCTTCTTTATAATTGATAAGTTCAGCATCTGCCAGCAAAGCAAAATGGATAACATCACCTTCATCATTTACTGCATTATCTGGAATTATTTCACAGTCATTCAACCTGCTTGGAGCATGTTTGATTCTTGCAGGCCTCACATTTTCTTTTACTTCTACTGATTCATATGCATTATTCAGTTCCACTTCTTCATTTTCTGAGTCACCTGCATCACTGTTATTCACATCCTCATTATCTGATTCATCACTTGAGTTAGGATAAATGCAATTTTGTTGGTTTTCTCCACTGTAAATTGGTTCATCTTCCCACTTCCACTTTTCAACTTCATTCACAATCACATCTCTACTGACATGTACCTTTTGAGTTACAGGGTCATACAACTTATAAGCACCTGTGGGATGATATACTATAAGTATAATGATCTCACTTTTATCTTCAAGTTTTCTTCTTCTAGCATCTGGTATGTGCTTATAGCACAAGGAGTCAAAGACTTTGAAATGGTTCACACTGGCTTTTCTTCCACACCAAGCTTCCTCTGGTACTTTTAACTTCAGCTTCTTAGTAGGACATTTATTTAGGATGTAAGCAGTTGTAGTGACTACTTCCCCCCAAAACTTATGTGGTAGATTCTTCTGCTTGATCATACTCCTTGCCATGTTCAGTAAAGTTTTGTTCCTCCTTTCAGTTAATCTATTATGCTGAGGTGTATATGGTGTTGTTACTTCGTGCATAATTCCCTGATTGACATAGAAAGCTTCAAATTCTTTTGAGGTGTATTCCCCTCCTCCATCAGTTCTCAAGATCTTAATAGATTTGTCAGTTTCTTTTTCTATTAAGACTTTGAATTTTCTGAATACTTCTAAAGCCTCACTCTTAAGCTTGATTGTATACAACCATATCATCCTTGTAAATTCATCAACAAATGTGATGAAGTACTTGTTTCTGCCTAATGACAACACTTTAAATGGGCCACAAATATCTGAGTGAACTACTTGAAGTGCCACATTAGCTCTCTTAGGTGCTTCAGGGACAAATGGAAATCTTCTTTGCTTACTCTTTACACAAACTTCACAGATGGTTCTTCTGACACTTAATTTTGGCAGACCATATACCAATTCTTTAGATTTAATTCACTAAGACTTCTAAATTTTAAATGACCATACCTTTTGTGCCATAATTCTTCAGCATTTTCACTCACTATAGCTGACAGACACATCACCTTTTCACTTGAGATGTTGCATCTGTAAGTTCTATTCTTCATCATGTTTGATTTGAGCACCAAGTTCTTCCTTGAATCAAACAGTTTTAGAGAGTTACCATCCATGGTTACTGATAATCCCCTCTCCACTAGTTGACCAATGCTCATGAGATTACACTTCATCTCAGGAACATACATCACATCTTCAATAATGATTCTCTTGCCATCATTGCTTCTAATAATTATATTTCCACTTCCTTCAATTACAAGATTTATGTTATCAGCAAGTTTGATGCTTTTTTTCTTACTAGCATCAAAACCTGTTAGCCATTCTCTATGTGATGTCATATGGTTTCAACATCCTGAGTCCAAAAATCACTCTTCATTTGTGGTCTTTTCATCATTTGTAGTGGCCATCATCAACACTATGCTTAGATCATCTTCATAGGCCAAATTTGCTTCATCATCCTTTTGATTTTTCTTGAACCAACACTCATCATCAAAGTGTCCATGCTTCTCACATTTGAAGCATTGCACTTAGCTTTTGTCAAAATCCCTCTTCTTGTTATGGGTTCTACCAAAACCTCCTCCTTTTAAAGATTCAGCTTTGTCTTCCACCTTATTCTTTCCATTTTTGGACTAGCTTGCCTTGCCTTTTCCTTTTCTTTTAAAATCCTTCTAATTTCCCTCTTTCTTGTAAGTCTGAACCTGAAGGGCTTGTTAAATTAATCTCTCAGAACTTCTATCAAACACCAGGAGTTCATGCGCTTCTAGTGAGTTTTGCAGTTCTTCGATTTTCATAGTTTTCACATCCTTTGCTTCTTAGATAGCTACGACTATGAAATCAAAATTTTGACTCAAAGATCTCAGTACCTTTTTCTACTACCATCTGATCATTAATGTTTTCCCCACAGTTTTTCATTTTATTTACAATGGCAATTAATTTCGAGAAATAGTCACTTACTTTCTGATCTTCCTCCATCTACATCATCTCATACTTCCTTCTGTAGGATTGCAACTTTACTTGTTTCACTTTTCTCCACCAGTGTGATAGCTTTCTAAGATTTCCCATGCTTCTTTGGATCTTGTTGCTTTCGAAATCTTCTCGAAGTGTTGATTGTCAACATTCTGTTGAATGTAGAACAAGGCTTTACAGTCTTTCTTCTTGGCCTCCTTGAATGCAGTTCTTTGTTCTTTAGTTGGATTCACCACCAAGTCTTCATAGCCATTTTGCACAATTTCACTCACTTCATGTGCTTCTAATAAAGATCTCATCAGTGCACTCCATTGATCCTAGTTCTTGTTACAAGAACCAGAATGTTTGATCCAAGACCCTTGATGTTCATCTTTTTCTACCAAGAACTATCACTCACTGTTTCCCTTAGATTTTAACCCTCAGAGTTCACTCGTGTTTCCCTTTAATTTGAACCAGGCTCTCGATGCCAATTGTTAGAACACTATATTATATTCTGCAAGAATATGCGCAGCAGAATTGAGGCAATGGTTGGGAGAGAAAGAAAGAGAGAAAGTATATTCTTATTATATTGAACAACTTCTTTATTTACATCATTTTAGCTATTTATAAGTAACACACATATTGGTTACACAATAGCCAGCTAGAACAACTAACTAATAGTATTATAGCTAATTGAGAAAATTATAGTTTATGATTTACAACTCAACAATGTCATGTATAATTTCTGACCTCGATGGCTTTTTCTTCATCATATATAAACTTTGGAAGTTTCCCTATTAATTCGTTATTGTTTACTCTAGCTAGTGCCCCGCTTATCCACATTGTTCATAACACAAAAATAAAAGATAATGTCTTTTCTAATAATTTATGAACTCGTTAAACAAACTATCTAGTTGGAGCAACATAAAAACTGAACTCGTTAAACAAACTATCTAGTTGGAGCAACATAAAAACTTGCAGTACCTTGACTTTAAATGAAGGTTTTTTAAAAGTTGTTGTCAAACCACATAACAAATGACCACACACACAAACACATGATGTGCATACGACTTGTAAACATACACACATATATACACAGACAATTGATCAAACATTTTGTGTGCATGCCATTCTTCTACCGAAACAATTTAAAAATTAAATTTCCCAGCCCTAAAACCTCAAAAGAAATAAATTCTAATTGAAAGAACTCGCAATTGAAAGAACTAAATTATAAATCCTTTTCACCAATCACCAACTAAAATCCTAAATTCCTTTTTCTCACACCCCGCAGCAAAAACAATTGAATTTGAAGTTTAGAATTACATAAATAACTTCAACAAAGAAAGAGAAATAACCTTGGAGAATAGAGATGAGAGACATGGCGGAGGGAGGAGACCACCGAAAGGCAGAAATGGAGGCGCTCAATAGACAAAAAAATTGCGCCAGAGTTTGGGAGAAAATTAAGCCAAAGTCTGGACAGTTACCCAACCTAGAGGGGCCTTGAAATCCCCCCTGAGTCCAAGGGCTTCCAAATTTAGACTTTTAGGGGAGTCATGGATCAGTCCAAACATTTATATGTTTACGATTCTCAAACTCTTGAAATAACATTTTGCTTAAAGGAGGAATCATGGATGAATATTGTAAAAGAATCAAAATACATTAGATCAAAACCAAGTTAAATTAAAATGTCATATTCTCCAACTTTGGTCGGATTGACTTTATATCCGGCTAATTGTTTATCTTGTAATTTTTATTCAAATTTTTGCTAGTTGTTTCTCTTATACTTTGGAAGGAATACCTTGTACTCCATTTTAATCCAATTTTCACCTAAAACAAACAAGATACTATTTATTATTTAACCTTTAATTATCTTTCTGCTATAAAAAGATTTAAAAAATGTTATTGTTGTAATCAAATTTAGTATTTTTTATTTTTCTTAATCAATGTTGTTTCAGACATCTTTATGTGTCTTAGAAAAGATGTATAAAAAAAGAGAAAAAAATATTTTTTAAAAAACTTATGTTAATTGTGTGTACACGTACCTTACATGTACAGAAATTCAAATATATGTAATTATATGTACACGTACCTTATAATATGTAATTATTTGCCAATGAGTTTTATATGTTTAGTTTTATATGTTTAGTTATTCATTTTTTAATTAAGTAATTATACATTTTTTATATATATATATATATATATATATATATATATATATATATATATATATATATATATATATATATATATATATATATATATATATATATATATATATATATATAATAATTTATTTCAATTATTTTTATTTTTAGTTAATAATATTTTTAACTAAAATTTATTAAATAATTGATATTGAAAATAAATAATTATTGAAAATGTGCTTAAAATTTTTCAAATAATATTTAATAATATATTATTAATAATTATTATTATTATATATTATTTATATAAATAATTAATAATTATTTACATATTATAAAATATATTATTAATAATTATAATTAGGTAAATAATTACATATTATAAAATATATTATTAAATAATTACGTAAATAATATTTAATAATAATAATTTAATAATATTTACGTAAATAATATTTAATAATTATTTAATAGTAATTATGTAATATATTATTTAATAATTATAATATGTAATTAATAATAATAAATATTCTATATTATTTACATATTATAAAATATATTATTAATAATTATAAGACTAAATTACAATTTTGGTCCTCCTATTTTAGTGTTTTTACGATTTTCGTCCCCCTATTTTATTTTTAAACACTTTTGGTCTCCATCCCTACTTTGACTACAAAAAACGCTTATATGTCACTTTTTAAAATATGTGACATATAATAAAATATCAGTTGTGTGTTATACAATTACAAGGAAGAAAAAATATTTATTTTAAAAAGTGAAACATAGTCGTTTTTTGTAGCCAAAATGAGAATGGGGACCAAAACTGTTTAAAATTAAAATAGGGAGACTAAAATCGTGAAAAATACTAAAATAGGGGGACCAAAAATATAATTTAGCCTAATTATAATTACGTAAATAATTACATATTATAAAATAATTATGTAAATAATATTTAATAATAATAAATTAATAATAACATTTTAATATTAATATAATTATTTACGTGATTATTTAGTAATATATTTTATGTAATTATATATTCATTTTAATATTAATATAATTAAATAATATTTACAGAAATATTATTAAATAATAATTATTAAATATTATTAAATTATTATTATTAAATAATAATTATTAAATATTATTTACATAATTATTTAATATTATTAAATAATTATTAAATATATTTATTAAATATTATTAAATATTATTTATGTAAAATTTATTAAATATTATTAAATTATTATTATTAAATATTATTTACGTAATTATTTAATAATATATTTTATAATATGTAATTATTTACGTAATTATAATTATTAATAATATATTTTATAATATGTAAATAATTATTAAATATTTATATAAATAATATATAATAATAATTATTATTAATAGTGTATTATTAAATATTATTTGAAAAATTTTAAGCACATTTTCAATAATTATTTATTTTCAATACTTATTATTTAATAAATTTTAGTTAAAAATATTATTTATTAAAAATAAAAATAATTGAAATAAATTATTAATAAATAAAAATAATATATTAATAATATTAAATATATATATATATATATATATATATATATATATATATATATATATATATATATATATATATATATATATATATATATATATATATATATATATATATATATATATATATATATATATATATATATATATATATATATATATATATATATATATATATATATATATATATATATATATATATATATATATATATATATATATATATATATATATATATATATATATATATATATATACACTATTATTGAAATAAATGTACCATTAATTAATTAATTAATTAATGAACAACTAAATATATAGAACTCTTTGGCAATATAAACAATTAAACATGTATGACTTAGTGGAAGACCAAGTGCCCTATAATCATTGTGACCTAGGAAGATTCTCCACGTCCAGTGAGTCAAACATGGAATAGAGGGTGTTTGAAAAAAAATTTTTTTTTAGGGGCGAAGACAATTTTTTTTTATAAAAGGATAAATCAAATCTCGCTACTATTGCAGAGATAAAAGGTGTTTAACCCAAAAGTTTATTAACCATAGTTTGTAATAGAGCCACCCCTCTAAAGTTAACAAGTCAAAGTAAGTGTTATAAACCTTTGGCTAACAAATCAAAAGCACATATCAAGATGTAAGTATATCATATAAAACCAAGATTTTGTTGAAATAACAATAATTGATTTTCCAGTATATCACTCCCTTAATAATACTAATACAACATTGTCCATTACATTAACATGGGAATTATGGAATGAGATGACAACAATAATTTAATTTGAATACATTATCAGTGTGATAGTGTAAAGAAGTTTTACACTGTCAATGAATCGTAATCATGTATACGTATAAAGGAAATTAGGATTCGTAAAGGAAACAATGGACTCTCCCACACAACAGCTTCATAGATGTTAGAACCGAAATACTCGCCTAAGACGGAGAGGGTGACGCGGTAGTTGATCCCTTCATTAACCTGTGATGATTCACCCATGAAGACCTTATTTAAGGTCAACTTTTTACCACTTACTTTGTTGTACTCAACAACGGCGAACTTGGCGATTCCCATAACATATTCGTTGATATCTGTAAGGGGGCTATAAGTATAATCATATGGTGCAAATTGTTTCCATGCAGCAGCAGAAGCAATTAGAATAACTATTAGAAGAGTTTGGGTTTGGAGTTTCATGAATGTTTTCATTTTAAGCTTCCAAAATGGTTAAGCCTAAACGAGTTTTTCTTGTTATTTATATGATTGCTAGATTACTTGCACACACAAGTTACTATTTAAAGATGATATTAAATTGTCTCGTTATCTTTTCAAGCTTTGGAAATGGTTATGCTTCAGCAGAGTTTGTTATTATTTTGTTTTTTTTTTATGTTACCGTGGAAAATTATGGGTAAATGTACACCAATTAAATAATTTTATATGTATATATTCCTTAGAAGGATCATTAACAAATTTATTCACCTTTTCCAACTATATACTCTACAACTACCTCTTTTAATATTTTATCATTATTTTTATCAAATATTAATATTTTGTATTTAAATATTCATTTTAAAAGTTTATTTATTTTTTAATTATTTTAGAAATCAATTAAGCTAATAACAATATTAATTAAGCGAACATTAATTTTTTTAGGTGTGTACACTACAAGAAAACATCAAATTTGTAGGATGAATATATCGAGTATATTTTTTAATCAACAATTTCGTATTTAAATAGGAGTATTAGGAGTACCCTAACCCAATTACAACAAGAACCAACAATCCAAAACATAATAGAAAAACAGATACAACAACCATAGAGAAGCTACAGTAGTTTAAGGAAATCAAGTGGATTTTCATACCACTCATAAAAATTACAATTAAGCTTCCTATTATGCCTATATCAAGTCACCACTATGTGTACATTTTTACTTTAAACATTATTTCTCTCACATCACAAACGACTTCTTAGAATAAAATCTCATTTATGTTCTTCCAAATGCACCAACAAATCGTTAGCCAAATAACACCAGCTTTAGAACTGACAACTTGGTTTGAAATAGAATCCACCTTATTCATAAAATAATTGCAACTTTCCTCCATCGTTTACCAGTCAACCCCTAACCATTCACTAATGTTACCCCACACCATCTTTGTCTTCAGACAACAATTCATCAAGTGACCAATATCTTCATTATGTAAAAAGAAGAAAACATAAACCTTGTTATGATCTTTATGAATAATGTCTCTGTTTGTGAATCAGATGCCTTAGAACAAAATATAAATTAGTTGCTTAATGATCAAGAAAAAATTAGGGTAGGAATATAAATGAAGAACATTGTAATACGGTGGGAGAACTAACTTAGTTGTTTTGTGTTTTATTGTAAATATTGCGGTTAGCAAGAGTCGCCGCCGACTTTTCTTTTTCCAATAAGGAAAGGTGAAAAGAATAGGAAAGACCTTTTATCGATTTTGAGTTCGGGGGGTAAGTTATGAAAAGGAAAGGTGTTAGCACCCTTTTCATCCGTAGTTATTTACGGGCTCTTAATTGCATAGCTCACTTTGAAAACTTGCTTTTGTGTGTGTGATTTGTTTGAAAATATTTTGATTTAACTTCGTCAAATGATTCTTGTATCAGTCCTCAAGAATGCGTACGAAGTGTTTAAAAATATTTGTTTAAAAATGTGTGGTGTAAAAAGTATTTTGAGCAAGCAATTAAGAGTTTACCCACTCAAAGGTCGTTCTTCTTATTTTCCTTCTCATTTAGGGGTAGTTCTATCCATACCATTAGTTGGTAGGTAACCACATCTGTTATACCCCAAAATTTCTCCTCCTACTTCTCAAGACAATCCACAACTCCATACTCAAGGATTTCACAAGGGTTGATCAGACAAACCCTCTCCTAAGCAATCAATCCAAACTAGGATTTTTGCATATCTCAAGTCAAGATGGATGTCCAGTGCTCTAAGTGGTCACCATACCTCACCATATATCTCAAGGGATCATCATGTACAGTTTCAAGCCTTACAAGTCAAGATTGCTCATCCAATGGCTCAAATAGTTGAAAATTAGCTGTATTGGACAAAAAGTCAACTGTGGTCAACATACAGTCAAACTTCATAATTTTTGGTCAACATCAATGTTTTGAAGTAATATTCATCATTTGATCAAGAGTTGACCATGAGTCATCAAGAAAAGTCAAGATTTGATCAAAAGGCAAAGTTGCTAAACTAGGATTCTTCAAACAAAAGTCAACAAAACTTTGACTAGGCATAACTTTCACATAATTTATCAGAAATTTTTCCACCAAAGCTCATTTTGTAGAGAATTCAATTCTCTACAAATTCATGTCTCACAAGCTTGGGCTGGAAATGCTTCATTTGGAAGTTATGGATCAAAACATTACAGATCCTTTTAAAAAGTCAACAAAAGTCATCTTTTTGCAAAGAAGTGTTCATGAGCATGGAAACTTCAATGAAGATGAAACCAAAAGGGCTGTTTATAAGACATCTTTATATTTCCAAAAAGTCCAAGAACACCCAAAAATGTTAAAAATTGAGCAAGATACAAATTGTGCAAGTTGAACATTTTTGAGGAGGTGCATGAAAGAAAATACCAAAATACCTAGCAAAAGCAAATATTTTTCAAATGGGCTTGAGATTTTATGGTCCCAACTTGACTGTAAGGTTATCCATGGTATCTACACTCCTTGCCATGACTACCTTTCAATTTATTTAATTTATTTTGATTTAAAGCATTTAAATTCAATTTTAATTAAATAAAATACAAGGATGATTGATAAAACATGTTGGGCTTATTTTCCAAGCATTTGGAGGACCAAAGAAGCCCATGCTAGCTGTCAAATTTGTGCAAGACTTGATAGGCAAGATTAGAGGCCAAAAAAAGGCAATATTTGGTCTTTATTTGTAAGGAATTATATCTTAATCAATGTAAGATATTTTCTCCTTTTGTTGACCTAATCCTACTCTCTTATAAATACCTCACAAGATCAGAAGTCAATGGACGGGGAAAAAAACACAAAACCTAGCCTCCAAGAACCAAACTCTCATTCCAAAATTTCCACACAAAGTTGCATTTTCGAATTTTCACTTGCAGCCTTCTTCAAGGCCTTCCAGCCACTCATTCTTGTTCCAGAGGTAAGAAAAGGTAAGACTGGATCATTTTCCATGGACGATACACGTTGAAACACCTTCATATACATTCATCCGTTTGCATATACTATCAAATTTGTATTTTTATTTATATTGCATTTTGATTAGAACTAACACTACTAATGGTTTCCCGAGATGCTATGAAGCAGTTTAGGGTGGTCGCTTGAAGCTTTCCATGGCCAGAACTCGATCTGCACTTATTAGGGCTTCAAACTCAAGAAGCTTCGAATCCATGAGTGCAAGCAGTTTTAGACTGAAATAATATCACCATTGAATTCGCAACACCCTAAACATGTGATTTGGGTTTTTATTTTTCTTTAAATGATGCGTTTTGCAGGTTTTGGAAGAATTGCACAGACGGAGAAGATGACCAAAGCTTTGCTCCGGTGCCTCTGACTCAGGACAGGAACACACATGTGTTTATGCTTTCCCTTTGATACACGAATGTATCACCGCCCCAGCGGTTAACCTTGCGTGCGCTATGTCACTTTCCTCTATAAGGGTGTGGGTTTGAACCTCATCTTTTGCTGTTTTGTTTAATATTTCTAATTGATACAGGTTTTCAGGGTTTCCAGAAGGAACACCTCTAGAAGCTCCGACACGGATGTCTCCAACACGAAGTTCCGACTGGTCTCCCCAACACGAAGCTCCGACACGGGTCTCCCCAAAGCAGACACCACGTCCAGAAGCTCCAGCTTCTAGATCCCCAGAGGAGACATCACGTCCAGAAGCTCCGCCACGGATCCCTTCGACAATAGAGCTCCAGCTCCGGGCGTTCAGTCGAAGTTCCAGCTTTTGGACCCTCCCAACGCCAGATTCCCGGCGAATCTCCGAAGCCCCACTGGAACCTTCCAGATCTGAAGCTCGACACGGACACGCCAGAGGATTTCCACCAGAAACTCTAATTTCTGGATGCCCACTCGGAAGGCCCGGCAGGCGCGCGAAGCTCTCTTTTTACTCTTTTTTTATTTTTTTTTAATTTCTGCTTTCCATCTTAATTAATTAATTAATTAAATTAGTAATTAGGTTAATTAGATAATTTCACAAATGACTTTTCACGCTTTTAATTAACTTAATTAGTTTAATTTAGGTTAATGTTCATTAATTTTTCTTAATTAATTAAAATCAATTAAAATTAGTTTTTCTCACATAAAACTCTAATTTTCAAAAATACCAAAAATACTAGGATTTAGTTTTTTTCACTTAAATCATTTTTTTTGCTATTTATTTTCTTGCATTTTAAATTCTAGAAAGGATGTATAGGTTGCAAGTTTTTTTTATGTAATAGCGTAGGATTTTATTTTCCGCATTTACTTTCCGCACCTCCTATTATGTATCTGCCCCAGAGTCATGTAATAGTGTAGGACCTTTACATTTCCATAATTTACTTTCTGCACCTATTAACTGCTAGTAACAAGGCATGTATGGCAAGATAAAAATCAACATAGATCGCTAATCACAAGATAAATATTTGAAAACAACACACTCTTTTCACACATGCACCTACCTTAGGGTATCCTCTCTCGTTGCCTTACGAAATAATGGTCAAATCCCTCGAACGTGGGGATATCTTAGCATAACTGCCTACAATATATCATCATAGTCCCTTCGACTTAAAAGATCATAGTCCCTCGATGTTGCCTACGAATACATGATCTCGTCCTTCGGTTGTTGCCTACGAAAAGTGATGATCGTCCCTACGGATATGCTAGGATATCCCTATAAGTTGCCTTCTATGACCATCCGATGTCCCTTCGAATGTCCCTTCACATCCAACAAATAAGATTTTCTATCAACCAATGGTACGGATAGTCTTATTCTAAAGGAAAGCAAAATAACACAGAAACGACCGTTCTGAGTAGGTAAATAAGTCTCTTTTGCTTGCTCAATTAAAATACTCTTTTCACACCTCACACTTTTCAAAATCTTTTCAAAACACTTTGTATACATTCCAGCGTGAATCATTACAAAGTCTTTTCCAAAACAAAATATTTCCGAACACTTCGTATACATTCTAGCGAGAATCATTACGAAGTCAAAGCGAAATGACTTTTCAAAATATTTTCAAACACACACACAAAAAGCAAGTCATAAAGTGAGCTAAAGCAATTAAGAGCCCGTAGATAACTACGGATGGAAAGGGTGCTAACACCTTCCCTTTTCATAACCACCTCCCTTACTCAGAATCTAACGAAGGTCTTTTCCTTTTCTTTTCGCCTTCCCTTAATTGGATAAAAAAAGTCGGTGGCGACTCTTGCTATCCGCAACATTTGCGAAAAAACGCAAAACAAACAAGTCAGTTCTCCCACAGTGTTACAGAACTGGCGACTCTGCTGGGGAGACACCCTAAAGAGAGGTTACCTTAGGGTCTTTAGATCACTCAAAATTATTTGACTTGCTTGCTTTACT